>WEIU01005252.1:56203-67955 GCA_013389925.1 Aegithalos caudatus | reverse complement strand
ACCAGTTATGAAAAATCACTAAATTTAGTCTTGAATCAAAAGGTACATCGGACAGATCATGAACAATTTCATCTCATCTGTCATTCTGGTGTGGTGACAGATTTCAGTAGAGAGCTAAGTGGGGCAATGCCTCTTCATTTCACTCCCATGTATATTTTCTGTTTCTGTAAGTATTTTTTCTACCCTCTGACACTGTCATTTGACTTTTTAAATTTCATTATCTAATTTTTTAAATTGAAAAATACCAGACAAAATGCACTCCTGACCTTGGACTTCACTGATGGCATTACATCCAACACTCATTTCACAGATGTGATCTGGAGCAGTAACCAATATGCAGAGGTACAACTGTTCTAAAGATGCTAGAGAAAATTCTAACTTAATGTAAACCTCTGAAAGATTGCAATTCTGTGATGCTTCACACAGAGACAAAAAACAGTCTTGGTGACCAATAATGTGCTGTTTTAGAAAATCTGTTCATTATAGTTATATGACCCTAAACACTCCACTTGTGCTTTGATTTAGGCAAATTTAAATAATTTTAACCTATTTGCACTATTCCATTACCTTTTTTTTAGTGGGATTATCTCTACTACTTTTCTTCTAATATTATAGCATTAATATGATTCAATGAAACCAATGAGTACAACTTTCTCTTTTCATTTCTTATATTTAAATGGTATACCTATGCCGTCCATTGAGTAAAATGATGTAAATTTAGTGAGCAAAAACAGTAAGTAAGTTTTTGGTCTGTATGAATCTTATTTCAAGTAACTAAATCATGACAACATAAATACTTTTTAATATGACTGATGTGGTTTGATGTCTATTGTAAGACGGATGCATCTTAAAGCCTATTAAAGAAGAGAACGGCCTATTCTTGTTCCCTCTTGATGGGATTATCCAGCCATAAAAGATGAATTTCTGTGGTTTAACATTTCGTTCCACTGATTATTACCAGCACAGTGAAGTGGTAAATACAAATGCTAATTTCAACATACTTTCAAAGTTTGATAGGCTCTCATGGTATTTTAAATTAAAATGCAAGGTACTGTAAAATCCATTTTGTTTACAAACAAAAAATGGCAATACAAATGCAAAAGAAGCTGAAATGTAAAGGTTATCAAACAATACTAAGAATAAAAAACTGATGGAAAGAGAGTTAACACAAAGATAACACCAACCAAAGCAGCAATTGGGAAGTGTGAAAGCAATATGGGAATCAAAAATCTGACTAGTGCTGTGGAAAAAAAACCATCTTTTGAAACAAGCAGCAATAATAGTTTTCACTTTAGGAGGCCATGTTTTAAGACAGAGACCATATCAGAATATTAACAATTAGTATTTTTTGTCTTCGATTTTTGGGTGCTAACTTTTTTCTCACTGTATATCCAATGTTTCTTTGATCAGAATTTAATCTGGAGATATTTTGCTTTTTCTGAGAGTTAGAATGAGATCATATCTTCATAGAAAAATTTACAAATTTAGAAAGTTCTTAAAAAACTGCTCCCTTTATTAATTGAGGTTTTGAGCTTCTTTTTATTTATATACAAATTTCTGCTTTTCCAGTCAGTTTTGTTCTCTCCTTTGCCATTTTTTTACTTGGGTTTTGCATGTATTTGTATGAAAGAAAATAGTTTTATACACTCATATGTATAACTTCATATCATACATACAATTTATAAAGCTATTATAAAGTACATCCTTAACACATTTTAGTTGAATGCATGTTTTCAGGGAAATTCACTTTGTATTTTGGAAAATATCCTCAGGTGTTGAAGACATCAAGACAGGGGATCTTTTGATTTCCTCCTAGTATCAAAAAAATTAACAAGTGGATGAGGGTTCAGTTTCTGTAAAATGTAGTTTTTTGCCATTTTTGCAGATATGATGATCAACAACATCAGAGATTGCAAACCACTGTTATCCAACACCTTGTGGAAAGGTTTCTTTCCTCCTGCAAATTTTGCTGTAGAGCTGGACATATAAACATGTGGAAAAAATGGATGATACAGAAGAGCTGTCCTTTGAGAAATGCCTACCATATTTTTCTCACCTCCACTTTTGCGAGGGTATTTTTGTATGTCTGTTTCTGGACAGCTGCCTAACTCAGGTTAAAGATATTTTTTGTTGTTTTTTTTTGCTTTTGTCTTTTTTTGAAGTATATACTGTAGTGATGTACTTCCCATACTTGGGAAGGTGTTTCTATATAAGGAAAAAGTTTCAGTTTACTCCTTTACTTACGAGGAAATTCATCTGGAAGGTTCTGTGTATGTCCCTCTGTAATTGGCTGAGTGCCAAGAGAGAAACACCTGTTGGACCTTTCCTCTGTCCATCAAACCCTGTAAAGTTTCCTATTGGAAGATATGAAGGAATCTATCTTTTCACAGGAAATCTTCCATCTCATTTTTTCCCCGGTACATCTCATGTCTGCTTTTCCTTACACTATTCCATTAACATGATAGCTATCCTCAGCTGCCAGTGAAGTAAGGAGTGTGTGAAGAAAGGTTTGGAGAAAAAGGGAGCATAAAGGTACCTTTTGCAGCAGTGTGATGCCAGCAGTACCTAGGCTGCATTGGGATCTGCCTGCCTACCCGTTGCTCAGACGAGAGAAGCTGCTATACAGGAATCAGGCACATTGCAATATCCATGACAGTGAAGGGGTTGCACATTCTTTATTCCAGCAAAGCTCAGAGTATTTCCAGCTGTGTCCTGTCTAGAATAACAGAGAGTTTAAGCTTAACCGAGCTCATTTGATTTTGCTCATTGATTTTCATGTGTACTTTAGCATAAAAAAAGTTCACAAACTCCAGTATTTACAAAATGTGAAAAGGAAAAGGTGGCAAAAGTAGTGACATTGTTCTTGAATCTGAATGAATTCTTACCAGATTTTCCTTGGCAGGGCACAAATGTGTGAACCGTAGCCTGTGCGCTACTTAAGTGACATTTAGTTTAAGCCCTCAGTGAATTTTACTAACAGAGAAACTTAAGGTCAGTCATTCCATTTTCCCTAGGAAGTAATGTTGATATAAGCAGCTTTTTCTCCCCTTGCCAATGATTTCCACTCCCTGTGCCTTCCAACAGCTGCACTAACACTGCAAAAATATAGGAGGAGCTTTAAATAATATGAATTCGCCATGCATTTCTTAAGGAAGAAGAAATGGCAGGAATCAGAGGCCACNTCTCAATACCTGCTAAGATTTTGAAAGAAGCTTTGGAAAATGCAGAACAAATCACATATCTCCTTTAGATCTGGCCTTTCACCTATGCAGAAAATGCTCAGTCCTAAGTGCAACAGGCATTTCAAGTGAAAAAATAAACTCCATAGGTAGATAATTTCAAGAGTTGGAAGGATTACAGTTTAAATTATTAATTTAAGAAAAATTGACGTATTGTGAACATAGTGGACTAAGACATCTGTAACCCTCCAATCATTATTAAAGATACTGCAGTGATGATGGTATACTGGAACAGATATGCAAACTGAATCAGCCAAGTCTCGTTATAAATCAGCCTTTCAATCAGATACAGTCAACATTAGCAGAAGCCAGCATTCTTCATATACTGAATAAACTTATAGTTTTTAATTTCCAGTGGCATAAATCTAGCAGTTGTCATTAGGTGTAAAATGAAAGCAAAATTATTTAAGTGCCTTTGAAAAGTACAAGAGTTTTTCTTCTCTCTCTGTATGTATTGTCCATGACATGAGTCTCACCTTATTCCCTTCAACCTTGTCAGTTTTCATCACTGTTAAATCTCAGCAGAAACTAACAAAAGCAATTTTTTCAGCAGGAAAGAAAAGTGCTTTTTTCATGTCTTTGATTTTAAAGAGTTTGCAAACATTTACAAATTAATTGTCTAATATTCTTCTTGAATAGCACTTCAATATAGTGTTACAAATTAATGTGGAGTTCCAGGAGCACTCACAGTAATGCAAAATGAGTTCATCACAATTACCATTATTACCATAAATACCAAAGGAATTAATAATGATTAGGGTGATATTTTAAAGCATTCTTAATTATCATGTGCATTGTTTGTAAAATTCCAGGATGATGATAATTACAGTAAAGCTTCTCTTTGAGCAAGATTCTCTTCCCAGTGGAAGGATAGCCCAAAGCTAAATGTTTCTGAAGTCCCTCTGAAATCCTCAAAATTGGAGTTAGAGTGCTTGCACATAGATTACCTTGAAGGTTGCTTTCCCTATAGTGTAAATTTCAACAGTAGGCTTGATGTAAGTAAGAAATCCCAAGAAATAAACATTTAAGACAAACTTCATTTTTTTTTCCTGAATCTCTGGATGGTAACCAGCATAGTTCCTCTGTGCATGTTGTTTCTAGATTTGTGATTGGTGAAGAAAGCTCAAGGAGACCTTAGTGAATTCTATGTAATTCTATGTTTATGTGTTCAGTAATTTTTTTTTAAAAAGTCAAACTGTATAGCAGAGAACCCTTTCAGCTGAAAACCCATTGGAATTTTTAATTTTTCATAAGAATGAGATGTATAATGCTATCATGCTTAATCTTCTTCAGGGGAACATTTTGAAAAAGATTTTAAAAAATTGAAATTATGGCTCTTCAGGGTGTTAATATTGGCAGCATAGACTGCCTTTTGACTGCCTATGTTGCCTTACACATCACCTTTGATTTTAGACATGCATTGCTTAGGAAAGATAAAGCAAAAGTAGCTTATAGACATTGCTTCTGCTTTTTTTTTCTCCCACAGTGACTTTCATGTGTACAAGGTAACAAAATCATAGACATGGAAGAGAAAATAATATAAACATGATTTACATCAAGATAAACCTGCTTCTTTTGGACAGTCCAAATCTTTCAATTTTTAGAACAGATAATGTGCAGAGGAACAGTCTAGAAAAAGAAGCCAGTTGTGAAATTTTATTCTTTACATTTCTTCACTTACCCATCTTATTTCCAGTGCATAAAATGGAGCATCCAGTGCAGATCTCACTCCTCATCCTGTCATGGCTCTATTCTCATATCCTTAATAAGTTGACACTGCTTAAAACTAGTCAAACAAACAAACAAACAAAAAGGCAAAAAATTATCAGGTCCCAGTACATTGCTTCCCTACTTGAATAAATGATGCAACAGTTGGACCTCAAAGGCTGGCATAAGGGAATGGGAAAGGATGTGTGGCTGCGGAGAAGTGGGAGCTAAGAGCTCACTAGATTCCCGCTAATAATTTTCTCAGAATATAAAAAAAATCAAAAGTTATAAAAATTATCAATCCATATAGGTCCATTCCCAAGGAAAATTCAGACCCTTAAAGTGGCACTTTTTATATAACAGTCTTTGTAGAAAGTTTAAAAGCCTCAGTTCTCAGTGAAGTGGTTGCTTTTTGTCCTTTTACATTTTATCACTTGCGAGAAATATTTGAAAACCCTAGACTTAAAATTTGCAAAGCATTTAAATCATAAAAGTTTATGTCATTGCTGAAAACAAAATTTGCCTTTCAACCTACTTACATGGGTTTATAAATTCTGTGCTAGATGGTGTGCTAACATTTAAGTTGCACATGAAATTTACATAGTACAGAGTTCATGCACAAGTGCTATAAGCTTGGAGATAGTTGATAATTTTGTGTGAAAATCAATTTCTGGTAGGAAATATCTTCTTTTTTTCTCCTAAGGAAGTGTTTTCTATGGTGGAAATACTGAAAATGATGGGTCTCTGGTTGCTCATCTAGAAGACTGCTATCAGTTTCAATTTTTACATGAATGGTCCAAGTTCCTGGACCATTTGCTGCTTTCAGCAGGGACAGGCAGACTGAGCATCTGTGGCTCTTTGGCAGTGAGGCTGAAAGGATGAAAGACTCCTATCAATTTTTCTTAGTGAAAAAGCAAACCTCACAAGAGTCTTCAATCTGTTACTCAAAACAATGAAAAATTCCTTTTCTTTTTCTCAGCAATATTTCATTTTCTCAGAGAATTTATCATGTTTTTTAAACTTCTGTCTTCTTTCGAGTGAATATACTTCAACATAGGACTCAGGCCTTTGGCTGCTGCTGATATGCACCTGAGGGCAGATACACAGGCAAGGTCCACTTCCAACATGCTGTGGTGGCAGGCTTGATGCTACTGTGGTTGGGTATCATCATGGTGAGCACAGATGGGGAAGAGGATTTTACTGTTCATTTTAGCTGAGAATGGCCCTTCCTCACTTTCCCCAAAGTTAAAGCTACATTTATCCACATCTATTTATTTCTGTAAATCTAAAGCAGCTTTTTTTTATAGTACTTGAGGCCCTGAGCTATGAGAGCACAATTCAACATGTGGTTTAAGTGTGTATTTCTTAAATGCAAACATGAATTTCCTAAGTCCAGAGCTGTTGAGATGCAATAGGGATATAGGGATCCTTTCCCCATTGTGATCTATTGCTATTATTGGAAATTTTTCAACTTGTTTGGCTTTATTTACCATCTCCCAGAAAGGAGAAAAGGGGCTATAGGTGAGGAAAGTACATTAGTGGCTGAATGGCATTTGAACTCCTCGGTAGGGCAGTAATAAAACCAAGAAGTTTGGAAGAAAGACAAACACTAGAAAAGTACCAGCCANTTTTTTTTTTTTTTTTTTTAGAAAAAGTAAGAGGAAGAGGTGTAAAGATCTTGATATTATTGTTATTGGTGCAAGGTAAATTCCTGGCACATTGAGAGTTCACCTTTGATTGTATTTTGGCAACTGCTATTAAATTAGTACTTCTTGGTAAGTCATAAAGAATTAGGTGAATTGCAAAATGCCTCTATTTCTCCAGCTGACATAAATATTGTATTAATTAAATCTATTAAGAACACTGAAATGAGATTTCATTAACTAATATCCCCTATTAGGGTAATTATGACTAATTATAGTTATTAGACTAATGGTTTTAATCCTCAAGCACAATGTGCTACAGAAGGTTAAGAGGCCTAAGATAAATTGAAAATCAAAAGTATGATCAAACTCTTTTTTCATATTTTACTCAGCTACTATCCCATAATGGTAACTATGACAGCAACAGTTTCATTTTTTGAAACTCACCTCATGCTGGGAAGGAAGATAATTTTTTATGATTTGCTAGCGATTTTACATTTCCAACAGGAAGTGTCCTGATTTCTAAACTGTAGGTGCTAATCAGTATGAAAAATTAACCTCTTACGGGTTCTTATAAAAGAAAACTGCATAATTTTATTAAAGTTTTCTGCAGAGAAGAGTGTTATCTTAAGAAGGCAAAATTCCAATCATATTAAAATGTAGTTTTTATGTCGCTGAACAGAACTATTCCTTTGTATGTGTTTGCGGATGTCTCCTGTAGAGAGGTATGTCCTATTTGAAAACTTGTATTATTAACTCAATATCCACTAGCACATGAGTAAAAAATGTGTGATACATGACCCTTGAGTCCTTCTTTGGGGGAAAACCAAAATCTTACCAGACAATAAAAAATCCTGGGTTATATAACAGATACTTTTTCCTCCCTTGGGGGTAATCAAATGGGTTCAAGTTTCTTGGGGTTTGAACTGTGAAATTCAACAAGATTTTACATGAAGTAGATCTGTCACATAACTAGAGTGTGATTGGGACAACCAGATGCCTTTTAAGAAAACACACACACAAAAATGGCTGAGCTGTACTCAGCTCTTGAATGGATAGTCATAAGGGACTATCTGTATTCAGAAAATTTACCACTTTTGGATCTTTGGTAGATAGAAATTACCTAGTACCAGGGAAAAGAGAGACTCCAAACCGAATCCAATCTGGGATTGGATTGGATCTGGAATTGGATTGGATTTAGGTAAACTCAATTTACCGAAAGTTAGAAATTTGCATCTAAAACTTAGTAATGTATCTTTTAGATGACAGGCATCAGAGAGGAATCCAAAACAGGTTTGGATATCTAAAATGTGTAGGAAAAGACACACTTTGAGCTAAACACTGTAAAGGGTGATTCACCTGCCTTTTTGTACCCATTCAGAACAGCAGAATGGGTACAAATGGGGAGCACACAGGAGTATCTGCCTACAATGCCCATGGAACTGGACTGGTATATCTTGTAGAAGATCATATGGTTGTTAAAATGCTAAAGCATTCCATGTCAGATGGAGCATTGTAATTTCAACTACTGTTTCTGAACATTTCAACATAATATTCAAATATAGTGAGAATACTAATTTGAATAATATCTTAACTATAGAGTCAAATGTATTTTTAAGTTATCAGTGACATTTTAGAGATTAAAATGGTTTTATTTTTATAACTTTTTTCATGTTGCAAGATTAAATCTTTATTATCTACTCATGCTAAAAATACAGTGGAAAATATTTCAGTTATTTGAGTAAAAGCGATAGTTTCTTATAATAATTGACCTTGCTTCTCTGGAGGTTGGTGTTGGCAAATCTTTATTGATCTCTCTACAGTTGATTCAATAAACTTAGATCTCAATTTGTTTGCCTCCTTGTCTTTTACATTGTAACATCTAGATTTCTTCTTTTACCTTGTTATCTCCTAAATATAACTTTTATAATTGTACAGATTATTTTTTTTCAGTGGATTCTGTGACAATATTCCAGTTTTACTTGAGTTTTTATATTTCATTCCTGTGTAATTTCCTAAAATGCAGTATATGTTTCTCTTATCATAACAACTATACACTCTTGCCAAATCCTCTGCTTGGAGGCCTGGAAGGGAAACTGCATATGTTACTAATCAAGAGTTGGCATGCTCTTTCATGGCTGGTTTCCTTTAAGGGACAGCTGTTAGAGTTAAGAGTTTTCTTATTGCTAGGTAATAAAGCAGAATTTCTGCCTTGGATAAATGACACAGAGGCAGGGAACACAGAAGCTGACTCAGACAAATGGTCAGACATGGTGTTGCTGTGATGCTGAAGAATTCAGAATTGGATATGAGATCCCTGTAATGAAAGGGACATCTCTTCCTAACCTCAGGCAATCACTGTTAGGACTTGTGCTGTAAAGCATGAAGCATCACAAGCATGTTTTTTAAACCTTGACAAGGCAATTGTCATTCCTTCTGTTTGGAATTCCTATTTCTTTTTCTTTCCTGAACCCTAATGTTATATGTTTCAACTGTACTTTGTGACAGCTACTTTAGCAGTAATGATGTGCTTATAAAAAAATTGCACAAGCACAAAACTAAGAATGTTCAGAACTAAAAATTAAGAAATTTCACTAAGAAGTTGCTCATGTTATGCACATTTTCTGCTCTTTCCTATCATGCATTTTAACAGTTTATGCTCAGTGATGTTGTAACTTAACCCAGCAGGTAGCTAAACACCACCCAGTTGCTTGTTCCATCCTCTCACTCAGCGCAATTGGGAAGAAATTGTTACATTGAGATAAGGATGCTTTAATAAGGAAAAAAAGGAAAAAATAATATAATAAAATTATAATAATGGCTAGATTATAGAATTTTGCACACCAATGCCCATTCTGAAACAGTGGTCCATGACCAGCTTTTCCTGTAGTTTATACACTGAGCTTGACACCACCTGGTATGGAATAATCCTTTGGCCAGCTGGGGTCATTTGTCCTGCCTTTTTCTCTTTCCAACTTGTGCCTTTGAGGCTGCTTGCTGCTCACTGATTGGGTGGTGCTAAAAGCTAAAAAGTCTTTGACTTAGTCCAAACACTGTTTATCAACATCTAGAACATTGGTGTGCTATTGACATTCATATTCTAAATCCAAAACAAAGAACTATACCAGCCAATAGGAAGAAAATTAATTCCCTCCCAGTCAAAACCAGGCCAATACCCACTCATTCTATATTTATATCATGCCCAGGTCTCACATTTTTCAAGACAACCTTCCCTGTCTCCTGTATACACACACAGATATCACTCCTTAAAGCTATGGGCTGCTTCTTGAAAATACCCATTGTTTTTGATTTATAAAATTACTTTGAATTCCACATGTCAGAGTAATTTTTTGAGGCAGAAGAGGTGGACTGGTGTGTTTGTTGTTTAATGAAGCCAGTTCTGATTGGGTGGGGCCACTAACCAGGCAGCTTTTGCTCTATGCGTATCCTAATGTTTAAATATCCCAGCACAAGCACACATTGCTGCCAGTACAGTCTTTAACAGACCATTGTAACACTTGCTTTTCCCAAAGGCTGGTGCATGATAAGCTCTGTGATACATCCACTCAGTGCCATGCTCTTTGGCCCAGGTGTCTATGAGGTTGTTTCAAAAATTAATCCTGTTGTATGACTCATGTTTCCATAAGAGTTCCTTTTCAAGGCCAGGATTGTATTCCAGGCAGTGGCATGAGGCATTGGATATGTTGCCAGCCATCTGGTGCTTGCTTTCACCATTATAAGCATAAGGTGCTCGCCTAGGCAGGTTTGTGGGAGTATGATATAATCAATGTGCCAGGCTTCCCCATTTATATTTCAGCCATCCTCCTCCACTCCAGAGAGGCTTTAACTGCTTGGCCTTCTTGACTGCAAAGCATGTTCACATTTGTGGATAACCTGTGCAATATTGTCCATGACTGAATCCATACCTTTGATCATGAGCCCATCTCATATTGCATCTCTTCCTTGACAGCCTGAGGTATCATGAGGCCCTCCAATTAATCCTTATGCTGCCAGGCCAGACCCAGCTGTGTTACTTCAATAGTAGCAGCCTGATCCATCTGCTGGTCATGCTCTTCAGTGCCCCCACTCTTGTGATGCACTTTTAAAACCAATTTCTCTATTTGAGCAGCAATATGCAGTTCATTGTAGAGTGGGGGCCTCTTCAAGAAGCATCATCGCCTCCTCTGGTGATACTCCAAAGTCTTTTCCTTTTGGCCACTCCATAATCATTTCCAAAATTCTGGGTGACTAGGTTTTCATATTGGAGCCTATTGTGTGATCAGTGTGACACACTTACTCCACACAAGTTGCAAAATGTGTAGAAGAAATCGCCCCTTTAAACAGCAACCACTCTGGTGTCAGGAGAATCTGTGTTTCAGGACCAGTAAATTTTGAAGCAGCTCAAACCCCTGCTCAAACCCCTTCATACATGGCCATTTTTTCTTTTTCAGTTGTTTGTATCCCTAACTTCAATACTCTTAAGTCACACCTGAAGTCTTCCCTCATGACATCTACCAGAGATTCCAGGTAGGGTCATTCCCCCTGATTGCCATGTAGAGCACATTTTTTATATTTTGTCCTGCCTGGACCAGCTGTATTGTTACTGCATTAAATATTTCCTGGATATTTTTTTAAAGCCTATCATTATTTATTGCCTCATTTGAAATTGTTCTTCTTCCAGGTTTCTTGACAGAGAGGACTTACAGTAAGTCTGTAGTTTTAAAAGTCCATTTTCTGTAACTCCATAATGCCTTAGAAAGTTTGTGTTTAATTTTGTCAGTTAGTAGAGAGACAGCTGTTATTTTACTGACTGCATCCACTGAGATCTGATCTTACCATATTACCATTTTATTTCTAAAAATGGGACTTCCTGTACTGGTCCCTTAACCTTTGTTTTATAGCAAAGTGGGTGTTGAGGATTCTGACTATTTTTTCCTTTTTTCTTTCTTCTAAAAACTCATTCTGTGCTGTTGCCCCATACAATACCATTGATGTTTGCAGGTGTTCCGCTTTGCTGTGCTCCAGTGCAGTCTGAATCAGTCCACGACAAATGGTACAGCTGTGTTTGTAATTCAAAGAACTGCACTCTACAAACTCTAAGCTTCATAGCCTGAGAAAATACTAAAATGTTTTTTTTTTCAAAAGCACAAAACCAATACAATG
>WEIU01005252.1:33442-47486 GCA_013389925.1 Aegithalos caudatus | reverse complement strand
CCCCCCCCCCACTACCAAGACCTTGCTCCACAAACCCAATACACACATGATAACCCACACTGTTTAATAGCAGGACCAATTCCTTATATGTTGTTTTGCCTAAACATGAGCACTTTCCCATTCAGTGCCCAATTAAGGTTTGATCGAGCAGTATATTATAGAGCTTATTCCCAGAAAAGATGAAGTTACCTAATCCTGTGGGCTTTGGAATGCAAACTGTACCATGCAACTGGCCTTGAAGCCTGTAAATAACATCTGGGGGGGTTTTTGTTTTGTTTTGTTTTGAGGTTTTTTTTTGTTTAAAATAAGGATTCAGCATCTGAGCACATCTAAGTTGTGGGTTCTGAGGGCAAGGGAGAAAATTCAGCTGCAGAGCATACAACCAAAACTAAAAATTCTTCATGTAAAAACATGTTAAGAAACGTTGTGAGGTGAAACCTAATTATAATTGTTACTTGTGTGTTGTGTGAGGTTTGTCAAAAAACTTTGTGCAGAAGTGATCTGTTTATGACACTTTTCAGATTTCATTTATTTCTGTTCTTAGCCTGGTACAAATGTGCTGGTTTTGGCTGGAGTAGAGTTAATTATCTTCTCAGTGGCTGTTTTTGGCTGTGTTTTGAACACAGGGTTGATAATATGGAGATGTTTTTGTCATTGCTGAGCAGGGCTTATGCAAAGCCAAGTCACTGTCTGTTTCTCATATTGCCATTGCTGGGGAGAAAACAGGGTCCATGAAAAATTGTGAGGAGACATAGCTGGGACAACTGATCCCAAGTGAAAAAGTAGTATTTCAAACTATATGGTGTCAGGCTCAATATATAAAGTAGAGACAAGAAGAAGGGAAGAAGGAGAGGACATTTGGAGTGATAGGCTTCCCAAGTAACTGTTGCAGGTGATGGGATTATTCTCCTATTCTGCTCAAACATGTGAGAAAGATTCATGTTGATTAACTAATCCAGAAGAGGACTTTGTATGTTTGCCATCTTTCGTGTAAGGACTATAGGAGCAGAACTCAGTGACAGAGAAGATTTTGGTGAGTTCATGGGGATAATCAGTTGGATATACAATTGCAGCATAACACTAGGTTTAGAACAGGCAGAGCTTTGGAATCATGCTCCGAAAATCCCAAAGAAAATAACAAAGCACAGCTCTGTGTGTTATATATATCTGCAGCCACTATGAAATGTGGACGCTGATTTTGATATCCATATATCAAAGCATTTCCGTTCTTTTGCGTGTTACATGACCAGTTGTAACCATGCCTAAAAATGGGTGGGGCAAGGAGAGTAGTTGGGTGGGCATGGTGGATATATGTAAAAAAGCCAAAAAAGGCAAAAATAGAAGTAGACACAGAGTTTATTTAATCATGTTGTAGAAGAATTCAAAGTGTCTAGGAAAAAAGTTTATTCACAGAATTCTTCAAAACACAATGGAAATATGAAATTAAATATCTTGCAGCTATAATTTTACAGCTGCCTAGTTGGCTGATACAGTTCCCTTAATGTTATCTCTGTGCTGCAAAATTCATTGATGTTGTAGCAGATTGGAGCATTTCATATAGCCATATGCACTGTCTGATGTGTATGCAAAGAATGGGACATTTAGGTCATCAGTTCTGTTGCAGGTTTTGTCTTGATTAAAGGATATTCCTTCAAGACCAACTGACTTTTAATTAAGGTAAAAAAAAAAAAAAAAAAAAAAAAAAAAAAAAAAAAAAAAAAAAAATTTAAAAAAAAAAAAATTGTAAAAAAAAAAAAAAAAAAAAAAAAAAAAAAAAAAAAAAAAAAAAAAAAAAAAAAAAAAAAGATAGTTTAAAATAAGGAAATTCTAATTATGTCCAGCTTGGGGGGAAGAGTGAAGGAGGAAAGAAGGAGATTTGAAAGTTCATGCATTTCTTTAAAGAGTCTAGTTGTTTCACATTAGGCATACATATTACAGTGGTCTCACCAGCACCAAAAAGAAATATAAAATAATGGAAATATGATTGCATGCTTTAAAGAAGATTAAAGCATGCAACATTTTTTTGGGGTGACTCACTGTAACTTTGTTGTAGGAATAAAACCAAGTCTCCTTTGCTGCAGCCTAATTCTAAGCTGCTTCTCATTTTCTATGGTTGTCTGAGGCTTTTAAGAGAAACAAACATTCTATACTATTCACATAGCCAAAATCTATTTCACTGTAAAACCTTGCCTTGAATTTCAGCATTTACAAATCTTTGCAAAGAGACATCGAGAAGCAGAACACTGTTCCATAAAGGCTTTTTTTGCTCAGTGCAGAAATGGAGATGTTAGTGACATCAAGTTTATTATTCACTCATCTTATCAACACACTAATTTCCTTTATTTCAAGCAAGTGGTTCCCTTGCATTGTTTTACAGAAGGGCAGATTAGTGTTCCTAACAGCTGTCAGAATCAACATGACATCAGTTGTGGCTTTCCTTGATTGTAAGGAGCTCACAGTAAACCAGGGTCATATCTCTTTTGAATGATCATTCCTTCATCTTGTATTAAGCTTATGTTGAACTATCTCTCATGGACAAATTTAAATCCTTTTCCACTTGCTCATTTTAGGCAGCCTGTGCATCCAGTAGGTTTCTTCCATGAGATGAAGGATGAGTGAGTACCTTTGCTACTATTACTGCGCTGCTAATTATTTAATAGTCAGTTCCCAACCTGGAGTTTGTGCTTGCCTATATTTGTTTTTTATCTCTGCTCAGTGACCCACAATAAAACTCATTAATACCAGATGCCTTCAGGGAATACCCTCTTTGAACACATTACAATATGCAGCAGTAATTAAGAATACATTTGGAAGCTGTTACACACTTAATTCTGATATTTATGTCAGTTCTAAATTCAGCTAGACATTAAACTCATTTTGCAACAGGTTTTCTCATGGCTGTCTCTGAGCACCTGATGAGCAGGTTGTGCACCAACACATTACTTCCACAGATAGCAATTGAAAGCCTGAAGTACTGCAGCAGGAATTTCCATTCCTGTACATCACTGAGTGTTACGCTTGGTGAGATGTGATAGTCGCAAAAATGTCTAAACCCAGAGCCCAATTTTAGACCTGGGTCACGAAACACTGCTGTAAAATACTTCTTCAGGTGCTTTTCTGCAGATTTAACTATGGCAAGATTCTGCTAGATACTGAATTATTGGAATGGATATATTATACTTTAAACAAGCTGAAAAGAGGTATTTTAAAAATTCCAGTGACTGTAATTCTGCCACTACTCAAAACCAGGGATTTAATAGTCCAAACAACTTTCTCCAGACTTTATGGTGGAACCAAGGTCACAAATGCACTTTTCACAGCATAAAAAATACATGGTGGCTAGTAAGTAGTTTATGTATATCTCTTTGTTCTGAAGACGACTTTGCATTTTGAATTACACAGGACCATGGGCTTATGTATAAGAAGAATGATGTGGGTATTAAACTAAAAAAACCCTCTGAATAAAAGAGCTTTTCAGGTAACATGTGAAGGCCAGTTTCAAAAGCCAAAGAAAGCATCTCACATGGCATTGAATCGTTGCTGAATATCCTCACATGTAAGAGGATTACGAGCTGCCATTGCATTATTCAAAGGAGAGAAGCATGAATTAGAGGTCCCACTTGATATCCAGGAGAGCCAAGCATATCTTCTTAGTAACATATAAAAAAATATGCTTCAGTAAGTATCTGGTAGATTTTTCCAGTAGGAAAAAAAAATGCTAACTATAAACTATAGCAGAAAGAATGATTAAAATAAATAAATAAGTATATATTTTAAAGACAGTTCTCTAAAAATGAAAAATAGTGAACAATTAAAAAAACAAGTCATTTCCAGCAAACAACCCCCCCTGCTATATTAAGACAAAGTGTTCTATTTTCTGCCTCTCATTTTTAATACAGCATTTTAGCTATAAACCCTACTCACACAATTAGCATTACTGAAGTTGAAAAGAAATCTGTTGGTAATTATTGAAAGGATGATGTACATCAGCAGCAGGAAGGCAGTGTTCTCAGTTTCATTTAGTAAATCATGCTGGAATGTTTGTTAGATTTCTTTAAACAGTTTTTGATTACCATCTGTTAGTGATGAAACAACAACAGCTACTATGTTAATCCATCCACTGGGGAAAAAAAAATTAAAAGAGAGAGAAAATTAATAGAAAATTGATCCAGAAAAAAAAAATCTATTAAAAACATATCTGAGAAAAATGATGGCAACCAGGCTACTAATTCATGATTTCTGGACAGAGTCCGTTCCTCAGTGTTCATCAGTTTAGGGGGTAGTATGAATTTGATATGTGCCTATCCATTTTAGAGACATACAAAACTTTGATACCATTGTGGTGTGGTGAGAGAAGTTTATCAGTTAAAGGGAGCAGGGCACAGAGTAAGAGCATGTTAAGGATCAGAGCTCCTGTCTTCACTTGCTCCTTGGAGCAGCTGATCAGCACAGCTGCACTGTGAGTGTGTGCAACCAGACCTTTCAAAGGCCTGGTCCTCCTTCTGCCCAAGGAAGCTTATGAAAATGTGATTTAGTGGCTCTTTGTGTGGTTACTGCCCCAAAATCATGGTGCATAATAGCTGTTTAAAATGCAGAAGACAGAGGAGAAAATGTCATAGTTTCCAGTCTTTGTCCCTTTCTGCAGATCTCCAGTTATTTTGTATTGCTCTTAAAGCAATGGCTCAGCCTTCCCCCTTGACCAGATGCTTAGGGCAGTGTCATACAGGAAAAGTTTTGAAGGGGAGAAGGGAGGCCCAGAGAAATCTAGTCTGATTATGATAAAGAACATGGTCACATCTATGCATAAATGTTAAAATGATGATTTATAAACTTCCTAAGGAAGAATTGATGATGTAAATTCTTTGATCCCCTTTCTGTTTCTTCTTGCTGAATTGATATGGGTAGAGATATAAATAGTTAGAAGGTCAGACCCAGTGGATAGTCTGACTCATTTACATCTTACTAGACAGACAATATAATATTTAATACTTCTAGGCTAACAAGCCTTTGATATAAGCATACTTACTTCTTGTGACCTGCATTTATAAATCATAATGATTTTTTTTTTGCCTTGATGGTGAGAAGAGGCAAAAACCCAAAAACCCCAACAGAGGCAGGGTATTTCCATTTTTTCTTTATTTAGAACTACAGATGAGTAGACACAACAGAAGGAAAGGAGTTCTTTGCTTCTGTGCCTTGATGAACAAAGAATATTCAGACACTGAGGAGCTGTCTGCCTAATGGTCTTTGACCAAAATTTTTGGAGTCATAATTTTCTGGAAAATTAGAATTGTTCACCAAATCAATTTGTCAAACAAAAAGAAAATATTTCCTCTTGGAAAGGACTTTGGAAATCTATTAGGAGTTCTATTCTCATCCATGTAAATATCGAATTATTCAGAACAGCATAGAACAGCATAGTGTTTGGGAGAAAATGACACAAAGATGCTTCACTTTGGGTTTTTTTTTGTAGTCATTAGTGATGGTAGTCTTTTTCCCTATGGACTGCCATGGAAAAAGAAAACTGCTGACCCACAGAATGAAATAAATGAGCCTCCTGGTCCTTGAGGCTCTTCTTATCTAGCTAGTAAATATCTGAAATCACCAATTCTCATTATGTGATATGCCCTGAGCAGAGGAATGGGAAACACATCTTAAGAGACAAAAGGACAGACAGTTGAGCATTTGTTGGAAACAGGATAAATGTAGTTTTGTAGGTGGGGGAAAGAGCTTTCATGGAAAAAAGATATTTATCCATTTGATGTCTGCATACATGACTAGGTTACTATGTTAATAACTGCAACCAAAATTATGTTTAAATTGTTTAGCACTCATATATCACTAAATCAAAGGTGTATTTTTGTTAGTTGGAGATGTATTTATACCTTTTTCATAACTTTTCTGGTTTCTAATATGTAGGCATAAGAAAAAAGCAGGAAAAATTTTGTGGTTATAATACAAAATAAAGATCTAAGAAATGTATGAGGTTTCAGAATAGCCTTTCTTAGTTTAATAAGGAGCCTAGATATTTGCTGTTGCAATTTTTGGGAGTAGTATTTTCAGGACACATCTCTGGAAAATCTGACTTAAATCACAAGCTGTCCTGTAAGAAATATTGTGAGTCTGTGATGCTATTACTGAAAAACAGTTGCATCAAAAATGTGTAAGTGCATATTAAGTTTATTGCTCTTTGCTTTTCCTCACCTCAAAATCAGATTTCTTGCAACATGAACGCAGTCAGCAAACCAGAAATTTTGAATGTACAGCATAAAAAAAAGGACTAAAATTGCACTGATGATATTCCTTGGCTTGACCATCTGCCTGCACTCTATTGCATTCAGTGGTTCCAATAAAATCCCAGTGAACCAAGGATGAGATGTGTATATCTAGCAGAGCTGGCTGAACAGAAAAAAAACACTTAAAGTTCACATTTCATACAAGAACCTTCTCCCATGCAACACACTGCTTTTACTTTCCCTCTTCATCCTTTTCTTTTTGCCTTGGTAAATATTAATCATGTGGAGAATCCTCCAAACAAAGCAACCAAGTGTAGGTCTGTATCTTACACTTTTCTCCTATGACTGCTTTTAGACAAAAATCTGGTAGAAAAAATGCTCCACTGTGACAGTTCTGACCACCCTCCATGACAGGTCAGCAGATGGTGTCTTTAAGTGATGAATCTGACAACTTTTGGGGGTTAGTTGACTGAAAATGAAATATTATAAAGGAAAAATGTGCACTGTTTTCTAGCTACAGTTTCCTACTGCCATCCAACAACAGCATAAATGAGAATTCAGTGCTGGTCAAAGAAAACCACTTCCTAATATATGATTTGTGGGCCATTAATCTTGGCTGCCCATCCTCCAGTTTCAGTCTGAAAAACATTTTAGCTCAGCAGGTGATGCTGTCAGTGACAAATGAACAAGATTAAAATCAAGCGATGTGGACAAAGCAAACTGTCTCAAAATGAATCTTCCTGTACTTGGAAACGACTCAGATTCTTATGTTACTGGAAAAAGGGCTAGTGGCTTTGTCAATTTAATCTAAGAGAATTAAGAAATGGTATTTCTGTCATAGTGAACTTAAAAAAAGAAATTAGAACCTTCATGAGAAGTAACTGGCATGTTTCTTGAAGAATTCAACTGAATCTTTCCGGTTTTGCCTTATCTCAAGGATTCTTTTTTATATGGATGTTAAAATGTATTACACCTAAAGATAAGAATGCCATTACTGGCTATGAAATTCCAATGCTGAATAGGGTCACAAATAAGAAAGATGGCACAAAGCAGTGTGTCCAGTGGTCCAGAAACAGTCTGACTGTGAGAGCATGAGACACTGTGGAGGAGAGGAGTGCCTGTGAATTTGCACATTTTTAACTGAGTGAAGAGATGAAGATTATTGGAATGGCTTCTGAGACACTGGGAGCAGCAGTATAACTGCAGCAGCAAGGACTCACGTTTTAAAACTGGCTCTGGGAACCCACCTGGAAAGACAGGGTCACTTAATCATGTAAGAAAGAATACGCTGTAAGAAATACTCTAATAGGTGCAGAGGATGAAAGAGCAAGTTCTTTTTAGGGTAGGGGGACAAGATTTTCCTTAACAGGTGTCTTAAGGATCAGAAAGGTAACATTTATAAAAGTTTAATTAATAAAGAATGGACAGGATTGAGAATCAGACCCAAATAACTCCTTTCATCTACAGACTGCTGTAATGCCTCTGGGAAACAAGGCAAAGAATGGAAAAATGGCACAGTAAAAGGGAGTACAAATGGAGAATATTTTCTGAGGCACTCTGATGTCTCATGCTCTTCCGAATATTCTGCAATTGGTAGGCAGATAGTGCACATCATAATGTGGGGACGCATTTCTCTCTACACTTCAGATGCATGAGTCAGCTCACTTCATGGCTGGCAGTTGACAGTGTATGAGGACTTCCAAAATATCTTCTTTGAGAAGCAGCCTGGTGGCTGAGCGTGTTTGCTCGTGTGAGAAGTGCTAATCCCTACATACACTCATGCTTTGGAAAGACATGGAATAGTGATTCCAGTACCTGATGCTAATGTCAATATTCATTTAAATTTAGGATTTTTGTATATTCTGGGAAAAAGAACATGAGGGAATGAGGCACAGTGGCAGCAATTTTGTCTCAAGGAAGTCCTTTCTTGGAGAAGAATAAGATGATAGGGAACATCTAAGAGCTGGAGATGTCTTTCAGTGTTGGTTTGAGCCCTTGTCCAGAAAGTGGTTGTTCCATGATAAAATTTTCTAGGCATGGAAAAGTGATGTTTCTTCTTGTGATAAAATATTTTCCTTAGTAACAGGCAGTTAAGTTGTTACATGTTTTCAGATCAAAAACACATAATTTCTATGGCTGTGAATTTTTGTAGGTAAATCTTAAAGTGATTTGAAATATTACTGAAGTGTTCTGTCATCCTGCTGAAATCTATTTGCTTTTCTAGAGTTTTTATAGAGGAAGAAGTATGACAACTGAACCAAAAACTGCACCAAGAGCTGCAGGACTGTGAAGCATGAAGGATTTTGTCTTGCTGCTTGGAGAATCATGGAAAAAATTACAAAAATAACAAAATTCCCAAATCATCTAAGTGCATTCTGGCCAGCATATTTAGGCAGTTCTGAACAGAATATTTTTTCAGTTGCATTTTGTGTAAACAGGCATACCAGTACTAATAACTTTGAGCATGTCAAGAAAATATTGCTTGTTGCTGAGGAAACAGGATGCTAATCTCAAAATCAACACAGATATTTCCTTGTAAACTACCAATTAGGCTGTAAGGTTCAACAGGGCATGGAGTTATCACAGAGTAATCATATCTGTGGAGATTTATATAGCATAGTAGAATTTAATGGCATAGGTCCATGGGGGATTTGAAATCAACTCAATAAAATTATGAATAGTACTCTTAGTCCCCAAATTTTTTTTTTCTCTTGAGTCACAATAAAATTACATAGACAGGACACAGTACCAAATTTTAAAATTTGGAGTTTTCTTCTCTCCATATGGGGTTTTTTGGTGAGACTCAATGCAGTACTAGATTATGGTGCCTTTTCTCGAAAGTCTGGTATTAGTCCTCAGCAGCAGCTTTTTGGAAAGAAGTCTCAATCGCCTCCCTGTCAGAGGACTGGAGCCAACACTGCCATTAAAAGAGCTTCTCTGTCTGGAACGAAAATCCTGTACAGAGTGGGAGATCTGCATCAATAAAATGTTATTCCTTCTTGGCAGAAACTCAAAGGGAAGGCAGGTGGCAGTAACACTGCCTCCACTCTGATGTGAATCTCTCTGCAGAGGTTCATGGGTTCAGTTCTGACATATGAAAATACAACATTGAGCATCTTTTAATGGATTTGGTGAATTTATTTTTTTTTGTTTTCTTTTCACTTGAAAAAAGTGCTTTGATGTTCTTTCACAGAGTCTTAACAGAATCCATGATAGCTCAGGAGTATTGAGAGACTTCAGTGTCAAAGCACCAAGTATGTGAAATTTAAGTGTTTGGTAAAATGTGATAAGGGAAAGAGCTTTCTCTTCCCAGCTGCCAAAAAAGCCAGCATACAGGGATGGCATAGACCACTTCAATAACTGATTTTTTTTTCCTATGTATGCTATATAGACTATGTAAAACAATTAAAACTCCTTAAAGGACTAAGCAGCCATGTTCCAAAACTGAAGGACTTAGGGGAAAAATTAAAATAAACCAAAATTAATCTACTATATTGATCTGGGTTGAAGTGTAAATAGTTCAGCTGTACTATGAAGAAATATTTTGTTGAGCTAGCAGGCTGCTCACAGCTGCTGGGATCTGAGAGCCCATCCATCATGCCCATGGGCAATGGAGTCAATCAGTTGTCTTTCCCTCATTAAAGACAGATAGGAACTGAATAATCTCTTCCGTTACTGAATACTTCAGCTTCCTTAAGAAGAAAGGAGGCCACAGCACAAACAGGGCAGATTAAATACTACTGCAAATCTCATAGTTATTTCTTGCCAGGTAAGTTTCTTTCACCAGACTGGCAAGCAGAATAAAACTCCTGGTGCTTCAGTACGTGTGATCACAGTCTGGGGTTAAGCTTGTGTTGAGCATGGAGAATCTGTTACCTTGCACATTGATGGCAATTTACATAAATGGCAATCGTGTTAAGAATTATTTTAAAATATTAAGATTTAATATATCTTAAACAGTGTCTGAATGTCATCTAATGAGATGGCGTCTGTCAAGTCTACTCTTTAATGCAAAAATTTTTCACTATTCAAGGTTTGGTAAACTATTGGAAACACTGAATCAGCCTGTCTGATACCTTACCAGTTGTACTGAAGAAGCAGTAGCAAAGTTTACAGAGGAGGAGACAGAGAGCTGCGTGAATACTGAGGCAGCCATGTGATCATCCAATGCCATGGATTTAGTGATGATGGCTTTAGAAAGTAAAGTAGCAAATTAACTGAATCGTTTCAGAATTCACAAATCAGAGTCAATTTAGAGATAGTTTCACTTCCTTGGCACTGGATGAGAAATCATAGTACCACAGGGGGACAGAATGGCTTGAATTGGAAAGAATCCTAAACATTATCTAATTCCAACTCCCCTACAGTAGGCAAGGATTCCACTTATGAGATGTGGATGTTCAAAGCCTCTTTCAGCTCCTCTGTCTGTTAGAGAAGCTTACCAGGGGATCTCTCATCTAGTAATTCTTTAAAAAGCTGGAATTTTGCTCTTCCAAAGTTCAGATCCTTGTTCCTCCAGATCGCAAAGTTACTACAGTCCAGACTTCCTCCATTCCTAACCTCTTTAATTAGCTCATTTGCACTGGTGGGCACCAGGTCCACTTCTCCTCTGCTTGGTTAGTCCAATACCTGGATGAAGAAGCTATCCTCAACACAGTCCAGGAGTCTACTGGATTATGTACAGCCAGCTGTATTTCTTATGCAATAGACATCCAGGGTTGAAATCCCCCATCAAGATGACAACCTGTGAGGGTGATGTTTCATACAGCAGAAGCAAGAGATTTCATCAGCAGGCTCCTCCTGCTCAGGTGGACTTAGACCCCAACCACAGCATGTACTCGGTCAGTCCTGTCCTTGATTTTTACCCAGAGGTTCTCAGCATGTTTGTGGCTGTTTTTCAGAGGCAGCTCATCACAGCTTATTCATTCCTTAAGGTGGAGTGAAACATCCCCTCTCCTCCTACCTACCTACCTACCTACCTACCTTATCTCTTTTGGGCTTGCAGCTCCCAATTACTGTGTTCCAGGTGAGAGATTCATCCCACCATGTTTCCATGATAGTAATTAAGTAAATTTCTAACTCCACCATGATTTCCAACTCCTCTTGCTTATTACCAATGTTGTATGTATTGGTGTAGATGTACTTCAGCTGAGTAAATCTTCAGGAAAAAAAAGAAGAAAAAGTATAGAAAAGAAAAAAGATTCCTCAGTTTTAGATCTCACTTTGCAGTAGATGACTATAAAGTCTTCTTTGAAATTATTCTGTTTTGATTAACATGCCTAACACTCTCTAAAACCAACATAAATTAGTAAGTTCTCATTGGTCTCCCAGTTAAGAGAAGTATGTAGAAAGGAGGACATCATGGTTTGTTTTCCAACCCTGCTAAGTGCTTATTTATGTAGAGTGAGAGAGTGCCATGGAAGACTGATACTTCTGCCACATATCCTGGAATTTTAAGTGCCAGGTGGTGAACTGCTGGTGAAACTCTAAGGCTTCAGTAAGCAACATGCATCTGTGTAATACCATAAACAAAAAGATGATGAGTTCCTCAGATCATGTGTTAATCCAAGTCCAGCTGCATATGACTTCATGGCATAGCTGCAAAATCTGTGCATTTCTTGCTCTGACAGTGCTCAGACACTGACTCCATTGGCTCATCTTACCTTCTGGTAGAAATAAGAAATGCCTAAAATGAAGAGAAGGAAATTGATTGGGAAGGAGGTGAAGAAGTAGTATCAATCTTTCATAAGCATTGGAAAGAACCAAATATTGACATTCTACATAATATAGGGAGGACCTTAAATTGCTAAAAAACAGAGACTGTTGACCATTCTTGCTCTTGTAGGTTACAACTTGTATATTTAGCAGTATGTTTACTTTTCTGGTGATTGCCCAAAAATAAAAGAATTAAGATTTTACCTAGATGAGACTAAAAAAAAAAAAAAAAGCAAACCTGAACAAAACCAAACCAATACAAAACAAAACCACCGACAAAAAAAACCCTACCACATCCTTAATTCTTAACATGTTTTTTACTTAATTTTCAGATTGCTTCACTAGAAAATGGATCATTTCTCTTGCCCAGAAGGACAGTATTTGTGGTTATGGCCTAAGATATTTTAAATTTCATGGATCTTGCATTGAGAACTGTCTATAGAGCTGTTTTCAAGACACTTTTCCAAAGCTATTGCTTATTGTTTCTCAGCTATTTAAAATATTTAAAAATAAAGAGGTCTAATAAAGCCTACCAAGTGCTTATAAAATATTTAATTTCTTAATATAAGCTTCTATTGTTATCTTAAGATTTCTATCTCAGTTCACATTTAAAGGTGTAAATTACTAAATGCACATATTTTCAGCAAAAGTTCAGATATTTTTAACCCAAGTATATATATTGTGGTTTCTTAGTTTCAAGAATAATCATGCAGTAAAAATATTGCCCACTAGCTATTAATTTTTGTTTCCAATATGCATTTTCTTTGTGTATGAGAAACACATCTTTGATTAATCCTCTGCAGTTATTTGTCAACTTTTAAAATACAGTTTTTATACTTCCTTGTAAATCTCCTTTATGGTAAAAAACTGAATTAACCAATATGAATATATTCATTGCAGGTTTATTTCCTTGAAATATACATTCCATGTAAAAGTTAAACTGAAGTATCAATATGAAGTATCAATACTTTGGGGTTTTTGGTGTTTGGGTGGGTTTTTTTTTCTGTTTGTCTGTGGGGTTTTTAGATTGGGTTTTTTGGGGGGGAAGAATTTGTAATTTATATTTTTGAACTATGAAACACATGGCACAAGTCATGGACCAATATTGAAAAATTATTTTTTGCTTGACATATGGAGGTATATTTTATGGCAAAGTGATAAATAAAACACATTTTTAAGGTGGTTCAGTGTTGCAGTATTATATTGTGTATATTGCATTTGTCTTTAATTAACTATATAGTTAATGGCTTATTTAACAAAGTACTCAATTTACTTGAATAATGAAAAATATCAAATAAGAAATATTTGCTTCCAGTAAATACTTTTAAAGATGAATTCTCTGTCAACTGAACATAGATCCATCCATAATTAATGGGGATATAGTAAACGAGATTAGAAGAATCTAAGACGCTGTTTAGCTGACCAGCTGCTAACTAGAGACTTGTTTGCCTAAAACTCTACAAGACTTTACAAGGAGATTGCATTTATCAAACAAATCTCATCTCCTGTGCCTGCATCAGAGTAAGATGAGCTTCTTGACTGTACTGACTACCAGATTAAATCAGTCACCTAAACACAACTTCTAGTCCATTCAAAATGGTCTGAGACACTCAAGGTAGCTACACAAACCTGTGGGTATGACATAGGTCCTGAGACAACTTGTACTTTTCTAGAATAGCAGATTGAGATTGCCCTAAAAAAATCTCAAAAGTATGTTTGTGATTAGACAATGAAATCCATCCTAGCTATACACACACACACACATATATATATATACACATATATATATAAGCACTCAATAAAATCTACCTGAAGGACCTGGACAATCCTGGTCCTTCAATTAGTTAAATCGCACTGTTTTTACCAACAAATTTACATTTATTTGTGTACTAATTTTGGACTCAATTAAAGAGCACAAATATAGCTTTTTTCAAAGCAGGAGGATTATGATAATTCCAAAAATGTTTCTATAACTACTCATAAGCAAAGGGCACCCAGCTGGTGCCAATGATATTGACTACGAAAAAACAGTGTTTCATATTCTGTTTCATAGTCTTCTTTTTTTTTTTTCTTTTTTTTTTTTTTCTTTTTCT
>WEIU01005252.1:14914-33419 GCA_013389925.1 Aegithalos caudatus | reverse complement strand
TTTTTTTTTTTTACCTAATGATTTTAGTGAGATGACCATAGCTTGCACATCCACATGGCCAATACAGTGTAGAAGCTGCAGTTAAACTCAGTTTTATCATAGATTTATTAGGAAGCATTGCTCACATTTAGAAAGTACAGATTCAATTATTAATGTTCAAAGGAGTAGAAATCTCATTGCAGGCATGGATTTAAATTTGGATTACCTACATGGAATGAAAGAATAAGACATGTTTTGGCAAGAAAAACTACTAATATTAGTGTGGGTATGATTGTGCAAAGAGAGCAAACACAAGGACAAAAGGGGAACTAATTTGAGCAGTGATAAAGTTCTTTGTATAGAAGTGGCAGTTACCAATATGAACATTTTTTTGACAAATATACTGCATGCTGTGCCTTGAAACTGTTAAATATGCATTTAATTTCATATTTACTACTGTGACATTTTTAGTCAGATAGTAAAATTGTTCATTTAAATGGAGGTACTTCTTATCTTTATGCTTTTTTTCTTGTTGCAACATGTGGACCAATATTAGCTTTTAAGATAAAACCTTTCTACCAAGAGGAAACATCAACAAAAAAGGAGAAGGAGAAAAATGAAGGATACTTTTCAGCAATTAAATATGCTGGCACAAGATTTCATGCATACATATTCTTCAAAATCATAGATAATTGTATTTCTTTCATAGGAAGAACTATCACACAACTCTATCTCCCCCTGCATGTTCCTAGTTTCCCTTTTTATAGCACATATACATAGTGCACAAAGGACACTTCTTGTCAGGCAAAAGGCACTTAAGAAGAGAGTTTATATATATAAATATTAAATGGGTAAATAATGTAACCTAATTTTAAAGGTAGGCTTCAGACTATATGTGGGTTTCTCCCATTCCAGCCTAACAGATGTGGTATTGCTTCAGATTTTTGTGTTCTCAAGCCGCGCCAGTGGTGAGGCTGAGCATGTGTCCCCAACGGGCCAGATGTGTGTACACCTGTGCATGTGTGTGCCAGATGTGTGTATACCTGTACACACATGCACCAGGGCACACAGAACCCTACACACTCAGTCATGCAGGGCAACACACACAGAGGCTGGCACCTTCACACTCACATGAACACATACAATGCTACATTTTCCCATGCTTGCTCCTCCTGATTCTGCCCTGATCCTTTTCTTGCTGTTGGTCCTGACCATAAGCCTCTTATAGTAAGTTTTGCTTAGTAGTCGAATACTCTTAGTAGTCAAATCCTCTAACAAGTTCTTTATTTCTGCAGGCAACTACACATACCATCTACCTTGTATGGCTTTCATGATGAAGTTTCTTTCATTGACACTGATGCACGGAAGTTCTAAGTGAATACAAGAAAGAACTTTACTGTGCAGGTGATGGAGCACTGAAATAGATTGCCTAGAGAGGCTGTGGAGGTCCCTCAGTGCAGATATTAAAGAACTTTTTAAATGCAGTACTGTGCCATGTGCTCTAGGATGACTGACTGAGCAGGGAGGTTGGATCAGGTGATCCCAGTGTGGTCCTTTATGACCTCATCCATTCAGTGATTCTGTGACTCTTGGTGAGTTTCCCATCAGGAACAATTACCAAATTTCCTTCTTTGCTGAGCTTTAGGATAGTCAGGTCAGTAAGTGCCATTTTCAATGGTGATAATAGGAGGGTTCTTCCATCAATCTTTGCATTTTTAATGATTGCTCTTTAATAACACACTCTAAACATTTTTATATGTACATAAAACCTATCAATGTAATAATGACCCCTCTCCCTTATGTTCTACTGTTTTTCCATCTAAATAAGTCTGCATGCAATGAACTTCAGGGAATATGTTTATGTCTGTCAATTTCAAGGTGCAAACTTGCTAAGCTCCTGCCTTTACATTTGGCTCCTTTTCATAGGCTCCCCCCTTACACTGATCACCTAAGTTTCAGCTTTCCTGAGCTCCTGAGGATGTGAGTTCCGTGGACACAGTTCAACTTCACTGTCCTCAACTCTGTTTCTCTGATGGTGGTGAATAGTGGTGAATAGAGCTGTCTATTCACAGAGGTGAATAGACAAAAGAATTGAAGGTAAATTAAAGTTCTCACTGTTGAGAAATAAACTGTTTCCCTGATAAACTGATTGTTCAAGAGGCTACTATTTTCCGAAGTTACATTTCAGATACAATGACACTGACATTGCAGGTGCCAGTAGAGGAAATGTGCAGAAATAACTGATCTCTGAAAATTAAATTTTCTGTGCATGCTTATTTCTCTTTTTAGAAAGAGAATCAAAAAACTTATTTTCCTCCTGGAGTGTCTGGCCATGGGGCTTATGTCATAGCAGCCTCTCAAAATATATTCAGAACATGATGAATTCCAGATTGTAGGTTAATGATGGGATTTGATGGTCTTAGAAATCTTTTCCAACTTTAATGATTCTATGATTCTATTTGGCCTTCTCTGTAGCATTTTTTTTCTTTTTGGGTAAACCGTGTTTTGTTTTTCTCTTGCATAAAAAAGATTGTTAGCTTTAAAGCTGTCTTCTGCAAACAATGTTAGGGAAATATCACTCACTTTTATTCAATTCTAAGAATTTTAATAAGGCATATAGAGCATTAATATTTAAACTCACTTACAAAATTATTTTTACATAGTAGTATTTGTTCAGTTTTATGAATTACTAAAGTGTAATATCTTCACATTTCAGTGCCCTAAGAAGAACTAAGAACTTGTGTCTGACACTGTAAAGAGAGTTCATTCAAACTCATATTCAGTAGAAAAAGAGCCCCATAAGATGCCAAAGAAAACAGATGCCAGAGTGTAGCTAAGAGGAAAGTAGGAAAAATACCTTGGAACTCACTCCAAAATTATTTTTGGTAGCTCTGGCTTTGAACATTCAAATTCTCTTCCATTGACTTAAGTTATTACCATTAAAAACAACACCGAGTCATTTCTATATTCATCTATAGGTTTTCTGTTGCTTTGGATGATCAGTATCAAATTGCTTAAAGGCATATTAATTTCCTTACAGGTATGTGATGATTTTACATTCCCAGATTCATACTGTGATATCTGTTCTCAATATTACTTCAGTGAAATCACTGAAACTAGATCCTATAAATATAAATAGGTATTCCAGAAACAAAAGAAAGAAAATAATTTCTTTTCTGATATTTCTACCACATAGATTTGTAGTTCAGAAGATAGATAAATTGCGTAACATTTGGAACTCTTCTTTCTTCTATTCTCAGGCATTGAGGAAAATATATTTGGTACTACTGCCAAGGATAACGAAGTCCAAAACCAGTTTTCTATTTGGAAGGTCTTCAGAGATTTTGAAATTATTAAATAAAATTTTTCAAGATGTACTCAGTGAGATACTCTGTAACAATACACTTGCTCATATTAGGAATACTAATTAGTCTAGAAAGAGTCAGTTCCTTTGTAACTATCACTATCATTGCTGCATGGCTTATGGCAGAAAAATCAAAGTTGTATCACTGTCCATAAAAAAATTACCAATCTCTATCACCATGAACACACTATATTGTGATGTTGTCACATTAACATATTACACATGACTGAGGAAAATTATTTTAACACCTAAATTACAGTAATACAGGCGGTACGGAGGAGTTCCTAGACTTCCCAGTTCTATACTACAGAATATCTTGACAGCACTGCAACAAAATTGAATGTCAAACTGACTGCAGGTCTATATGTAAAGTTTACTGTGAAATTCCTGTCACTGCAATCACACGTATGCATTTATTAAATCTTAAAAAAAAAAAAAAAAGACCAAAGACAGCCCAAATATATAAGGGGGAAATTGCAAACCTGTNCAGAAGACTAGAAAAGCATCCTGTGGAGTTTTCACTAATATTAGCTTTCATTTTCAAGAGCTTTGCTATGGGTGAATCAGTCCTTGTGGTAACAGCTAAATACTATGGGCTAATCCAGTACCCTTTGAAGTCAGAGTGCTTATATTCCCACTGAATTAAGCAAGTATTTGTTAATGAGCAGACTGACTTCTTATCTTTAGGACTATGCCATTACCCCTAAAGTTACTCTGCTCATACATTCAAAACCTCATACATGAATAACCACAATAAAAATGGGAATGTTAGACAATCTTCATTCATCTGGAACTAACATGCACGTTTGATTATCTTATAAGGTACAGAAGAGAACAGTAAGATCAAATATTCATGTGCATGCCTCTTAGTGAAGTCTTTCATTCAAATACATATCAGGACAGGGCTGGATGAGCCTAAAAATAAAGCCTAACAGAAGACAATTGCTCCCTGGCTTAAAATTTCCCAGGCACATAAGAAAACCAAATTAAAACCACTAGAGAATTTCAGAGTAATGAAATATTGAATGCCAAAAAGAAATTAATCTATCTCTATATAACAAAATTAAAAGTTTGAGTCAATACAAGAGGAATCAGTGGATTATGTCAGTTATTTATGAAATGGATGGATTTAATCAGGGAGAGAGAGAGAGCATCCGTGAATGCAATGCGCTAACTGGAAAATTAGTGAATCATCCCACAAACACTGGAAGTTACTCATCCCCATGAAGTCAGCAAAATCATGTGTGGGATTAACAACAGGTATGAACAGAAAGGTTAGCAAGCCTGTGTGAGATGAAAGTCCCAGCTTTCCTGATTTTCCGCTTTGTTTCTTATCTGCCAGAGAACTGCAGATGTCCAGAATATGACTCATCCAGAATATATCATACTTAAAAGATATGACTGGATTGCTTTTGAGCCATGTGCATAGTAAATTTAACTGCATCTATACTGCAGATTTGAAATGTTGATTCTCATCTGTTTGTCCAGAATTTCCAGATATCTTCATCTGTATCCAATGTCATCCAGGCTGCAGGAGGTAAAAATTCATATGTGAACAAAGTAACCAAGCAATTTCAAGAAGACAAGACTTGAAAATATTAGACAAAACTCCATTGCTTCTTTTATACTGTAAGTTTTAGGTGAACCAATAGTATGGCCAATTTTAGGACGTTTCTCTCTTGGTGCAATGCAGTTTTGGAATTAATGTGTTTCCACAATAGAAATTTTATTAAAAAGCATGATTAAATATGATTAAAATTAAATTACAGCCTCTGAAAGTAACTTAAAAATATGTTAAGGTATTCAAAATGTAGATGGACTTTGTGACCTTTAATGCACAAAATTAAAAGTGAAGTTTTTTTCTTATTTCTGTTTTCAATAACTTGCATTACTTCTTTTTCATGAAAAAAGTAAAATAGATAAGCTTCTTCATTTCTTTATTACTTTTAAAAATTTTTCTCAAATAAAAAAGTAGAGCTGTAGGAGCTGAAAGGCTGTTATGCCTTTCCCTTAGTGTTCTTCAGCATTAGGTACCCAGGACTGACTGAGAAGGGAAAGGCCTATTGCAACAAAAACCCACATGTCCATGACCCATACAGATAAAATTTGGTTTTCAACACTGTGTTCTAATGTAGTGGGATGATAATCAAACAAATTAGCCCCCTAGGGCTTAAGCTATGTTTGTGTGTTTCCTGTGTTTCTGTAGATATAGTGCACCCTTCTGTGTGATCTTAGGACACATTCTGGCTGTAAACAGCACACAAAACCTTGTATTTATAATGGAAAATCTTTTTCTAAGGCCTATCTAAGGAACGGGAAGCTGAACTTCTAAGAGTTTCCAAAGATAAAGTAGAACTTTTAAATTTCAACTTGCTTGAAATTTCTCTCAAGTTAATAAGCAAAACCTTACCATTTAACGGTCACTTGTGAATGAAACCATTGGTAACAATATGTTGCTTACCTCTGAAATTCTATATAAATAATCTTACACATCTTACTCCTGATGGGACTCCTGACAAATTGCTTTGTATTCCAAGAACTGATAGACCTGTATCTAAACAACACATCTTTGTTGTTTAGACAATTTCTGTTAGTGTGGAAATTTTTTTTTGAGAGCTATGAGTTGACAAACAAAAAAGAAAACAAAAATTCAAATTAATGTAGAGAAAAATTTCCATCTTTGTCACTTACTTTACAATCTTTATTGAGCATCTGGCTGTTCTGAGATGATCATTACACTAGAAATACAAAGTCCAGCCTATCTCTTAAAGTCATTGCCAGCAACAGAAATGTATTTCAGCTGCACAATCTGTGTTATTCATAAAAAAAGTGTTTTTCCATTTTTTTCACACATATTATATGGGATTTGAAGCTTATTTCATGTTCTCCAGACATTTTAAATCTTATTTCTACCTTTACCTTCATTTTTTTCCTATCAGAGGTATATCTAAGTACAACTTAAATCCATTATCAGAAGTCTTTCTGAACATCTCATTCCTCTGAACCCCTCACTCTTCCTCTTCTTAAGAAGATGTAATATGGATTCTCAAACAGTGTAACAAAATATGGCATTTCACTAAGTCTGAAATGAGCAGTACAGAGCTGACCAGGTCAGTGCTGGTGCGTTTATGCAGGGGAATTTTCTCACTGTTTCCTTAAGCAACTCTAGCAAGTCCCCTGTTCTTCTTCTTGACCAACAGTTCCCTCTGGTTCTCAAACACACTCACCTAGCCATGTGTTCCTAACAGAGGATGATGAATATCTACATGAAACTTTTTTTATATTTATCTCTCTGCTGTGTGTTCAAGTTTATTCACTTTGGTGTGATTTGTTCATGGGCTCTGGTGTGCGCCTCTTCCTATGTATTCCATTCAGCTTTGCTCTACAGGCAGAGAACTTGACAGTTCTGTAGAGTGTGCAGCTGCTACCAGAGCTTGCCTTCTGTTAACATCCCCCAGGCAGCAAGGATTAAGCTAGTATTAGAAGTGGGGTGGATAAGAGCAGAAATGATTGTGTGGTATTGATCCCAGATGGATATTGTAACTTATTAATACTCTAACTTCCAGAGCACTGATGATTAGCCCTTCTCTTGTCCCTGGCCTTCTTGGTCAGACAAAGCTCATTTCACATGGGAGCTAGAGCAAATGAGAAAAACATCCAACAGAATTTATGGAGAAATTCTTCAAACATGAAGGATATGGGAAATGGATTTTCCTTTCCATTGATGTGTTGTAGATTGTTTGCCTGCCATGTCTTTCCTTCCACAGGCACTATAAAAAGATTATTTTTAATATGTAAAGTAGTACAGATTCCTTTGAGATCTGGATTAATAATTTATTTCTAATCTTATCAAATAATTAAGTTCTGAATGAATGTCTCACTTTTAAAGTTGGAATCTTCAGATTTATGAAAAGTAAAGCATAATCCAGTGTTGAAGAAATATATCATTAAAAGGCAATTTGGTTGGTCTTAAATCTCTTCAGTATTAAAATAGAGGATTTCAGCTATTGAATAACTCTCTAATTAGTGAAATAAACCCAAACCTTTAAAAGATTGTAGGATTTCTATTGGTCATTTAGGATGTCTGTTGTTTCTGCTTTTATAACTTTAAAACTCCTGAGGGGATTATATTGTCTTTTTGTTGTTGTTTTGGCTTACAAGAAACAAGCACAATGTTTTTTTTTAATTACTTCAAAACCGAGAAGCTGCTTCTTTCCTCCAAATTCATTCCTTTGCTGAGCAGTCCATATCCAATGCTTGCATACATTGTTTCAGAAATGACGTATTCATTATGAAGTGACATTTTAAGTTTTTGGAAACTCCACATCTCCAGAAGAATACTATGGCTTGCGAATTTTAAGCATGCATGGAGATAGGTCACTGGACCAGTAGCTCATACACTGGTCCAGTGGCTTTCAAGTACATTCCAAAGTTTAGAAGTTTTGCTTATAAAATCATGCTTCGTTGTTTCCAACTATTTTTATTAAATTCTTTGCTTTAACTACTAAGATGTATATTTTGAACTTTTGATGTACTTTTGATATCACACAGCAATTTACCTCATTTAAGATCATAAAGGGCACCAAAATTAATACATGTAGAAAGACAAAAGTATATAGACATAAAAATGTAGGTCTCTGCCTTTTGTTGTACCTGTCTGAGGCAATGCTGGGATACCCATCCAAATTTTGCAGTTCAGGTGTTATTTTTGTTTACAGACAGACAGCTTCATGCTGGGTATTTAAACCATAAGGTCTTTACAGCACTGCAGGACTACTGCAAAGGTTTGTTTTCCTCTCTTGAGTCTCCTTAATCTCATTCTGGAGTATAAATACTTCCATAATCCCTCGCTTTTGAGTGAAGATGTCATTATCAGAAATGACATTTTTTTCCACTAATCCTTGTTCTCAGTGGTCACATTGCTGCATGACGAAGATTCTTTTTACTCAGCTATCAAGAGGTACTCATGTCCAGCTACTCCCTCTGCTCTTCCATAGTCTCTGTTTGCCAAAGTGTCAGGACCTAACAGACATCTAAGAATTTTCTTTAAATTTTTTTCCCCCTTAGTTTTTATTTATGACAAGACACTGGAAATATACAAGGAATTAAAGCTTTGAAGAGAGATTTTTTTATTCATGCACAAAGGACCCAGGAAAAAATACAATTGCAGATGACAAAGAATAAAGCTTAGTTCTTAAAAATGCCACATCTTTCTAAGACTCTTGTTTTCAACTGCTGTTGTGGGCTTTTGAATCAATATACAATTTTTGAAGTTGCTTTTAGCTGAAAGCCATTTAAAGAGTCCTTTTTTCAATCAGCACCCTACAAAGGAAGAAGTGTATACTTTCATTGCTACATTTTAGGTAGAGAAGCCCAATTCTAAAAGCTGAGTGAAAGACAAACCTTGTCTTTTGACACTTGCACAATAGGTGCTTACATTGAAGTCAGATGATTGACTTTTTAATGTTAAACCATGACATAATTGTGCTGAGACACACAGACAAAGACATTCTGTAGGGTTTTCAGTACAACAGTTGGATACTAGCAAAGCTCTATTATTTTCCTTCTTGGACAATCAAGACACTTTTTTTCCAACTAGTTTTTTAATTTTTTTGTACCATGCCAAACAAGGTTGAAATTAAACTAACATTCTATTTCTGTAAGCTCTTGCAACTGAGATAGTTATATTTTAATGTAATTTGCTAACTACTTGATTGTTAATGAAAACTGGATAGTTTTTCGTTTTTTCTTTTTGTGTTTTGCATCACCTGTTAGGTAAATACAGGTAAATTAAGTAATGACTTCAAATGACTCAAAACTAGAAAGCTACTTCCTTCATTTCAAGTGTATGTCATCATCATGACATCTTCCTAACTGCTCTCAAGTATTCTCATTTCTGGCTTTTATTTTCTTAAAAGAGAAACGTCCCTATTCATAATTCCGTTTTGCTGCTTGTTTTCTTTGGTCAAATGAACTGATCAACTGTTGTTCTGCTCCCTCTGGGTTTTCCCAGCTCCAGCTAGCTGCCAGAGCAGGACAGCAGGTGTCAGGAACGGCAAGCACGAATGAGGCTTCTGCCAAACCTACAGGGCTAGCAGCCCTGTGCCAAATGGGGAAAATAACTACGACCAGGATCCAGGTAAAGGAAGTAAGGGAGGCTCTCTCTATGAGGTTCCTACAGGGTTTATTGGGAGAAGAGCATCTGGTGCTCTGTATAGCAGCTTTTACACTAGGGGTGGAACAATGGGTGGAACGTCATAACAACCAATGGGATTCAGGAAGGTTGGGATTGTAGGGGATAGTACAAAGAATTCTAGCCAATGGGGTACATAAAAAGGCGGGTACAAAACCCTGGCACCAATCAGCTACTACAGAACACAGAACTTTCCAGACTAAGGGGTTGGGATGGCTTTAGATGGGCAGGCAAGAGGGTTGGATTAGTTCTCGGGGCATGCCAATAGAGGGAGGATTTGGGACACACTACAACAATCATCTGCTGTAAAATTCCCATTTTTATGAAGGAACTTTTGTACACAAATATTTTGAATGATGTTTTAAGATTGTACAACTTACATGTCATGTTCTAGAGAAAATGCATATTTAATTCTCAGCACTTAAATGTGCCATTTCACAGTAGTTTTGCTAAATATGGTAATATTTTCACAGATTTTACTATAATTGTATTATTGTTACTCTGAATATTATTACCAACAAGCTGGCAACTAGTACACCATCCTGAAAGAATCATAGAAAAAGCCCGTCTTTTAGTTGTACTATTGAAGATCAAACACAATAGCTGACTAGTACACCCCATCAAAATAGCCACTTATTAAATGCTGTCTTTTATGTTTCAAAAACTTGAAAGTGCTCCGGTGGGGCACTGGATAAAGTGCCATAATGTTTTCCTAGTAGATAATGGTAGGAAAAGATTTCAGGACTGGAAGATCTTTAAGAAGGAGTCTGAAACTTTGGGCAGGCAAGAATCACAATCTTTTACAGTTTTAAAATGTGAACAGATGGTCGTTCTTGGATGTGCCTAGCTTAAGGAGTGCTGTGAAAATAACATGTACTCTAAATGGGATGCCAGTTAACAGGGATATAAACAGAAAAATCAGGAGGAGGTTAAGGGGTGAGGAAAATACTGTATCTCACTAATACTGCTCTTTACAGAAAACTTGTGCCACTAGATTTATTTAGTGAGTTGCCTTTTTATGTTTAGCAACACTTCATTTCACCACGTCAGTAAGTTTTTACTGCCATTATGCTATCAAGTATCATATTAGTGCTCCACTGAAGCACTTAAAGTGTAGCACTACTGCAGGATGCACAGCTTTCTGGTGATGAGTTTTATTAAGAAGCCTTACAAGCCTCTGTGGTAGCATTTTTCTTTGCACTTTGAATATAAAACTAAAGAGATTTGATGCATTGTGTCTTGTTATGTCTGATTCTGTCAGCGTACGGCTTTGTGTGGCTCAAAGTGATATGATGTGATGTGAGCTGTAATGCATGAAAGAGACTTTAAGTTTCTTCTACGTTCTGAATAATGACAGAAACTTTTGCTACAAAACAAATGTCATGTAATGTTACATATGCAATAGAACAGGATTTGTAGAAGAATTATAGTGCTTAGTTATGGGCAGAATGAAATTGATACAGGGGAAAGGGGTGAAATCTACTTCTTAGACACATAGAACAACTTGAAAGGAAGTCATAAGATAATGAAAATCTAGCATCCTTGGATATGAGAAATGATACTCCTTAAAGCACTATGTTGAGAATTTACAAGTCAACAACAAAAGAAAGATTACAAATAAGTTCTGGATTTTTTGCTGGAAAACCTACAGGCTTGTTGACTGAATAAAAGGAGAGTAGGTATTTGTGAATGAGAGAAATAATCCTCTGTGTGCGTGTTTGTGTGAGAGAGTGAAAAATGTGGGGAGGGGAGCAGGGAAACAGTGAGAATTGCATTGAGACAAACAATTGGATGGATAGTGGGACAAACATCTATAATTTCAAGTTGTCCTGACAATAAGAGCGATGCATCCTAGATCTTTAAGGTACCTGGTAAAGATAGATACTAGAAGGTATGTGAAATTGTTGAGGAAACTTTGATAGATATTTAGGCTCCTAAAACAATTTTATATGCCTGAATTACAGGATGTCTTCTAGACTTATAACCTTTTCCCCATCTCCTCAATAAGTATAATAATATCTTACTTCCTCATGAGATGTGATGAAATGAACGTTTGAAAGAAAAAACATTATCTCAGAAATTAAAGCCTTATGGATAACAAGATATGTCCATCATGCAAATGTTTTTGAAACATCAAAAGGCAGCAACTTTGTAAATCTTACACACAGATTAGAAGGCTTTTTTGGAAATCTTTGCTATAAAAAGACAGCTTATTGTAGGAAAATATTGAGAACTGATGATGGCTGCTACCAAGAAAATCTTTGATCCAAAACCCATTACAGTCTTCATTAATGCCATCAGGTATTCTAGACACTATGTTTCAGGCATGGTGTAAGTATTTGTTAAAACAGAGAAGGAACCAGCTAGGATTTTGAACATGTGGCAGATCAGGTGTAAATAGGATATGCCTGTTGAAAAGGACATGTTGTAGGAGAGGAAAACATGTCTAGGGAAGGAGTCATGGTAGTCATCGTTATGTCCTAAGAGAAGGCATTGAAATGGGACTTTTAGGAAACACAACTGAAATGAGATTAAGTAAATTTGTGATCTTTTTACTTCTACTAAACAGAAGACCCCACCATATATTTTTATCATAAATAGAGCCAGTAGTAAACTTGACATAAAATACCCATTTCTCCTAATAGCAACAATTCTTGAAAGAAGACACATATCTTTGTCAACTCTTTAGGTCCACAAATGTAAGAATGTTTTATTACACTGTATCATTTCAATTTTAAATGACAGGACATAACAAAAAACTACTAATTAAAAAAATTAATGGGCATTATCTTCCTTCAATCCTGAAAGGGGAAATAAATAGTATTTGACTGTGAATCACATATGCACACATTCATGCATTTTTATAAATCTTCAGTTACCTCTAGTTCCTTGTCCTTGTGAAGAAGAGAGCTGTATTAACGAGCTCCTAATTTTTGCACTCTAGAATTTTTTTCCCATAATTATTAATGGGCTAGTGTCCTGGTTTTGAAAGGACAGGTATCTGCCAGCAAAACCTGGAAGCTCCCTTTGAATATAGAATGTAAACCCCTCCCTCAAATTATTATAATTTTGCAATTAGGGGCTCTCAGGCAAAGTTTTGGGAATAGGAATAACAGCCTTTTAATAGGAAGATGAAAATATAAATATAATAGTACAGAAAATAAACTAAACATGCAAGTAAAAACAAACAAAAACCCCAGAAAAAAAGTGACCTGACACCCCATTGGTCAGGGTGTTAGAAGCAGTCCAGATGAATCCTGAAGTAACAGACGCAGTCCTATGGAGTGGAGATGGTCCTGTACGAAGTCCAGTGGTGGCGGGATGGGTCCAGTCTTCCTCTGGGAATCCAATGGAAAAAGGATGTCCTGCTGTTCCTGTCTCCCCTTTTTATCTAGGTAGGGATGCTTGGGTCCCTCCCAGCTGGGCGGAGCATCTCACACTGGGGTGATGGAATGTCTCATGTCATTGGTGAGCGTTAATGGCCCATTATCAGAAAAATATCAGCTCTAAAACTCGTGCTTGTTTTGGTTAAGTACCTATTGTTTTGGTTAAGTACCCAGCAATTAGTTACCTAGCAACTTAACAGAAAGAATTTAACTAACACAAAGGAAACAATACCTAACCTCCAAGAGCTAGAAAGCAATATATGCCAGCATACAAGGTAGAAATATTTAAAAGTTTTCCTTACAAAATACATTTTGCATCAGTACTACAGAAATTAGAATTTTAAACAGAAAATATGACAAACAGTTTTATAAGTGATATATCAGTAGAGGATGAAATTTACAACTCCTGTTTCTAGACAGAGAATTTAATATGGTCTTCCCTATACTGGTGGTGGAAAGTTAACTAGATGTCTTCCAATTTTTGTAATTGTCTCTGCAGGAATAATATTAAATTAAATTCCAACCACGATATGACAATTTTGCAAATTTTAAAAAGCTGTTCTTACTGGTACTTTCTAGGTGCTTGAAAGTGATATTGAAATGTGTGGTATCAACAGGCATTGCTGAATCCAGCTTTCAGCTATGGCTTGGTTTTGTCACCACTCATGTTCAAATCATCTGTACTGTGTCTGTTGTAGAGTCACATATATTAGGGTATGTGACTCCCAGCTCAGTAAAAAAGAGTGTATAGCTTCAGCTATAATCAAACAGTAGAAAATATTGTTTCTTTTCCATTTTATGCTGCCACTGTTACGTGCATGGTATAAGTGCCTGGAACCAGAATAGAATCAATGTGGGCACTGAAACAAAAACAGGCTATCTTTTCTGATACATAAAAACTATCCTGGTATACCTTAGTGCCACTGTTGGAAAATAAAATCAAGATCTAATATATCTTTCTTAGATAGGTGGCATAATTTGTTTTCTCTGAAAGTATTATCATTCATCACAAAAGAAAAATAAAGGAAAAAGCGCTAGACATAAAACCAAAGAAAAATGTAATCTCTGGGTGAGACATAAGACATGATGATACCAGAATCCATGTGTTTCTTTCCTTCATCTTCTGTGCTGCAAAACCTGACTAACATACAGAATTCCAAGAAATGTTCCATTGCTCAACAGTGTCACAGGAAAACAGAAATCCAGTAAGAAAACAAAAGTTCACTGATAAAGTAAAAGTTATAGAAATTACCCTACACAGAAGAATAAGAACATTAATACTGTCTTTCACAATGAAAACAACTCTTTGATATTTAAAAGGGATTTTTTTGTGATGCAAACGAAGTAAAATGGTGATTTATATTCTCCTAATCAGGAACAACATAGTTGATTGTTACACTTGAGTATCAGCTGCATATGCAACATACATCAATTTTTATTTATGTTTTGACATTTGGGCCTACGTTTTCTATAGTTTCAATTTAGTGGACTATTTTAGGGCCTGGTATAGAACTGAACCTTAGGAAAATAAATATAATAACATACAGAGCTTATCTTCAGTATGTATGTTATTATTTTCCCATCCCTTCACATAAGAAGCATGTCCACAATTTCTACATTATTTCAGTCTTGTAAAGGCTGTTGAGTCAGGTTGATTCATTAGCCTTTGATTTAATGTTTTTCTATTTAAGACTTCTCTAGGTCACTCCTATTACAATTGCCTCCCATTTCATTGCTTATAATAGAAGTTACTCTGAAAATATGTTGTTCTAAAATAATTTTCAACTGACATTTTAAAAACATGCCTTAAATGTGTCCAGTATCCAAGGGACACTCAATACCCTTTCAATATAATTAATAGCATCTGACAGATTCATACAATACTTCTTTGTGATTAGGGTAGAAATGAATACGGAATTCACAGGATTATAAATTATAAAAGGAGAAAAATGGGAAACCAATACAAATATGATGATGCTACAGGTATGCTTGTTTTAAATTTCCATCTCTTTTTTCAGTCTCCTGTATCTGCCTAATTAGCTATTTGAATTCTTCCTTTCATTACCTTCTTTACAGTGTTTTCCTCTGTAATAGAATTATTTTTTTGTTCTTTATTCCAGTTGCAACCATGACTCAACTCTTCTAAAAGCATAAGAAATGACAAGACTAGTGTTGACATAAGAGAAAGAAGAAATGATCCTTTAGATTAAAAGAAGTATTTTTCCTTGTAGTTCCCTCTCCTGTTAAGAAGGATAGATATTCCTATCAAAGGCACTTACTATTCTGGTCATCGTATTTGTAAACAAAGTCAAGACATAGCATTTTGTAACAGGTATGGTATTGAACTGAAGTCAATTTAAGAAGCAACGGCAGGTATATGTTTTCACACAGTATCAAGAAATATAGAAAATATGTTGTCTCATCAAGTTTTTTCTCAAATATGTCATGTTGATTTTCACTACCATCATTATATCACTTATGGCACCTTCAGCAGTGTGGTCTCAGAGTTGTTTTATATGTACTTTATTTATGTTTGTCAGGATTTTTATTTAAGGACATTCCTAAGAACATTTTTATAAACTGTACAGGTCATTATTCATCGTTGTTATATGGATGGTTTGGTAGTTACTTGGCAGCCTGTAAGTGATTTATTAGATGAGTGCTTTGATGCCTAGAGCACCAGTTTTTCAAACTTGTCTGAAGTGGAAACGATCTTGAGGCTGTGATATATATTGATTTGATTATTGTTTTGTAAATATTTTCTTGCTTAATAGAGAGAGAACAGAATACCCCTCTTACAGTGTAACAACGTGTGGGAAAAGGGTTTTGCTAGTCATCAAATAGGACATATAAATCAGTATTATTGAATACAAAATCTATGGCCTGATTTTAAAAAATAGGCTTAAGGCTTTCTTTCCAAGCTGAGTGTTTGGAGACCAAATGAATTTGTATTTATTTTAACTTTTTATGTTATTTTTCAGCCCTTGAAATTCTTATTTTTACATATTTTTATTGCTTTCTCCATCGTAAGCAACAGTAGACAAATTATATACAGAGAGCTTTTTCTGCTGAAAGGATATTTATTAACAGGATATATATTATGTGCTATTGTTGTTATAGGGCATATTTTAAGTGAATTGAAGTATGGGCATCCCTCTGCTTATTTTTCTTCCTTTATTTCCATGATTTAAATAATCTTCATGCTGAAAACAATGATAACAAGCTGATTACCACATGTTAATACAAGAGAATGTCCTGTCTCAGAGACTTAAATAATAAGTTTTGTTCATTCTTTATCGACTCCCCTTTTTTGACCCATATCTCTGTGTTTCTCCTTCAGTTGTAAGATACATTGCTTCTCAAACTTTTGGAAACATGGATCCAGTCCTGCATGGACTTTAGCTTGTCTTTCATGAAAAAACGTTCTTAATGCTGAATGTTTTACAGCAGGTTGTTTTTCTAGGATATTATTTTAATTTTTGTTTTTTTAATGGAAGCCTTCTATTAATTTACTGGTGATGGTGATTTACTGGTTTTGGTTTTTGGGGTTTATTTGTGGTTTTGGTTTTGGAGTTGATTTTTTTTGGGGGGGGTGTTTTTTGTTTGGTTGGTTGGTTGGTTGTAGGTTTCTATATGGTTTTTTTAAACTTTTGTTTTTCCCACAGAATCTTGGAGAATTCTTTAGTAGGAGGTTTTAATAACATATCAAAATACCTTTTCATGTAGTCTTGTACAATACAATTACATTTATTTAATTGATTCAATGTTTATACTTCCATTGCATTTAAATTTTCAAATAATTTTCTTTGCTTTGTTCCTTGGTTGGTATCTAAAAGAAGAATTATTTTTCTCAAAGGCAGGGTATGTCACAATATATTGTTTTTATTTCTCAGGCTTCAGAACATAAATCTGCCTTGAAAATTTTACAAAGATCAGTTTTCCATATCAGGTCATAATCCTATGGAAATAATCATGCTTGTACTTACTCATCTCTTACACTGGTGTGTCAAATTGTTGTGTAGTATTCTACAAAAGTTCATAAAATTTTGGAACTTTAATTTTCTTCCACTTTCTGTTTGTTGTTCTTTCTGGGTAGTAAATACTTTCCCTAAGTCATATCAATTTTCTCCATCTAAGCAAAAATGTTTTGTCCACTGCACTGTTGTAGTTTTATCCTCTGAAAATGAAATCCACTGCTTCATTTTTTAGAAAACCATCCCAGAAAAGTAATTTGTGGAATGAATAGTGAAAATCTATTGATATTTCCTGAAATCTAATGAAGTCTGATTGAAGGAGGAATCAATTAACTATTACATGTTTCTCTTTTTCTTGTTGGATCAGGAGGTAATCTCAGAGCATAGTGTGATCTTAACTTCACCTACATGTCCTAGATTTACCATTATTGGGCTTTGCTTGGATGTTGTCACGAATTCTGATTTTCCAAAGTATTCCTTTGTGCTTACTTCCCAACATTGGGTTTTAAGAATATATAGTTGTATAGATTACCTTCTTAATTCATTTTGTAATGGTTTGTGATTAGCTCTTTAGTTAATTTTCTAAGAGTTTCATGAGTATTTTTTCTCAGTTCAACAGAATAAGCTAATAGCTTGGGGGGTTGTTTGTTTTTTCTTGAAAAGCAGATGCTTTTAGTATCAGAAAATACTGTGTGTTGTTTTATTTTATATTTCTTTGAATCTTATATCTAAAGCATCACAGTGTAGCATTAGCTACTTCTGACGAGTATTTTTATAGTAGTGAAGGTGTTTCATTTTATAATTTTGAGTTTTAGCCTTACTTGTTGGATCTCTTCTTACACTGATAGCTCACACTGAGGAGAGCTATCCCAAGGATTTACAGTGGGTACAGGTTCTGAAAAGTGACATGACAGTCAATATGCAGCACATAGTAATGTAAAAACTTTAGAACAAGAGAGGTGTGAAATAATTGATATGAACCCAAGTTGTCATGTCTCCCATACCTGCAAGGCATTATCAAGACTTGGGGAATATTTTGAGAAGGACATTGAAATTAACAGAAGACAGTGCTCCAAGGAGTTTGAGCTTTAATTCCAAAGTATTTGGAAAAGTGATAGAAAATGACAGATATGTTCCTTCAACCAGTGCAATCAGAGTTCTTTGAGGGGGCAAGTTGGTAAGAATGTAATTAAACAGTAGTTGTGGCTTGCACAGAAGTACTGAGTAGATCATACAGCTTATTAGGATGCAAAAAGAAGGGAAGTATGCTAAACTTTTTGGTTTTAGTTTATTTTAGACAGGATTTTTCCAATTTTCTTTTCTATGCTTTGGAATCTATAAAAAGGATAGGTTCTTCAGTATTGTTTTGGTTTGTTTGTTTGTTTCTTCTTTTCTCAGAGTTCTCATAATGGGTCATAATCAAGGTATTGTTGCTCTTTACCACTACTTGAAAGGAGGCTGTAATAAGGTGGAAGTCCATCTCTTTTTCCAAGTAACAAGTAACAGGACAATGGGAAATGACCTTAAGTTACACCAAGGGAGATTCATAGTGGATATAAAGAAAACTTCACTAGGAGCTGTAGTCAAACATTGGATCAGTTGCCCAGAG
>WEIU01005250.1:124797-174803 GCA_013389925.1 Aegithalos caudatus | reverse complement strand
ATGCGAAGGGCGCCGGGGAACCCACCTTGAGCACCGCGGGCCGGGACCTGCGGCGGGCCGGGCGTCGCGCCTGCTGCTTCTGGACAAGGGGCTCCAGGAAAGCGAACTGGTCAGCCAGCGGGCTTGTGACACTCCTGGAGTCACTCACGGAAATGAATAAACGATGCAAACGAGGAGTCGGTCCCCTCTTTTGTAAACTTGTCGCTATCCTGAGGGTTATTTGTTGTGACAGCCACAACTGCTGAAACACGAAGCGTGTTTTCAACTACAACACTCGATCGTCTACAATTTCAAGCAGAGAAAATGCGAATCAACACCCATTTCTGTTTAAAAACTTAGTGCAGATTCAATATAAAATGTCGTTATCTACTTAAATATCCATATACTTATCTAAATATCAATACACCTATAAAATATCAATATACCTACAACTATTTACATATATGTATATGTAAATCTATATACACATGTAACTGTACATTATTATACACGTATATCAGTATAACTATATATAAAAATATAACTATCCTATAACCATACGCATATATAACTATAGCTATATACACATATATAAATATAGCTGTGCACACATATAAATATAACTATATACATAGGGAACCCAGCTGGCAGCTGCTGCACATTTTCACATGCTCTCTCTTGTTCCTTCCTTTGCAAAGCACCCCCACTTGAAAGGCACATCTGCCAGCAGATGGAGATCTAGGAAGAAGCGGGAATGCTGAGTAAATCTGGGGCCTTGTGTGTGTCCCCTGGCACATACATGGCGGGTGTTTTAATCCCCATCAGGGATTAAAAAATGCAGCTCCAGCTTGAGAATTTGTGGCCTGCAGTTGAAAGAACAGGAATCCTTCTGTTCTTCAAACTTTAAATACAAAGCAACAACAAATTATCAGCAAAGTGCTCCCATGCTCCAAGATCTTTGCCTTCTCTCCCATGGATAGCAGCTGCCCACCGTTAATTACTCTAAAGCCTGGAATGTCCCACTTCTGACACACACACCTTCCCCCGAAGAATGAAGGGCTGGACTACCTCAGCATTGCCAAGGCTGGTGCCAAGACCCTACAGAAAACTCAGGGTGTGCAGAGAGCACAAAGAAGAGCTTCCTTTTTTTTTTTTCTTTTTTTTTTTTTTTTTTTTTTTTTTTTTTTTTTTTTTTTTTTTTTTTTTTTAATTACCCTGATTCGGGGCAATATGGGGATATTTCCAATGTCTGGTCAGGAAAGTGAACACACACCCTTAAGTCCCCACAGCAGCCCTGGGAATGGCACCCAGGAGAGCTTTAATCTCTCAGCAGAGACATTCACATCTGAGGCAACTGCAGCTCTTGTTCTTTCTCTGTACTGACAAAGACACTTCATTCCTTCCTTAAATGTTTCTAACTGATGGGCGTTATGAGCTGAATTATTAACTGGCACCATTACCTGGAATCTACAAACTCCCCTTTGAAGTGAGCAACAGGAACTCCACCACCAGCTCCTGGATGCACAGCTGGGAGGGAAAGAGCTTCCTACAAGGCTGAAGGTGGCACCAACTTTGGCTCTAAAATGTATCCAGAGGGCTCCTGGTGTCCTCTTATGTCTCACTAATCTGTGGACATTTTGGTTTTTCTTTTCATTACTAGATTAGAAGACTGTTTGGCCTCAGATGTTCTGCTGCTGTTTTTTCTCATGTGTTCCAGCATAGATGTCAGCAGACTGGTACAACATTTATTTTGTGATTTGAGATTAAATATTTGGACTTCTACATCAACTTCATCAGTTTGGTGAGTTTTTTCCCAGTTACTTCCAAAGTCATCTCATTACTCAGGGTTTCCTTTAGAGCTCTATCACCCTCAGCAAACACATCTGTGGACATTTGCTCCAAATTGTGACATCCAGGTTTCTGGCAACTCCCAGAACTTCATGTTTTAATTACTAATTTAATTAATACATTTTCCATGGAAGAGAAATTAGTGTAAGCATTTCTGCAGAAGTGTGTTGCTGTAAACACTGAGAGGCTGTACAAGTGTAATATTTTAACTGTAATATTTGAGGATTCACACTGCCACCAATAACTAAACTATTCCTATCTCCCCTCTCTTTACTAGTATCAAAGTAGTTTTCTTGGCAATCTCAAAAAAAAAGTCAAATACATTTTTTACCAAGGGAGAGGAAATTCTTCCCGGTAGGTTTTCCAGTTGAATCTGTCCCTTCTAGAGATTCAGTCAGATGTCAAGTTCCTGAATATTCCCAGATTACACTGTTCTTAAAAAACACAAAACAAAACAAAACAAAACAAAACAAAACAAAACAAAACAAAACAAAACAAAACAAAACAAAACAAAACAAAACAAAACAAAACAGGAAGGAAGGAAGGAAGGCCAAAGATCACTCAATATTTCCCTGTAATCACTTCAGCATAAAATAATAACTATTTTTCTCCACCCCAAAAGAGCATCTAAGCTGTGGTTAACACTGCCTGGATGTGTTACATAATCCATTTGTAACTCAGGATTGAGGGTACCAGATTGAAACTCAAGCTCTTACAAAATGAAGCAAAACATTGAAGTCAGAAAATTAGAACACACAAAGTTAGATTCTCACAGTCTAAACTTGGCCCTCACCCTTCAAACTGGCCAGAAGAAATAAACCAGAATCCCAGAACGGGCCAGGCTGAAAGGGACCACTGAGGTCACTGGTGCCACCTCCCTGCTCAGGCAGGGCCATCCCAGAGCACAGGGCACAGGATTGTGTCCAGAGGGCTCTGCAATATCCCCTGTCCCTGTGTGCAGGGAGGGGCAGAGCAGGGCCCAGCCTGTATTTGGTGCCATGTCAGGGACCCCCAGCACAGCCCCCCTGCACAGGGCACTCCAAACCTTGTGTACAGGGTCAGCAGGCACAGGTACACGAAGTTCAACTGCAAATTGTCAGGCATTACCAAATATAAACCAGCGAGGATGCTTTATAGCAATCAAATGTTACTAAATTATATTCCACAGAAAACAGAAACTTAAGTATCTGTTTATCAGAAATAATCTGACCATTTATCTAAATTTTCAATGAAAATCTTTGCCTTCAGTGTCAAATCTCAAAATACTCTTCTATATAAGATTAATATGCCATTAAAAGCTTCCACTTCATCACCATAAATTCACCTGCACTCAGTTACCTGCCAATAACATTTTCTTCCTCTTCAAGGGTTTGCCCATGTCTACAGGGGGATGACTCCCAAGGATGCTTTAGCCATTACAGAATAGGTCTGAACTCTGCTGAAATGCTCTCCTCTGATCATAAACTGACAGGGCACAGTCACCTCTTTTTCTTTAGGAGAATTCATACAGATCAAAAAACCTTCAAAGCAGAAAGGAGACAAGGAGAAGTTTCAAAACCAGCAAGTCCTACCCAAGGGAAACCGTGAACCCCATTTTAACAACCAGTGTCTGTCCTGCTCCTTCTTCTGGAGATAAATCAGACTTAAAGGACACTGGAAAGGTAATTTCTTTTGAAAAAGATGGGTCATATTAATGTGATGGAGAGAAACTCAGGTATACTTAAAATACAGGTTTATTTTGGTATGAAGGATTAATCCTTAGTGCCTGATTATCCTCAGAGGTAATCATTAATAAAAAGATTCCATAGATGAATTAATGAAAAAAGGAAGCCACAGGATTGCCTACTAGGGGGGTAAAATCCTGCTGTGAGCCATGCAGATGTGCCAGCCTGCAGACAGCCATCACCTGTGGCACAGGGGAAAGGGAGGGGAAAAGCTGGAATTGGAGAAGTTTTGGAGTGAAGTTAAACAAAGCCTTTCCATTAAAGGCAAGTCACCTTTATATTTTTCTGATCTGGGTTTAAACATAGTTCCTTTCATTTAATTTTTTTCAGCTGTATTTTTTAAACCATGAACAAGGTGTTTCACTTTTGTTCCACTGGTTGATTATTGTCTCTTGCAGCCAGGATTTTAGGCAAGATCCTGGTTCCCAGTTCAAATGTCCAGGGATGGATGATCTCATCCTGCCAAAACCAAAGCAATAATCCCATCCACACTGCAACTTCTTCTGCCTCTTCTCAGGGACCTGCAGCTTGCACCTGCTGTAACACAGGTCATCTTCTGGGATGCAATACAGGATCTCACGTGCATTTCAAACTGGAAAAAGTGCCCAAAGTGCAATTTAAACCCTTTCAGTTTCTCTAGATAGGACAGACAGGAATGGGACGGGGGCAGCAGTGAAACAATGAAGAGGGACAAAAGATGGAGAAGTCAGGACTGATGGTTTGCTGGTCACTTGAGCTCAAGAGGAAAAATGGTCAAATTTAGCCAAAGTGGTGAAAGGGAAGATGGGAATTTCAGGGACAACCAGTTCTTTTCAGTGACTGCCATGACTAAACTAAACCTTTGGAGTCATTTTCTATCCCAAACATCCATTCTGAGATAAGTTTTGTGATTGTGACTCCCATCAGTCTGATCCTTAAATCCTGGATGAAAAAGAAGCTTATGACAAAAGTGAGAGGACAAAGGTGGACTAGGTAAAAAATAAATATTGGAATATTAATGGCCTGACTGGCTGCTGGCTATTCCTATCCTTACACCAACACATTATCCTAGCCATAGCCTGGCCAAGTTGGATATGGTTGGATAAACTTTGGATAAGCNTTAATAAAAGACAAAGGTTGATATTTGCAAGGCAGGAAACTGGATGATCAAGCTTGGGTAGGTCAACCCTTTTTCAACACACATAAGCATAACTTGCTTTGCTTGTCCTTTGTGAGGGGGAGAAAAAAGGATAAGCATTATGCAGTAGTAGAAAAGGAAACCCTTGCATTTTTACTTCAGATCTTTTGATATCTGTTAAGTCAGGCCCTCCAAGTAAGGAGCACTTTCCACTGAAATGGTACAAAGCATTTAGAGGACATCCTGTAGTTCTCTTTAATAAGACACCTTGGGAGGTGGGGCTGGTTCCAAAAGTCACCGTAGTTTTTCTCATTCATCGAGTGAAACTCACGGTTGCAAAACTCAGGGTTGTCTGGGAAAACAAGTAGAGATTTCCCAGTCTTTTCATAATAATAAGGAATTTTTTTTTGTCCAGGCAAGGACATTCTTCAAAGATAAACATACACTTGTTAACTAAGATAAATTCTAGTGAAGTCAAGCAAAAAACTTTTGAAGAACAAACCACTGCACTGATGAGGACACCCACTATGCTGCTGCCCTGGAACCTCACTTGAATTACAGAACTGCTCGTTTCATGTTCAGGGCTTCTTTGAAACAGATATTTGTAACACATCCTGCTTTCCCTTTCTTAAGTGGATCCATTTTCAAACTTACAGGTTTCATTCCACAAGTCCAGAAGGCTCCAGTTCACTCCTGCAGTCTCCCCTGCTCCCTGGGCTCCCCCTGCTCGGTGCTGCTGCCGTGGCAGGGGAGCTGCAGATCCAGCACTGACAGGGCTGGGGGCTGAACTGCCCTGTGGTGGGGCTCGAGGAAGCAAACACAGAGGTCCAGAATGCCAGAATTTGTGCTCAGTTTGCACAGTGCTATGGCTTACTTTCATTAAACATTTCAAGAGTCATACAGTAAAATAAATCCCAGAAATATGTTCTTACCCAAGTGATTTGAAGACTGATTTTTTTGTCTTCAAAAACATTTATTTTAATGAATATTATATATTCTATTTGGTGTATATATATAGTATTTTTATTTAAATTCTAATAAATATTAAATGTATACATTGGAAAATTGATATACACACACTTAGAAACTCTGTAACCACAGTCTTTAGTGTTGTACTATCAGCCTGTTGATTTGGCTGCTTGACTTTATCATCACAGCAAGCCACAGAAAGTGGATTCACATAGGAATGTGGATTTCACAGTGAAATTTAACACTGATTTTATTCTAAAAATCAACTTTGTAGATGAGGCAGTTTTCTGCAGGTATTACTTGGTATACACAGAGATAATTTAAAAGCAAAGGCACTATTTGCAGGATAGACAGCCTTTATAATCTGCAATTATTCTGAGCGAGAGAGAAATCCTTGATGAAATCAAATTTAATCCAATGTTGATAATCAGTAAATGTAACAAGTATAACTTGACATGGCAAACAACTTGCAATGCCTGGCACTTACATGGGATTTTACACAACATTGTTGCTATTATAACAGAGAAGGTTTTTAATATCTCTGCCTGTTGCTGTTTTTAATAGGATGTTGCAGTATTTTTGTGCTGTTTGGAGCAACAAACCTGAGATCTGAACCATACAGAAAGAGCTGGTGGCCATCATTCCAAAGCAGCAGATGTAGGAATGACTCACATTACCCAAAAGCTAATACTGAGAAGCTTCATGATGAAATCTGGGCATCTTTGAGAACACTCTGTGACCTGTGAACAGAACACAGTTCTGGATACTGCCAAAACCCCTAAATGATATCTGTGAATCTCTCACTGCAAGCTCCAAAGCGTGTTGGCAAATCTGAGAAACCAACAAAAGGAACCTTTGAAGGGCTCCAGTGAAGGCAAAGTGAGTGAGCAATGGCAAAGGAGGAATTTCTTGTAGCTTGTTGGAATGATTCCAAGGGAAAACAAACAGATACTACAGAAAAACCCAATCTTCTAAGAAAAGAAAAAGGAAGACCTGAGGAGGAAAAGTGCTTGTGGAATAAGAGATAAGTGTAAGCATCAAATCCAGATCATAAGCTATTAAAACCTACAAGTAAAAAGTCAAACCCACTGAGGGAAGTGCTTGCTGAGGGCAGAGATATCAAAGGGGAAGGTGGCCATTAATTTCTAAGACTTCAAGATTGAATCAAGAGTCAACAAACAGATCCAAGAGACTTCACTCACACATTCTCATCCTGCCCTGTTAATTGGAGAGAAGTTTCTAAGCTCTTTTGTCTAAGATATGGTTGATCCAGTCCAACCCAGGAGAAATTACCAGCTACATCCCATTCTCTCACTGGCTGTTATGAAATAGCTGACAGGGAAGAATGATCTCCTTTAAGTACTATGGAAACAGGGATGAATGGCATTTTATGGAATAAATCAGCATTTACTGATAAATTAGGAACAACTGAGGGAACTGAGACAGAAGTGTTTAAAATCATGGGCGGTGAGAGGGACCTGGATGGAGACCCAATCACAGCAAAGCCAAGTGGAGACTGAATGCAGGAGACCCAAAATAGAGAGGGGAAGGTGGCTCTGGGCACAACAGCCCCATGTGAAGTCCATGGCACAGTCATGCATGGGCCACTGTCTGCATCTGTTGGGACAAATGAATTCATGGAAATTAAATCCACCAAGGGTTATTAAATACAACTTATGGTTTATTAATTCCCTCAGCCCACATGGAATCACAGAATCATTTGGATTGGAAAAACCCTCCCATGGACCATGGAGTCCAAGCTGTGCCCAATCCCCCATCCTTGTCCCCTGCCCAGAGCACTGAGTGCCACATCCAGGCTTTCCTTGGGCACCTCCAGGGATGGGGACTCCAAACCTCCCCGGCAGCCCCTTCCAGTGCCTGAGCACCCTGTCAGTGAGGAAATACACTCTGCTGGAAGTGTTTTGGGAATGCATCAGTCCCTGCTTGCTGTGCTTCTGCTTCCTCCTTGGGAATTGCTGTCAGAAGAGACAGTGAGCTTTGGGATGAGGCTTTGGTCTGACCAAGGCCAGTGTTCTTATCTTCAAAGCAGAGATCTGTTCATTAGAGAATTATTCAGACATTCACTAAATCCTGCTTTCTCAAAACTGGAAAAAATTGGATTAATTGGATAGAAATAAGCATGTGAAATCTAGCTGGAGGGGTGATAACAATAACACCACATTATTACAGACACCTTCCTTGAGACAATATTATTTTGTGGCTCTCAGTGTTCCAATAAAAACCAAATCAATCATTACTTTAACTGAAGGCACAAAGGCTGCAGCTTTACCAGTGACTGTATCCAGTTCTACTCGCTGGCACAGAGGCTGGGGAAATCTCTTACTCTTCCATTTCAGAACTGCTACATCCAAACAGCCTGGCAGGAGTGATCCCATGCCAAGCACTGAACTAAGCCCAGCACTTTTGGGGAGAGCTCTCACCAGTCCAAGGATGGGGCTGAGCAAGACCCCCAGGCACTTTTCCTGGTGGGGTCTGCACTCAGGAGGGGCTCACATTGGTACTGAGGGCTTTTCACAGGTCCCAAGGCTACCTGCAAGCTCAGGCAATCGGAAAGCCCAGAAGTCCAGCCCTGGGGTCCCAGCACAGCCAGGACATGGACTTGTTCAAGCAAGTCCTGAGGAGGCACCAGGATGATCAGAGGGATGGAACTGCTCTGCTGGGAGGAAAGGCTGGAAGGGTTGGGATTGTTCAGCCTGGAGAAGACAAGGGTGACCTCACTGTGACATTCCAGAGCCTGAAGGAGACAACAAGGAAGACAGAGAGAGATTACTTAAAAAAATCTGGAGTCACAGAATAGGGGGTAATAGCTTCCTGCTTCCCGAGGGCCAGGAAAGAGGAGATTTTGGGAAGAAATTCCTCACTATGAGGGTGGGCAGGCCCTGGCACAGGGTGCCGAGAGAAGCTGTGGCTGCCCCATCCCTAGAGCATCCAAGGCCAGGCTGGACAGGGCTTGGAGCACCCTGGGGTAGTGGAAGGTGTCACTGCCCATGTCAGGGGTGGAATGGGATGAGCTTTAAGGTCCCTTCCAAATCAACCCATTCCATGCTTTTATGGTTCTATGAAATAAATGCAAATCCAACATGACCAGCATCAGATGTGTTCCAAGCTCAAAGTAGCACGTGCTACATAATTTCTCCAAAGATCTGTTGGAAATTGAAGAAATGCCTGGATCATTTCCATGACTCACTATCATCACAGAGAGACGCAACAGAGACGACCAAGTCGGAGCGAGGGAAGGAGAGCTTTACTTTTTTCACTTCACCTTATATACATTTCAGAGAAAGGGACCACATTGGAAGGTAGAGGTTCAACCTCTTCAATTCCACTGGTCTTAGAAAGTGTCCATCAATTGTCCCTCCTACCTGGAGGGAATGTCAACAATAAAATTGTTTATAGAAAATGTGTGAGAAACTGACCCCCAAATATGTAAACTGTCAGAAGGCTAAAAGAACAGCTAAAGAACAAGGTGACATTTCGAGGCATTGTGGGCAGGAATAGGCATCAAAAGGGGTTATCACCAGCTCAGCTGGGCCAAAGGACACGAGACTGATGCTCTCCAGCATCTCCCATCCCACTTGAGCATACGCTGCATGGGAAGTACCCAGGAAGCAATTTAAGACCATCCTTCCACTGGGAACTTACAAAGTCAGGCCTAAAAGTTATGCTTAAGGGGAGCTACTTACTCATCTGGGGTCAACAGAACTCAAAGCTGTGCAGGAAATTAGGGAACGCAGATGTGCCTGTTCCTGCCCAATTAATGAACACTTGGAATGAGTCTGGATACCAAATCTGCAAGCTCTGGTCCTGTATCAACCAAAGCACTCATGAAGATGAAAATGAAAATGATCTCTTCACTGAAATGAAGAAAGTCTCCTCAAGAAAGGAAAATGGGAGAGACAGTGTTGTCTGCACTTCAGCAGCCAGGTGGGATTAATGCCTTCCTGCCACAGTCCCAGAGGTCTGGCAGCTGTCAACTCTCTGCACACTTGATGAACTAATAGACTCATCAGAAAGAAATTAATTGTCTTCCAAAGGCATCTGTCTAAGAAAGTTGGAGTGGCTCAAGCTCTGGGAGGTGCCTGTTTCTCTCCACTGAATCTCTGTGCAATCTCTGTGCAAGCCCAGGCACATCCATCTGACTATTACACATTCAGATGAATCTTAGGCAAGATGAATCCTACAACGAGTTTTACAAGTGCATTACTAATGCAGCTACTCTGCTTTTCTCAAGGGAAAATGTGGTGCTCTTCATGCTGTGTTAAAACAGATGTTTTCAGCTGCTTTTTATTTTAAGAATCCCCTTTTGGCCATGTGAATTTTAAGCCCTGCATACAAAGACAAATGTTATTTATCTTAACGGGGGTGTATCACTCAGAGCCCCACAACTGCTCTGAGGTTACCACACACCATAAAGGAGATCAGGAGCAAAAGAACCCTCGGCCACTGATGCATTTGAAGACATGATGAGACTTGCAAGGTCAGGTGGCACCAATAACTCCCATTTCTCACACAGCCTCCATGACTGATTTTTTGCTATTCTCTGATAATAAAGCTTCACTGCATTTCTCTGATCCAACCCTACCTCTAGCAAAGGTTTTGCCAGTAGTAGAAAGCAAACAGAACAAATAAACTCAAATAATTATGGTCTAGAAAAAAAAAGACCCAGGTGGGTATCTTTTCTTTTACTGCTCTCACATGAAAAACCTAGAGAAAACTTCTTGTTGCTGAAGTCAACAAAGAAATTTGAACACACACACACATAAAAAGAAACCTATTAACGAAGTTCTACTTTGAATTAATTTAGTGGGACTTCAACAGTGACATGAAAAGAGTCAAGAATAAGAATGAAAAATATATTCTTTAGCCCCCTCATTTAGGAAATACATATTTGAAGTATCACTTTGCAAATAAGCTAATCTTGGTACTGTGCCCTTAAGATGAAGGGAAGAAGATGTTTTTATGAGGACACAAAAAGAAGTAAGCTTTCAGCATTCTCTATGATACAGTGTAGAGAAGGAAGGGGAGTGGAAAGATTAAGGGATACATGAAATTACAGAATTAAAGGATGGTTTGGATTGGAAGGGATCTTGAAGCCCATCCAGTGCTGCCATAGGCAAAGACACCTTCCACTGTCCCAGGCTGCTCCTAGCTCTGCCAACCTGGCCTTGGACACTGCCAGGGATCCAGGGGCAGCCACAGCTTCTCTGGGTACCCTGTGCCAGGACCTTCCCACCCTCACAGGGAAGAATTTTTTTTTTCTAGTAATTTGCTTCAGCTCCTCTTCTGAAGAATAATAATATTTCAGTGAGACTGAAAATTTTAGCAGAATGATTTTGGATGAAAGGAAAAAGTCAAGACTTTTCTACTTTCTGCTCTTCAGTGCATAAAACAATACAACATAAGGAAGTTAGGCAAGAAAAGAAAATATGAGCAGAACAAACTATTCTACACAATATTTTTTGACTAATCTTTTGCCTTTAAAAACACAACCTGGGAAAACACGAGACCAAGAACTTTTCAGCATGTGATCAGTTCTTTATTTCCTAATTTTGCTTAATTAAAAAAATATATGAATGTTAGCCTAACAGTGACTAGTTGTGGACAAACGTTTTTCTCCTCACCCTTTAACTTCAGCAGAGACTGTCTGGAAATCACCAGGAAATGCTCAAAATCTGGAGGAAGGACAGGCCCACCAAACAGAGTCTTTTGGCTTTAAAGGTTTCTCTTCCATTTAGACTTTCCACTTTCTATCCAATTCTCACTTGAGATATACACATGGCACAGCATTGCAGAAATACATGTCAAAGTATCACTTTTAACACTCTTTTTGACAAGCAAGTACAGAAATTCTTTTCATACCTGATGGACCTGAGTCCTGCACTGAGGACGTACAGGGTTGGAGAATGGAAGAGGCGATGGTCTGAGCCCATTGCTGAAGCAGCCAGAGTGAAAACTCCCTTATCTGGAAAAGCTGGGGAATCTTCCTGCCTCTGGCATGAGGTTGTTAAGTAAAACCATGGCAAGAAAGTGCCCTGGTGATAAAAGTACACCCCTGGTGATAAAAGTACAGTGCTGCAGGGGATACAGGAGAAAGTGAAATGAGTGTTTAAATGAGAGGACTTTTCCCAGGCAATGAAAGGCAACACGAGGAGCTGAGGCTCCACGAAGTTTTGGGGTAGCAGGACCACCTTTGCTGCGGCACAGCTGCCCCAAACCAGGCTGTGTCCCCACCCTGAGCACACGGTGCTGCTGCAGTGGCAGGAGGGCAGTGCCAGCCCACCTCTGTGCAGTGCTCAGTCTCCTCCAACCTCAGGAACGAGTCACCAGTGCTCAGAAATCAAATCCCAGTGTGCAGGAGCCGCTAAACCAAAGCAGTCATACTGAAAGTGCTGTGTGTTAAACCTGACAATACGGTAAAAAGAAAAATCCATGGAAATCACAAAACCAGGCTTCATCAGATCTCCAGTGCTAGCAGCTCCTACTCAAGTGCTAGCAGCTCCTGGACAACCTGGGGAAGAGCAATGTCCAAATCCTCCAGGTGACCCTGAAAGCCCTTTATGGCAAGGCATTTTGTCAAGAATAAAAATTCAAGGTAAACTTTTTTCCCAGCCAGCCCAACTAATTCAGTTTAGACAAAAATATTCCAAACTTGGCCATTTTGTCATTTTGTAGATATTCTCTTCATGATTCTCTTGCTTATTTTTTCATTAAATTAGCTCATAAGCTGTAACAATTTGATTCCTATTAGAGGCTATAGTGAATTTGTTCAGACACTGACAGCAACACCCAGGATCCCTGTGCTCACTGAATCCCTACAAACACACCTGCATTTGTGCCTTTTCCGCAGAGATGTCCTATGCCAAGTACAAATTTCAGGATAGTTTACACCAAAGTTGTTAATCCAGCAGCCAGGCTTTCTCACCCTGGAGTTCCCTTAGTGATTCTCACGCTAAAGGAATTTTTAAAAATAGCCTCACATTTACCTCTTTCTGTCGTCTGACAGGACAGGGTGGACAGGGCTTGGAGCAACCTGGTTTAGTGGAAGGTGTCCCTACCCATGGCAGAGGGGTGGAATTGGATGTGCTTTAAGGTTCCTTCCATCCCAAACCATTCCATGATTCTACGATGGGAACTAAAGATGGACAACTTACGGCCATCATTTTGCACCTTCACATTAAATCATTAAAAATCACTAAATAAATACAACTTGGCCCTGAAAATCCATCAAGAGTTAACATTTAGGACTGATTATTTCCTGCTCAGGAAGAGCAGAAGGTACTTTTATTTCAATCAGTATTTTTACCATATATTTACATAGAATGACATAGAATGACCAGATATCTGAGAATTCCCTTGTTTATATTTTACCTTTGGATAGGGAAATTATGATTGTCTAGTCTTATCAACAAGACACCATCTAGCCAAGCTAGGAAGCTCAGTTGCTTGACAGGAATTGTTCCTGGATGTTTAACAGAGAGTTCCATGTTGCAAGACATTTGGAACAGACTGACATTTTGCAAACAAAAATATCTTTTATCTCTCAAATTACCTCACATTTACAGCAAAGCCATGCCTAAATCATCAGGACAGGGAATTGTCAGCCTGTCAGGACTCGGCTGCGCATGAAACCCAATATTTGCCTTGTTCTGTCTTTCTAGAAACTGGGACTCTGAGGACAAAATCTCCCTAAAACTGCATCCCATAGAAAGAGAGGCCAAAAAACTCAAAAGGCTGTGTCATAGCGCTTGCTCTACCACTGCCCTGCAGTGCATCAGTCGGAGCAGGCTGCACTGAAGAAGTCTCTAATGAGTCATCTTTGTTTTTACGATGTTAAATCTTAACTTAAATTCTTCCTAACTTGGTGTTGAGGTGAGTTTTTTGCCTTGTCAAATTCTTAGTTTTGTTTTCTTGGTATTACAGGTGAAATCCCACGTATACCACAGAAAACACCTCAGGAATCAGATGGCAATTCCCGCTCTTAGGCAGTAACCAAAAAGAAGGGTTGGGATACCCTGACCTGTCCTAAAGGTGGATGGTGCTGCAGGAAGCAGGGCGAGGGTGTCAGAGCAGCACACGGAGCTGTAGGGTACGGGCAGACACCCGTGGAACAGCACATCCACCTTCACGGAGAACAACCCTTTCCCTACCCCGGGTGAGCCGAGCAGCCGCCGGGGCAGCTCCCCCCGCCCCGCCATCCCCACAGCGCTCCCGTGGGATGTGTCCGGCCGAGCGGCGCCCAGAGGGAGGGGCTGGGGTAAAAAGGCTGGAAATGGGAGCTCCATTCCAGTGCGAAGCGGCTGAGGGAGCAGCTGAGGGAGCTGGGCAAGGGCTGAGCCTGGAGAAAAGGAGGCTCAGGGGGGCCCTTGTGGCTCTGCACAGCTCCTGCCAGGAGGGGACAGCCGGGGGGGTCGGGCTGTGCTCCCAGGGAACAGGGACAGGAGGAGAGGGAACGGCCTCAGGCTGGGCCAGGGCAGGCTCAGGGTGGGCAGCAGCAGGAATTTCTTCGCTGAAAGCGTTGCCCAGCTGCCCAGGGCAGGGGTGGAGTCCCCATCCCTGGAGGGGTTTTTCAGCCATGTGGATGTGGCACTTGGGGACATAGGGCACTGATGTCCTTGGCAGTGCTGGAGAGCGGTTGGACTCGGTGACCTCCGAGGGTTTTTTCCAACCTTATTTTTTCTGTGATTCTAAAGCTGCATGAACAGCCTAAGGTCAGTGAGACTGAAGCTGTGCCCTGCTTTTGGCAATTTTTTTGTTTCAAATTATGATAATTTTAAACATACTGGAGGCTGCGTGCACCATCTTTCATCTACAGACAATTGTTTTATCTAAGGACACAAAGAGATACCCGAGGTCCCATAAACAAATGGCAGCACTCCAAGCTCACTTTCACAGAAGCCCAAGATCTTGGGAGAGAAATGCATGAACTACCACTGAAAATGGACTGGACAGACACGCACCCGAGCAAGCTCGGAAATTCTTCGTGCCTGTGTATCTCACTTTGAACTGCCTCCTGTGCAGCACTCACGGGGCTGACAAGGCCACAAGTCACCTTCCTCTTCCTCCTCCACATCACTGGCCCTTTCAGTGTTATCTATTAACACACCCGAGTAACCCCAGCCCTCACCAGCCTGACCTGGCTTCTCACTACACAGAAACGTGTGTTTATTTTGTTCGGCGGCTGCTGAGATAGCGTGGCACATCACACGCAGCCCCAGTTGTTAATTCACCAAGGATTCCTGGCAGTTGGTGCATGGATAGGGAAGGCTTTGATGTCCCTGTTTGTGCTGGGTTCAGACCCATTTCGGCAGATATCGATCAGCTCAGGTTGAACGTGTTGGCAACGCTGGCTTTATGTTCCTGTAGTGATAACACTTTTCTCCACGCTTAATAACCAAGAGAGTTCAGTGCCCCTCACTGGGGTGGCCAGTCTGATGTGACACTAGCCACGAGTGTCCCAGCAGCTTGTTACTTAATAAATATTACTAATAAATAATGATTTATCTCTAAATGTGCATGGGGGAATTCTGCTGTGGTATTTTCCCTGCTGGGGATAAGAAGCCAACAGGTCACACCCATGTCCCAGCAGTCAGCCTTCCTCTGCCTCTCAGGTGACATTGGAACTACTAGAGATGCAAGTTAATAAATGGCCTTTTCTTGTAAAAATGCTGGTCATGACTAATACTGAGCAGTGTTGCTGTGGTAGAGCACTCACCACAGCTGAGACCAGCCCCTCCAGCCAGTGTCCTGCCACAGGCAGTCCCAGTGTGACCAGCCTGTCACACCTGTGGTGGCTGCGGTGGGCAGCAGGTCAGACCCCAGCCAGCCGTGGTTAATCTGAGTGTTTGACCACAGATCAGACTGGACCAGGCTGGAGCCCTGCCAAGGGTCAGTGGAATCTCATCCTGAGGGCAGCAGTCAGGGATTCTCTGAGGGTCAGCAGCTGCCTGAGGGAATTCCTCAAAGCTGAGCCCTCACCTGACCAGGGCAGTGACTGCACATTCCATAGAGAGGCTATCCCCCTAAATGCTTCATAATTCTCATGTCAGTTGGGTAGCACCCATCCCATTCCACATTGCAAATCTGCATTCAAGTTTTGGCAGGGCTATAATTTCACTGATTTATCTGGTTTCTAGAAAGAATCTCATTTAAATACCTTCTTTGTCTCAGTTTTACAACCCCCAGCAAAAGCAGCATACTGAGCTGACCTCGTGTGACTGTGAGGAACATCCATTCATGTTACAGTGTGACAAACCGTCCTGTTACTCACATTTCTGATAGGAGGCTTTTAGGTATCACCTGTCTGACAGGAACACCTAAGCCAAACTGAGGGAGTACCTTACCAGGGATCTGCTGAATTTCAATATCCCCAGATCTCTGAATTGGGGACAACCTTTCCAGGAGATTCTGTGGTTCCGTCACAAACTATGACCTGCAGCACCATCCAGCTGACAAAGCACAACTCTCCTACCCACCATCCTGCCCAGAGGAGCCACCCACACACATACCTGGAACAGGAGCTAGGAAAACATCAGTGAGGAGTGAGGGGATTGTAGAATCAAGGAATGATTCTGGTTGGAAGAATCCTGAAGCTCATCCAGTTCCACCCCCTACCATGGGCAGGGACACCTTCCACTATCCCAGATTGCTCCAAGCCCTGTCCAGCCTAGCCTTGGACAATTCCAGGGATCCAGGGGCAGCCACATCTTCTCTGGGCACCCTGTGCCAGGGCCTCCCCACCCTCCCAGGGAACAATTCCTTCCCAATATCCCATCCATCCCTGCCCTGCGTCAGTGGGAAGCCATTCCATGTCCTCTCCCTACATTCCTTGTCCAAAGTCCCTCTAGCTCTCCTGCAGTTCCTTTAGACACTGGGAGGGGCTCTAAGGTCTCCCTGGAGTCTTCTCCAGGTGAACAATCCCAGCTCTCTCAACCTTTCCTCATAGCAGGGAATCCTGCCTAACAATGCTTCCTTAGAAAGAAAACAACTTCTCCTTGAATCCTTATAGGGCTGGAAGGCCCTGGTTATCCTGGGAAGGAGATCCTGCATGTTTGTTTGGAAGAGGGCAGAGGTGTTCCGTGCCCTACCTGTGATTCTGAATGTGAGAAGGGATATTAAATACCTAACACACCTTAATCAAGGGAAAAGGTGGTGGGTAACAGCTGCCTGAAACCCCCTGGGCAAGCAGAACTCCCCACAGAGGAAAGAAGGGGCCAAACCCAGCAGCACTAATATAGAGATTTTATTTTGACTGTATCGAGTTGTACAGCACATTTTGTTTGTCACAATGCTATCGAACTGATTGGAGAGTTTTTGGCCAGCACATTGTGACACTGAAACTCAAAAGAGCTAAAAGCAGTTTGGACTAATGGCCTGAATGGGAGGGCCAGCAGTACCTGGTTTCTGGCTTCCTCATCACTTGCAGTCATTCCAACACATGCAAAACAGGAGCAAATCCAGTTTCTTCTGCCAGGCCAATGGTCACGCTTCCATGTCCAGCAATGACTGCAAGGTACAAGGCAGGGGAGAATCTGAAGCAAGGTGCCTTCTTTTCCCAAAGCCATGTTGGTTGTTCCCAGTATGGAAAAGAAGCAGAGTCTAAGTAAGTACAGGGTCTTCAAAGGATGAGCTTTACTCACACATCAGGATTTACAAAACCAGAGGCTGACAAGTCAAAGTGCAGGAAAGGGTGCTTATTTAATTCCTTCTGACGGAGATGGCAAACCATTACCCAAAGATCTGGGAGATCACAACAGTGTCAAGTCCTTTGCCTTGTTAGCAGACCAATGTCCTCACAGGTCCTCCCTGCCACATACCAAGTCTCAGCTCCTGAAGTGTGGAATATATTGGAAAGAAAACCTACATTTCTGCAAATAAATACCTCACTTTCAAACTCTTCTGAGTTTGAAACTCCTGACTAGTATGCACAGATGCCTTACAGAGGAGGCAGAATGGATGCTCCCCGAGGGACCTAGGGATTACAAGCCCACTGAAGCCCGCTTTATAAACCTTTCTTCCTTTCTAAACCCAGTTTCTTGTCTGTAGGATGAGTTGGGATTCCTGCTCTCTAGTTTAAAGGAGAAGCAGAGAGGCAATTACGAGTTGGCAACTCTGAACTTTGACCGCTGTACAGGAGACAAAAAAAGGAAGTCAAATTCAAGAGGCATTTCAGGTAGCACTGGGGCAAGTCAGAGAGATTGTTTCCACCACTGAACAGATGCCACATGTCATGGTTACTACTGCAGCTTGGCTGTACATCCTAAAGTGAAAAGCACAGACCGTAGTGTCTATGTCAGCCAATGTCCTTCCCCACCCCCGTTTTGGTATCGATGCTTCATTCTCCCTTCTTAGGGTTACATTAAGTGCACAGAAATATATAGCAGCATTTGGACTGAAACCCTCACATACACCAGACAGCACATTCCAGGAGGTAAAACAACACATTATGGCCTATACCCTCAAGGTATCAAGTTTTCAGGATAAAGAGCAGTAGGAAGTGGAGAGCTGAGGGCAGAAAAGGGGAGGAGGAGCAACACAGGAACACGAGTTCTGTTTCCATGCCAGGAGAGGACCAGGGTGCCATTCCTGTGTTAGCACCAGGCTGTGACACAACCGCAGACAAAGCAGACGGGCAGAGCAGAAGTGAAAAGCCAATCTCCCATCTCCCCATGGAGCTGGGGGCAGGAACAAAGTCCAGTGCGACACCGATCCCAGCAGAGCCTGAAAAAGGGCACGATCTGCTCAGCCCCTTTCAGCTGGAATGAACTTCTCTTCAGAGGCCAAGAGAAAATCAAGTAGTGATGGCTAATGAGTCTTGTTCACCAAGCTGATCACAAATCACACTCATGGAAAGAGAATCTACAGATCTTCTCCAGGCTGAGGCCCTTCCAATGCCCGCAGGAGCTTGCCCTCTTCCTTCTCACACAGCAGCCTGCCTTTGGAGGGGGAGGTGGTTCTAAACATGCCTTTCTATTGCTTTGGGGGGACTTCGCACAGGCAAGAGCTGTGAAAGCATTGCTTTCCAGACCACAAAAGGAAGAGGCTGTGATCCTCTCTCAGCCCTAGGCCATCAGGGTTACAACACACGGGCCCACCGGCTCCAGGGTGGGGACACAGCAAACTCTGATCTGAGCTCCTCTGCTCCAGCCCGGCGGTGAGGCTGCCGCAGACAGTGCATTCCAGCTTGGTGTTCAAGTGTTGCACCAAAGGCCTTCACAGTTACCCTGGAGGCAGAGTCACCCTTCAAACCCATGAGAGAAAAGGCTGGGCTTAGACAGGTCCCTTGTCTGGCATTCAGCTGGAAGCTGTGGCAATGGGTTTCTTCATATGTTGGCTCATGAGCTCCCTGGCACGAGACACTTGGATATGGTCATAACAGGAGTTACAAACGAGGACAGGGTCATACAACTGCTGATCAGGGATGGGCAGCTTCAGATGGCAGCAGGTAGCACAGAACACATTCCCACAGTTCCTGTCAAGGAGCAAAAAAAACAGTGAGAAGAGAGCTGGGACCACCACAGCAGAACTTGAGTAAGCACAAAGGGTCCAAGTCAGGGCAAAGCACCAGCCTGATTGAGGATCATAAACATGTTTCTTATATTGTTGTCAGCAGTGCAAGCGAACTGCTAGTGCTGACAGGGACTCATTGCTGTCCCACAAAGGGACCAAAGGCCTTGGAAAAAACAGAAACAAGAACCACGTAGAATGGATCTCTGGAGGGAAATGATGAAGCCTGGCATGTAGTGGAAAGACCTTTTGGGAGCTGGAGGGAACAGACCTGGCAAAGGGGCATTTTGTGACACCAGGCTGAGGAGAGGAAGGGCCCAGAGCACTGACATTTTTACCTGCAGTGGTGCCTCCGTTTGGCCAGCCAGAACTCACAGTCGCAGTTGAAGCAGTGCGAGGCCATGTGGTCTGGGACCCACCGCGTGACCTAGGGCAGACACCAGTCAGCTCCTGTCTGTAACCCCCCAGTGACACCTCTGGGCAGGCTGGGGGTGGCTTTGGGCCACGCCTCACAGTGAGCCTACCCCACCCGAGCTAGCAGCAGCAGAGGATGTGTCAGTGACAAAGGCTGATCACTGCCTCACTTCCAGACCACTCTCTGCTGCTGTGCCCACCCAGGTCAGCTGCAAAAAACATTCCCTCCCACTGCATCACAACTCCACAATGGGACACACACCTCAGTCTCCTTCTTATCCACAGGCTCCCAGCTTGCTTCCGACAAACAGTCCTCACTGTGGTCAGAACAGAAATCCTCCGTGTCGCTGCCATCTGATTCCTTCAGACACGTCTGCAAAACAAGACCACGTCACCTCTGCTGCTGGGCACGCACTCACTCTGCCGGTGAGGGGCACCTGGGTGGCTCCCAAGCCGCCAGACATGGGGCAAGGCATCCAGGAGTTTGTAGGAGTTTGGTCCTCGAGCAGCAGAGATATCTCTGGGTGGATGAGGACACGGCCAGGACAAGGACATGATTGACAAGGGCGGAACAATCTTTCCCACCCCCTCCCAAAGGGATGGAGAGCTGTGGGCTGGAGAGGGAGGTGTGCAGGGGGGTACAGGTGTCTGGCATGGGGTGTGAGCGGCCTGTACTCACAAAGTCATCCTCGTAGTCCATGGGGGGCTCGGCTGGAGGGGCACAGAAGTGGCGAATGTCCAGGCGCAGCTGCAGCTCCCGCACCTGCCGGCGCAGCTGCTCCACCTCCTGCTTGTAGCTGGCCTCGATCTGCCGCAGCCGGTGCTGGATCACGTCCGTGGGGAAGGGCAGCCCGTCATCGTCCAGGTAGAGAGGAGGCACAGGAGAAGGACATTTTGGCGGCAGGTGCTTGGGACCAAAGGCTTGTTTCAGGTGGCAGGGCAGCCACAAACGGCTGGGCTTCCCAAAATATGTGTTCACGTGGCCAGCACAGGCCGAGGGTTTCCCACTTTCCCTGCCAGACCACGGGCCACTGAGGCACAGGCCCGGGGCCCGCAGGGGTTTGCTGCTCAGCCTCTTGCTGCAGCAGCCATAAGAGAGGAGGTGTCTGGGTGTGGGCTCCCCATTGGGGAGCGATGCCACCATGCCTTGAAAACTGTCCCAGTTGGAGCCCAGGAAGGAGAACTCGCTGCTTTGGCTCTGGGAAATGGGCTTGCGCCATTGCTCCAGCAGGAGCCTCCCCGGCCGGCCAGGCTCCTCGAAGGGCATGCTCTGACCAGCATCACCTCTGCCCTTGTCTGCATCTGGGCACGGGATACCCAGGGCAGGGCCTGGGATGTCCTGAGAAGGGGTGCCTCGTGCCAGGGACTCCTGGCTGGGAATGTCTTGGCGGGCGGTGATTCTTTTGGGACAGCCTCTGTTGGACACCATGCCAGCAGCCTTCAAAGGTTCCTGGGAACAGATTTCCAAATGCTTTACAGAACTGGTGGAAACCGTGTCACCGTTTTCCTGTCCGGAAGGATTTGTATCTGGATCTACGCCATCCAGTTCCTCCGTGAGTGTTCCATTTCCCTTTTTTGCCTCCACAGGGACACTGCTGCCAGGCACAGCAACCTGGTTTCCCAGCTGCCTGCTTGGCCCTTCATGCTCAGCACAGCTGCTATCTTGCAGAGGAGGGTTCTCCTTCTCCCAGGGCCGTGCCTCTCCTGTGGCCACTGCAGCACCTTCAGCCCCCTCAGTGCTGGCGTGCCGGGCTTCCAAGCCCACACGCACCTCCTGACAGTGGTTGTTCAGGTTGGGGTCACTGGATGTGCGGGTCAAAGGGCTGCTGGAGTCACAGGCTGAGAGCAGGTCATCCATAGATCTTGTCTTTGGTAATCTAGAATCCAAAAGCAAAGCAAATCTCACAATAAACCCCCCGAAACTTTCCTATTTTCTGTCAAAACAGATGAGGGCAGGGAAATATTCCCCGTTACAGCTCTACAGGTGGGTGGAGAAGGGCAATGCAGCTGCAGGAGCTGAAATCCACAACACCACAGTGTGGCCTCCTGCCTTTGAGATGCAGCAGGGACCTCAACTTCTCTGAGTGGCTGGGGCACCGCTATAGAGCTCTTGTTCCCACAAGGACGATGAGACAAACTACAGGGAAACCACGAGAAACTACAAGAAGGCAGGAAGATCTGTGGGTATGCAACACCCTGAGCCTGAAGCTCTCAGCTCTTACCTGTCCAAACACCTGCCACTGAAGTCCTGGCTCTGAGATCCAGAGGGCATGTAGATGTCCATGTCCTCCTGTCCCAGAGGATGTGGTGAGGAGGCCGGGAGGTACACGGCTGTCCAGAGGTGCAGGGCACGCACGTGGCACACGGGATGCAGCACCTGCAACACCACCCGTGTCAGAGCCCAACACCATGGAAAGCCCTCCAGCCCTCCCCCGTGCCTGCCAGGGGAAAAGCCTGGAAAGCTGAGCCAGGAGCTGTACTGACCTGCTCGGATCCAGGCATATAGAGCAGGTTGTGGAAGTTCTTGTTGCCGGCTCGCAGCAGGGACCACACGGAGCACGTGCGCTTGTAGATGTTGTGCATCTCACGCTCGCAGGGGCTGTTCCCCAGGAAGGTCCCGTAGAGGCAGGAATATGTGTGCTGCACCAGCTTCACCTGTGGCACGGAGGGAGAACCACGCTCAGAGCCACGGGGAAAAGGGGGCTCTTGCCTACAGGGGACACATCTTCCCCTGCTCTGGGATGGGCTCATGCACTGCCTACCCTGGGTGACCTCACTGCTGTCCTTGCTTCCACACTGGGCAGGACAGGGATCACTTAAATTGAAGGGAAAGCAACACTCAGCTGACACCAAACCCATCCCTCTAGAACCAAATGACTCTCTAGAACCCTCTCCTGCATTCTTTTTTTGTAGGACAGAGATTAATTTCTTTTCCCTATTTTATTTCTTTCCAAATGTTTCAGACCCATATAGCTCTGAGATATGCAAATCAAACCAGTGCTGCTCCTGGCATCTGAATTCCCTGGCCTGGAAAAGGACTGGAGAAGGGATTCAGAAAAAAGTGAGTATATAAACCCTCCTCAGCCCTTCATGGGAGAACAGTTTTAAACTAAAAGAAACTAGACTTAGATGAGATGTTAGGGACAAATTGTTCCCTGTGAGAGTGGTGAGGCCCTGGACCAGGCTGCCCAGAGAAGCTGTGGCTGTCGCATCCCTGAAAGTGACCAAGGCCAGGTTGGACAGAGTAATCTGGGGTAGTGAAAGGTGTCCCTGCCCATGGCAGGCAATGGATGGAACAAGATGGGCTTTAAATTCCTTTCCAACCCAAACTATTCACAGATGTGATTCTGTGATCACATCACAATCTCCCAGGTTCTGCAGATCTCTTCTCTTTCAACCCCAGTACGGTAAAACATCACAACCTTCCCCTCTGTCTATGCTCACATGTATTTCTTACCAGAAAAGCTTCATTAAATTCAAAGAGGCAGGGAAATTGCTTCAGAAGCTGATGAACAGCATCCAGCCACTGGAGAAAAACTGGGCACTGCTCGTTCTGATCTTCCACCTTTTCCTGGTGTCCACAGCGATCCCCGAACTTGTGACCAAAATCCAGCCAGTCTGATTCAACGAGCACCTGGAAGCCCTGTGAATAAAAAAATAAACAAACACAACTGCAGAGACTTTGCTGAGGACACACGGCAAGACAAAACAAGCCCCATCCACCAGGAAAGGCTGGGAAGGAGGCTGCTGCAGTGCCTGGTTTGGGAGCAAAGCTCACCAGGGTTGGAGGTTTCCAGACACAGTTGTTATGTCTATGCAATAACCAGCTCAGAGAATTTAGAGTAGGGAAACAGCTGAACTTTGAGTACAAGATGGTATTTCCCACAACACTTCCCCAGGCTCAGCAGAGGAGTGAGGAACAGTCACCCAAAACAGGCAGGAAGAGAGCAGGGAAAACTCAACACCCACCACAGCAGCTCAGAAAAACCACTAAGTCTATTCCCAAATGCAATCCTGCTCCTTTCCACAGGGATTCCAAGACAAAAGCTGCCTTTTGAACAGACATGAACTGCAGCAGAGCACAATCCTACCTCCATGGTCCTGTAGTAAGGGTCCAGGAGAATCTTTGCCAGTGCCACAATCTGTGGAGTCCTGTCCCAGCCGTCGGAGCAGTGAACCAGCACTGGACGCCCTTCTCTGTCCACGGCACTGGAGACCAGCACTGCTGCTTTCAGCATGACAGACAGGTGCTGCAGCCACTTGGTGCTCTCCAGGGCTGAAAGCCAGCTGCAAGGGGGAAAAAAGGCAAGAAAATGGTTGCTTTTCTCTGAAGGAAAAAAAAAAACCATTTTAACTTCAGTTTTCTTGGAGTCCTCAGTGAAAATCAGTCTTTTCTAAAAGATGTCCCAGAAGAGCCAGGCAGCCTGGAAAGGAAGGCAAAGAATCCAACCCCAAATTTAATTTTTCTCAAATACAGCCATATTTTAGAAACCCTCAGAGAACACACACACAACCAAGTGACACTGAGAGCACCACAATCCCTACTGGATTAATGGAGCAAAATTAGCAGCATTCCAGCTAAGCACTTTCCCAAGCCTCTATTTTCTCAGGTAGAAACCTGGGATAAAAAACGGAAAAAGGAGTGAAGCCCCCTCCAGGTCACTGGCATATTTGGCATCAAACTCAGCCAGAGAAAAGTCACTCACTTGCTGGGGTCTGGCACCTGACTGCAGACAGCACGCAGATATTGGAAGCTGTTCCGGATGGAGTGGATGTTGGCCATGCCCATGAACACGACTTCACAGTTGGGGTAATACTCTGATATGAGAGACAGGAACATTTAGAGAGAGCTACAGCAGCTACAGAATATTCTGAACTGGAAGGGATCCACAAGGGTCATTGAATCCAACTCTGCTGCTACTGCCTCCACACCCCAGTGCAGCCACCCCTCACACACCATTCCTGGTGTTCATGGAGTCACTAAGGTTGGGAAAAACCTCCAAGGTCATTGAGTCCAATTGTTTTGCAGCACTGCCAAGGCCACCACTAACCCACATCCTCAAGAGCCACAGGGCAGTTAAACCCCTCCAGAGATAGGGACTCCAACACTGCCCTGGGCAGCTATGCCAGGGCCTGACAACCCTTTAATGAAGAAATTTTCCCTCATATCCAACCTAAACCTCCCCGGCACAGCTTGAGGCCATTTCTACTCACCCTGTCCCTGTTTCCTGGGAGCAGAGCCCAACCCCCCCGGCTATCCCCTCCTATCAGGGAGTTGTGCAGAGCCACAAGGTCCCCCCAAAGCCTCCTTTTCTCCTAGAGTTCCCCTAGCACCCCCAGCCACTCCTGGTGGTCCAGACCCTTCCCTAGCTCCACTCCCTCCTCATGGTCTTTCTTGCCCTAATGGGCACAAAACTGACCCCAGGATTGGAGGTGCTTCAGCAGTGGCCAGATAAAGGGATGGTCACTGCCCTGTGACCCCACTATTGCTGGTACAGCTCAGGTGTCATTGACCTGTTGCTCAGCCGGGCACACCAAGGCCCATGTTCAGCTGCTGCCAACCAGCACTCCCAGGTCCTTTTCCACTAGGCAGCTTTCCAGCCACTCTGCCCCAGCATGGAGCATTCCAGTGGGGCTGTTGTGACCCAAATGCAGGACCCAGAACTTGGCCTTATTGAACCTCATCCAGTTGGCCTTGGCCTGTTGATCCAGCCCATCCAGATGCCTGTGTGGGAACATGCTCCCAGAGACCAAGCACCAAAATGCCGCCCCGATCCCCGGCTATGCCCTAGGAGCCACTGCCAGGCCCAAGAGGAAGATGCTCTGGGACGTTCTTGGCCTTTGGTACCTTCGCATTCGCAGCCACCTCCCTTGGCCCTGTTGGCCACGGCTGCCGTGTAGGATCTGGCATCAAGGATCAGCAGCTTTTGGGGGGTTCCGGCATTCTCCACGCCTGAACACGCTGTCAAGGACGAGTCTGCAGGGACACACAGGGACTGAGTTCCTGGCAGCTCCCTCCCTCCCTCCATCCCAATGCCACCGTGAGTAAGCCCAGAGAGCCACCCACACACCGCAGTCGTGCCATGACGGGGCCCAGGTTCTCCCCTGGACACCAGGGCAGAGCCCTGCCCTGGGACAGGCCCGGCAGCCCCTCCGTGGTGTCCCCCGTTCAGGAGGGCCGGCGGGAGCCATCTCACCGAAGTCGGCGTCGCAGGGCTCGCTGCCGTCGCTGCTCCCCGCGTGCGGCGCGGCACCAGACGTCCTCGCCCCGGGGTTCAAGGCACAGGCTTTGGCAATGGATGTCACCAGGTACTCATCGTCAGCGTTCCGCCAGCCCCACCAGCTGATCTCGGGCTGGCTGCAGCGCGCAATCACCGCCCCGTTGCGCACGTGTCTGCAGGGACAAGAGCCGGGCTGAGCCCCCGGGAGCGCGGGGCCGGCCCGGGACACGCTCCCTGTGTGCAGCCACACCTGAGCTGCAGCTGCTCCGTCTGCTGCAGCAGCTTCTCTGTCTACAGCACTGACTCTCTCATCGAGCGCTGAAAGAGGGTAGGGAATTTCAAATAACCATTTTTCACCGCTGCAGCACCGGCAGAGAAGCTAAACCAGAGTCATACTTTTGTTTACAATAATGTAGAATCGTTTAGGTTGGAAAAGACCTTCAAGACCCCAAGTCAAATCTCGGACTTCTATTTATATATGTTAATATATGCTGTAACATATAAATATATAAAATAGATATTATTGTATATAGATAGGACAGTATTTATATATTAAATCAGAGAGAAGAACTTTGAATCATTATGGTTGTATTTTGTGAAAGTAACAGGTAGGTCATAGAATTATGGAATGGTTTGGGTTGGAAAGGATGTGGAAGATCATCTTGTTCGACCCCCCTGCTACAGGCAGGGATAACTTCAACTTGATTTTAAGGCTGGTCAGTTCTCTTTCCCTCCCTTAAATTAAAGATCCATTGTTAAACTGTTTCACTTATCACCTCTAAGTTGGGAAGACGATCTCCCTTGGCATCAGACCAGGCAGTTTCTGGGTGGAGGCCTGAGCTGGTGTTTATCAACAACCCCTAAATGTGAACCCTACCCTGGCTGTGCTTACTGGCACCTGGCAGGAGGCCTGAAGTAGGAATCAGTGCATTTCTTACATGAACGCACTGGTCAAGTCATTCCCAACTGGCCTGCAAAGGGAAGGGACTGTGAGGTGACAAAGTGCTGGTGATAAAGAATGATCCAGAGAGTGTGAAATTTAGTATTAACAAGTGAAGACTATTTACAGATGATCAAAGCATAACCCCAGCTGTGACATGAAGCAGTTTGGTGCAGATCAGCAGCCAAGTCCCAAAGGCTTTGAAGTCACTGGGGAGCTCTCAAAAGCCTCAGCTCAATGCTCAGGAGAAGCACAAAGGTTAAGAATGTGCTAAAAGTGATTGGGAAAGGAGTAAGACATAAAATATTATGGCTTCACATCTTAACCATCCTAAAATGACACAAACTCTTCTCAAAATTAATCATGTTGTAGACAAACCAAGCTCCAGAGATGGGTGGCACAGACACAAGCAAGCACTGGAATGGTCATGACATGCTTCAGAAACACGAGTATTTCTTGGACAACAAACAAAACCAAGAGTGGACTCACAGCCACGGTACAATGTGGAACTACTAAGGTGGTTCCAACACTTGGTGGCAGGTTCACCAAGGGACAATGAGACAGTCACCTATTGTCCCAAATGAGTGCAGGAAATCTACGATAGCAGATACTCCAAAGATGCAACAGGAAAGTTCACCTGCATCCCTGTCCTGTTTGTTATCTCTCCCTGAAGCTGCTCCTGCTGCCTGGTCCTTCTTGGAGATGGGAAAATGAACTGAACAGCCCTGAACCAAACCCACACACCAACCATGCACAACCATCCCACCACCCCTCCTGCAACATTTATCTGGAGACCACAGAGTCAAGGAATGGTTTGTGTTGGGAGGGACCTTAAAGCCCATCCCATCCCACCCCTTCCATGGGCAGGGACACCTTCCACTGTCCCAGGCTGCTCCAAGCCCTGTCCAACCTGGCCTTGGACACTTCCAGGGATCCAGGGACAGCCACATCTTCTCTGGGCACCCTGTGCCAGGGCCTCCCCACCCTCCCAGGGAACAATTCCTTTCCAATATCCCATCTAAACCTGCCCTCTGTCAGTTTATGTAGCTTCCTTAATGACATCTCACAGATAATAACAATGAAGACTTTAAACTGAAGCCTTCCAAAGAAATGATGTTCATGTTTGGCCAAGTTAAAACACTGTGGGCACCCTTTACTTGAAGTGCTGCTCCATTTTGCAAGGTGACTTGCAGAGCAGTCATTCCCAGGAGATCTAGTCCTGCCTTCAGGATCACTCAAGGATGGACAGAGAGCAGCAAAGGCTTTGTTTATAGTAGTAAATGAAACAGAGCCAAAGTGTGGACTTAAGCACCAGCCTGTGATCATCCAAGCCTGTTTGTGAGCCACCCACAGCTCCTGGCTTGTGCCAAGCAGCACTTTCCCAGACAGCGCCTGAGCATGTTTTTGGGAAAGGCAGGTGCTGTGCCAGGGACTGCTCACAGCAGGCAGGACAGGGTGCGGGGCAAATCTGCTGCTGTCACCAGGGTCGTGTTGAAGTCACAAAACTCCTGGTGACACAAACCCCTGAGCACTGAACAACTTCTGGGGACCTCCAAAAGACATGGTGACCTGCCAGAAAACAAGGAAATGTGGCAGCACCACTGTGTGAAGCCCCCAGCAAGTGGAAAGTACAGCAGGTGCCAGCAGAGCACAGCTGAGCTTGCAATGAGCTTCCCAGGGCAGGGGAGCACCAGAGCCTGACTGCCTTCCTTGCACATCTCCTCAGCATGAGCACAGGAACCATTTAAAGCCTTTTCATACCTGGGAGTTTTGGGGAGGTTTTCCTCAAAGGAGAAAGTTCCTTTCTTGAAACTAGAATGGCAGAAGGGCAGAAAGTGCCAGAGTGTTTTAACTTATGTGGAGCAAATTATTCTTTAAGGATCCTCAGTTTAGTTTTAATAACTCAAGGTCCTTTCATGATCCAAAGGTGCAATATGAAGTGCCTCAGTAGTTTATCTGTTGAATTTTTCCTCACAGATTCAATCTGATTACAAGGCTAGGGCACCTGCCTAGAGCACTATCTGATACTATCAGCACATGCCATTTAACCCACAACAATCCTCCACAATGGATTAATACCTGGTTTAGTAGAAGGTAGCAGGGGGGTTGCAAGTAGACAATTCTCAAGGTCCCTTCCAAACCAAGCCTTCCATGATTCTGTGATCTCCCAAGTCTCCTGTTATTTTCTGGACAAGTCAAGGAACTTGGCTTAAAGCACAAGAAAGAGCTTGGAGAGGGTTTACTGAGTCAAGCCTAAAGGTTCCCAACTGAGATGTGTGTGCGTAAGTGCTTCCATTTCCCAGATCTTTGGGATAAACTCCCATCTCACTGTGGCAGGATGTGAGAGCCTGAGAGCAAGGCTCAGCTGTGGGGTGGAGCAGTGCCTGCTGTCCCCTGGCAGTCAGGATGCTCCTGCTGCCACAGGCCCAAGGTCTCCTCAAGGTGGCTGAGCAGACAGAGCCAGAACTGCCACGCCGTGCCCGTCTGCCTCTCGACTCAGCTAAATAATTGATTGCATCCTTTGCCTTGTTTGAGAAGTGGATTGTGCCTGGAGGCTCCTGCATCTCTCCTGCACATCTCCTCTGAGGACTGAGATGGAGACCTGAATTTCTGCTTTGCTTAATAGCTAAATTATACTTTTTTAAAGAAATCTGATTATGGGGTACCTTTGGTGCAATGTTTTACAGCTCTGACTGTGACTTAGTGAGATCATCCTTATCCAAAATGTCTGAGGTCTATCAGAATCCCTTAGGATGCAGGCACCCATCCATTCTCTCCCGAACTCTGAGTGAGGGGGAGGAGCTGATTGTCAGGCTTTTCATTTCCACACAGCACAAGGCACTGCAGAAGCAGCTATGACCCTCAAGGACCGTCCTGCTCCAAAGACTTCAATCTTGAGGGCAAAAACTAAAAAATGTGGATGAGAATCAGAGATATATGGTCAAACACTTGCCCCATCTTGTAACATCACTTGTCAGCATCTTCTAATCTGATCCCAGGCTGCAAAGGGTTGCACTCAGCTTGTAAATTACTGGGTACCATTACAGAGATATAAAGCAAGGAACAAAATAATTGCTAGAGTAGGAAAAAGACATGGCTTTGCCCTCGGGTGGGGAGGCACAGTGGGACAGGCTCCAGCACCAGGCCATTTTTAGCAAAAAGAATCACAAATACAATTAACTTCTTAGCTGAGTTGGCTACAGGGAGGGAAAGGCTCTGTCTGATAAGCTGTGCTCATTCCCGCTCTGCTGCAGAACTGAGTTTTAGAAGGAACACACAGTGTTTTGCCACATCCAACAGCAAGCCATGAAGTGTGAAGAGTTAAGGAACCTGTAAATTCACTGATTCCGCTTCCTGAGTTTTGTATTTTCCAATACAGCTCTGCTGTTTTAAGGTTTTTTGGATTTGGATTTGGTAACTGCTAACAGAGTCTAAGGCTACAAATCAAAATGTACATTCTACAACAGCACAACTGTAGGGGTGCCTCTTTCCATCAGCCTCCCGTTGGTTTCAAACACATCAGTCTCCTGGGAGACACATTTAATGAGGAAGCAGCTCCTACCCTGCAGAGCCCTGCTCCACTGACTGCCTGGCCTCCTGCATCCCCCTCTAGATTATTTCTGGAAGGCTGGACAGGGAATATTTCATAGAATTATAGATTATCCTGAACTGGAAGGGACCTACAAGGATCATCCAGTCCAACCCGTGGCCCTGCACAGACACCCCAATAATCCTGCCCTAAGAGCTCCTGGAGCTGTGGCAGCCTCAGGGCTGTGCCCATTCCCTGGAGAGCCTGGGCAGTACCAGCACTCTCTGGGGGAAGAACCTTCCCCAAAATCCAACCTAAATCTCCCTGACACAGCTCCAGCCATTCCCTTGGGTCCTGTCCCTAGTCATCAAAGAGCACAGAACAGAGCTGCCCCTCCACTGCCCCTCATGAGAAGCTACAGACTGGGGCATTCCCAGGTCTGTCCAGGCCTGCACACCCTGCTGAGCATGAGGCACCCAGCAGGCTCCTTTGGGCTCAGATTTCTTTTCAAAGTGGCAGCCAGACAAGGACCAATGTGTGGAAAGATTTTGAAACTCAGAGAGAACTTTAATTTGACCTCATCTTGCAACATCTCCCGTAGGAGGAAAGTCACCCACACCTTCAAATCTAACAAAGCAGCAAAGGACACTTCTGGAACACTGCTTCTCTCTTCTGGGAAACACCCTGCTGCAGATGGTGCTGGGAGAAGCAGCCCTGGGAGCACCATGTTTGCAGACAGGAGGCAAAAGAATAAACAGCTCTCCTGCCATCCCTGTCCCAAAGACCCTGCAGGACTAAGAGGAAATGACAGCTGTCATGGGATTGGCAGAGGGAATTTGGGTTTGCACTTACCTGTACACCACCACAGGGATCCTCTTCCATGACCTGAACGAAGCCACATTCTCCAGCTCCTTGTCAGTGATCCAGACAGGGACCAGCAGCTTCTGGGGATAACTGGAACAAAGCCTGGAGATGAGAAAGCATGAAAGGCAAGATGAGGACTAAGGGAACAAAGCCTGGAGATGAGAAAGCATGAAAGGCGAGATGAAGACTAAGCAATCAAAAATCTGCCCCAGAGCAGCTCACATTTCCCCAAACTCAACATGCAGGACTTTGGCTCTTCCTCCTATCTGAGGAGCAGCCTCAACAAGTGAACCCAAAGATGCTGTCAGGAATGAGCTGAGAGAAGACAACCTCCTTTTACCTCAGACCTCACCTCTGGGCACATACTAAGTATCACAGTACTTCCCGGGATGTCTTTGGAACAACCTCTGGAATTAGGAATTCATGAGGGTTTAGTGGAACAGTCAATAATTTACATGGAGTTTTTGCTTTCTTGTAGCAGGTACACACAGAGCTTCTGGTAAAGAACTACCTGCCACTTTCTGCCTGGCAGAACACAACACCACTGTTCAACTCTACACATTGTTCAGTGAGGAAGACACAAATTGCACAGAACTTTAGCAGTGGGGACTGGGGGTATACAAATAAAGCAACAGGAGTGAGATCTAAATCACATGTTGTTTGGTAGAGCACCAAAAATCAAAATCTTACAGATATCTGAACATGTACCAGCAGTGAGAGAACTCTGAGAGCAGAGAGCATTGCAGAGAGCACTGCCAGAGGGCAGGGATAGATGGGATATTGGGCAGGAATTGTTCCCTGGGAAGGTGGTGGGACCCTAGCACAGGGTACCCAGAGCAGCTGTGGCTGCCTCTGGATCCCTGGCAGTGTCCAAGGCCAGGCTGGACAGGGCTTGGAGCACCCTGGGACAGTGGAAGGTGTGCCTGCCAATGGCAGGGATGGAATGGGATGGGCTTTAAGGTCCCTTCCAGCCAAAACCATTTTGGCATAGTAGCACACACAAAATTCCAGGAGCACAGGGGGTGACTTCTGGCTCCTGCAGCTCCTCCCCACCCATGCTGCTCCCAGCACAGGCTGAGGGCAGGCTAATATTACATTAAATGTCATAGGTAGGAGATAGATTCACAACTGGATGCACCAATGATCATGAGACAAAGACTCCTTTTTTATCACAACATAAAAAGGGTCCTGGTTTATTCCTCTTTCCAGCTTAGCCATCCTGACTCCAACTGTCCACTGACTCTGGCTGCAGCAAGCTCTTGCTGTAGGTTTCCCTTGCAGCCTCTGACTGCTGGTTAATTCCTGCTAAACTATGACTGCATATATCAGTTTGCAGACTCTGACTGCAGGCTTCTACCCAGCCAGACTGCAACCGCAGGCTCCAACTAACTGCAGACCCAGACTGACCTCACATCTGTGATTCCCTCTCCTCAGGATACTCCCCCTTCAGAATTCTCTGGTTCAAGATCCTCCTCTCACCAGCTAACCCACTCCCTTTTATCACACTTATCTTTATTGGATATGGCTGTGACTCATCAGGGGCGAGGCTGTATTGGGTAACTAAAACAGCTGTTACTTATCAGGGATGAGGTTATCTGTATTCCCTTCTCCTACAATGGTCACCCCTCCTTTCACAGGGGGTTCAAAATTCCCGGGCTCAGACACCTGACTGGTCGGGGTCTCGGCACTGCCCAGCTCCCTGGCCAGTGATATGTCTGCATTCAGGACTGAATGGATTGGCTGGGGTCCCTGTTTGAGTTCAAATCCATCCTATCATTGCTCACCCAGGGACTTGTTTATTTCTAGGCTGGTCCAGTTTGGGGGTCTGTTATGGCCAAATTTATCTCTGTAGCTACAGACCAGCTGCAGCCATGACAATTCCCCCTTTCTGTTTTATTAAAAAATGCAAAGTGATCTTTGTCATCCTCTGCAGGTGCCTAGCAGACCAGAAAACAAAGACAACATGATGACACAGATAATAATCTTAGTTTGAATAGGAGTTTCCACCCAACTTGACAAGCCTAGTCTCCCCCAGCCCATGATGTATCTCATGTATCACTATTCACATCCAGGAGATGTCAAAGGGGAATACCAGCAAATACAAGTTTTCAAGATGGCATGCCGCAGGCTCATTACTTTCAAGTTTAAATTTTACAACTTAACACTACAAACAGTAAACAATTCAACTCAAAACCATTTCAATTGAAAATACACATCCTTCTGCCACTGATGTCTCCAAAATATTTGAGTCTTGGGGTTCAAGTAGAGTGATGGGCAGATTGTCTTACTATTGACAATCTTCTGCTTCCAGAAAGTTGTTGGCTTGCTAGGTTGTGCTGTGAATTGATTGAGAACAGTCACAACTTTTGAGGGGAGTATACATCCACCCCATGGTCTCCCTCTTTCTTTGTTTTAACTTAACAGGAGCATAATTTAATCTTAACAAAGCATGCACTTCTGAATGAAATTAACAAAGTGAAACTTACAACTGCCTATATGCTTTGCTATCTCCCAGGGCCTGCTAAGGAGCCTTCTTTTCACAATGAGGGCTTGGAAAGCATCTTCTGACAAGGCTTCCATGTTTACCTCAAAGGAAAGAGGCTCAGCTTCTACAAAGCCAAATCAGCTTGTCAGTGACTTGCTTTCAATTTTAGCACAGAAACACCTGGGTTTGATGGCAGATTTTTCCTGTCAGTCAAGGCCATAGCTTGGCCAGAGCTAGGACTTACACTGGGAGGGCTTCCTTATCATATCTTTAAAAGAAATCTTTCAGTAATGACTCACAGAACAGATGGCTTTGTCATCTATCCGTAGCTAAATAACCAATTATATTATAAATAACTTGTAAATAACTCTAACTATGTACACATATATACACAACTCTTTTCTAAGTACTATTTACCTTTTTGTTACAAACAAACCAATTTAAAACTACCAAAGGAAACATTTATTTGTTTCAGTTACATTTTACAGGTCATATCCTGATATATGATTAAAAATGACATATCTTTTGTGTTGGTAATGTCCTTAACATATTTGATTCTTGAGGTTGGAGGGAATTTTAATATGTTTCCTGCAGTACAAATATTTTTGTTAATTAGAAGTTCTTGTTAATACTTTCTCATGTATAGATTTAACGTTTCTTTTTTTAAATTCAAATTACCTCAGTTCTGTGATTATTAAATATAGAGCATCTGTAAATTGTTGCAAAAAATGAATATTAAAAGCCATGTTTAAATTTTGGTTCAAAAATAAGAAAACATGTAAATTAGTATTTTAGTGATAGCAGTGACCTGCTATATTCAGAAACCTGCTATTGACTTCAACAGGAATTGGCATGAGTAAAATATGAAAGGTAGCTGAAAACTATTTTCAGCCTGAAAATAATTTTATAGACATTGTGAATAGGAATGACAGATGGCAAATCCTCAGTCAAAAAACTCTGCAACTGAAATTTGCTAATGAAACACTTCTACACCAAATTTGTACTTCTATATTTGCCTTCATGAACTTAGAATGTTCTTTGTAGGACTTTTAAAACAAGCAGTGTCTTTGAATTCTAAAATGTCACTAATATTCTGTTATGCTGCTATTATCTAGAGTTATTATGAAGTGTGTTCAGTTAGAGATTGGGTTTTATCATCCGTATTTGCATTTGTATGCATCAGCAGTGTAAGGTGATGAAGTCTAGATAAATATTACTATGAATATTGTGTGAGTATAGTGTATACATTCTTTTCAAAAACAGTTTACTATGAAGAGTTAGGGAAAAACATTCTAAACTTACTATGCTTTATAATAAGGCTTTCTCTTTATAAACATATTTAATAGGTTTCTTTTAGGTGTTGTCTCAATAATCTTTTAAGCTTTAGAGCTTTACATTGTAAATCTGGCTGATTTGCTATAGATTTGCTAATTGTTAACTAAAGCAAAAATAGTCCACAGTTCTCATCCTTGAATAAAATGTTTGCACAATTTTAAATGACTGAGATCAAAATTTAATTTAGATTTTGAAATCCCATAACTGAAATTGGAAGACTTTTGGAAGAGGAAAATAAATACCTTGATGCTTCTTTTTCTTTGAAGGGTAAAAATAGCCTGGAAAATTACTGTGAGTTTTATACAGAAGAAAATTTTGAATTAAACTAAAATCCTTAAATATTACACAGTATTATATTGAAACTTCATTGCACATTTGAAAAGAAAAGAGTCCAGTATTGTCCATCATAGCAGGAGCTGTTGAAGTTACATAGAAACCAACGTTAGAATGGGGGCTCGCCTTTATGGTAATCATCTGTCGATTTTTGAAGACCTTACCAGAAGAGCTTTTTTAACGTGTCTCAGTTCTGTGGGTAGTCCCTTTGGGCTTGCTCTGCACGCTGGGCACTTGCATGGCCAGGGGTGAGTGTGCTGTGGCAGGCTGTGGTGGGGCTGCAGGGGCCGGGACAGCCCCACCTCAGCATCTCTAACACGGCTGTGCCCCCTCGGCTGTGCTGTTGTGCCCATCCCCTGACATTGCAGCAAGCAGGAACGGGACCTGCAGCAGCCACTGGAGGATTCCCTGGTCCCAGGAGTTCTGCTTGACAGCCCCCAGGATGGTGGGCTTTGGCATGGCTGTGGTTGGTTCAAAGGCTGCATTTGGCTCCGGCGGCAAACGCCGGTTGCTTTGCAATGTAACTGGGCACCTGCCCTGTGGGCCTGATTTTCTGAGACTGTAAAGGTTTCAGCTTGCCAGATTGCTGATTTCTCTGGCTTGAGAAAAATCCGTTTACCAAGGACAGTTTTCTGTATATAGTAATGTTATTTTCATAATATCTCGACTCTCATGGTCACTGCTCTTCCAGGTGTTGTTTCTGTTATTTAGCCAATGAAGAGAAGTGTTGTTTTTGCTAACCAACTACATGGTTCTTCAGCGCAGCATGTTATAAAAGGGCTGCACAAAATGAAAAATAAAGCCTTCTGATAGCCTTCTGATCTTTGTAACTTCTGGAGTCACAGCTCGTCATTTTCGTGTCCTTCTGTGACAAATGGTGACGCTGCCCCAGGATGATTCTCAGTGTTGGGTGACCCCACTCTGCTCCGCAGCTCCCCGTGGTTGCTCACAGCCGGCAGGGCTTCCCCGCTCCTTGGGCTGCCATGGTGCCTTTCATGCTTCCCAAGCCTTGGCTTTGTTATGATGCAGTGCTCCACTGTTCCAATGCAACTTTTCAATGGCGCTTCCATGTTTTGGGGCACACGGTTCTGCACTGGCATTTCCAACACGTGCCACTTGACCTCCAGTTCCTGCCCGCATGCCAAAGTGGGTGTGCCAGGCATGTCCACGGTGACGAGGGTCGTGCAGCAAAGTGATGGCTGAGGTTGTGCAGCAAAGTGATGGCTGAGGGTTGTGCAGCAAAGTGATGGCTGAGGTTGGCAGCAAGGTGATGCCTGAGGTTGTGCAGCAAAGTGATGGCTGAGGGTCGTGCAGCAAAGTGATGGCTCTGGCAGCCTCGGGCATTCTGAGGATGCACTCAGCGGCAGCAGCTCAGGCGGATGCAGCGGGGCAGCTCTGGCCAAGAAGGGCCGCACTGCCCTCGGCTCCTCGCCTGTGCTCCCTACTCGAGCGCAGGGTGGCTTTCCCTGCCCGCCGCTCCACCCCGCTCCCTGTCCTCGGCACCCACGGCATCTCCACTGCCATCCCCACGTCCCACTCGGCTTCCAACCAACCTCAGCCAGTCCGAAACGAGCCTCCCGTGTTTTACACCGTCCATTGAGGCTTTCAGAGCCTGTTGCTCATACTTTACCCTCCACTGAAGTAAAAAGAGGGTCCATAGCTTAAAGACTGGGTTTTCTTCCAGCAAAAACCATCCTCCCATTTTCTTGGCACCATTCTTCTAGTTTAGGGGTATTTACAAAAGGAATCTGTATTTGAGTGATTTTTTACCACAGACAGCTCTGCTCGCTGTGCTTTTTTTGCTGTAAAAATGCTCCTCTTGCCTTTTTTGGCACCTTTTTCACTGCAGACAGGCTCTGCATGCGCTGTTTTGTTTTCCCCGCTCTGCTCGTGGAAAATGGCTGTGTCCTCACATCAGAGTCACCACTTATTACATTACAGGTCACAGGCTGGAGACAGACTCACGACTGGACTCACCAATGATCATGAGACAAATAGCAGACATTTATTATGGCCACCTCCTCCTTTCACAGGGGGTTCAAAATTCCCAGGCTCAGACACCTGACTGGTCGGGGTCTCGGCACTGCCCAGCTCCCTGGCCAGTGATATGTCTGCATTCAGGACTGAATGGATTGGCTGGGGTCCCTGTTTGAGTTCAAATCCATCCTATCATTGCTCACCCAGGGACTTGTTTATTTCTAGGCTGGTCCAGTTTGGGGGTCTGTTATGGCCAAATTTATCTCTGTAGCTACAGACCAGCTGCAGCCGTGACAGGCTCAGACACAGCAGTGCCTGGGAGCCAGACCAGCTGAGCCCCTGCAGCCCAGACAGGCACACATGGGTAGGTGGCAGGGAACATCAAAGAGCAGCTCTGGCTCAAGGCTATCCCACATCATTTAGCAGGAATGTTTCAGGGCAGATGGGGAGCAAAGTGAGGGGATGAATGGATCCAGCCAGTAAGCTCCAGAGGGTGGTCTGGTGTTCCTGAGCTCAGGCTATTCCAGCTGATGGCAACAGGCACAATCCAGCATTAGTTTATGGTGCTAGTGAAGAACACTCTGCCACGATGGAAAATGGCACTGCAGTGTCTACATAGCTCTTCTGAGAGCCCCAGGCAGAAAGCAAGGGTGGCTAAGGGATAAAAACAACTGGGTGAGGATGAGGAATTCAGGAAGCAAAATTAAAGCTGTCAGTTAAGAAGGTAAAGACCAGGCTGTCTGTTGTAGGATGTCTGGGCTTGGACATCTCTGAAATGCCTCAGATTCCATAAGGAAAGGTGGTCAGGAAATTAGAGAAGCAGTAAAGCATGACTGAGGATGCAGGAATGTGAGAGAAGGTTAGCACCTGTTCAGGTCTGGAGGAACTTCTGGAATAGCTGAGTCTATACATGACTAGGCATCACTTAAGTGCAAACAGTTCTCTGGCACCTCAGATGAAACATGGGTGATATCTTAAAAGTACAGACATGGGAGAGGTAGTCCAGGAGAGGCTCAGGAGTGTATCTTCCAAGAGTTAAATCACTAAAACTCTGTAGCCTTAGGAAAACAGTAAGATAAAAATCAATACAATTCAGGTAGGAAACAGGACATCTTTAAGAAGTGAAGCCAAATTCAAGCAGGGTGTATAAAAACAGGCAATAAGGTCAAGACAAAGAGACATGTCTTTCCAGGCTAGAATTCTAGAGGAATATAGCACAGGAAGTGAAACTCCAGGGTAAGTAACTCTGTTGGCTTAACAGTATCTTATAAACTGATACAAGGAAGAATATCTGTGGCACCCTAAATTGCAGAGTACAAGCTTTGTAGGAGGGCTGAAATAGGCTGAGCTTGTGAACCAAGTATGGGCAACTTCCAGGGGAAGGTGAGGGTAAAGGTGATGCTCAGAGTGACCAGCATCCACCAGAAGGTGCAAGGATCAAATCCCAAGCCTAAAGAGAAACAGCACAGCACTGAGGCAACACTACAAACCCCTGGAGTGACAGGAATGACATCCACAGAGGCTGGAAGAGAAGCAGAAAGGCTGACAGGGCAGAAATTCCCATGGGAGACTTGTGCTGTTCCACACAGAACACGAGTGTCTGAAGCAAAGGTGACATTTTCAGACACACCCAAGTGTTTCTTGGTGCTACCAGCAAAATTATTCAGAAGTCTCTGATTCTTCCTTTGGACCTAAGCTGTTCCAAAGTAGAATAACTGAGGAATCCCTTTGTTACAGTATTCATCACCCAGCAGATTCAATAATGTTTTTAGAGGAGATAAGGCTCCCACAACAGCAACAACAATGAAAAGGGCAAGTTCAGTGCACCTGGGTTTTGAGTCAATATGGCTCTTGGGAGGGAGGTTACCCCTCATGTGTGAGAGCTACCTGAAACATCAGTGAATGAGCAGATAGGGCAGATATGGATTTTCAGAAGGGGTTTTCTGAGATTTTTTGTGTGCCTGTTTTTTAACAGGTGTGTCCCCACAGAGCTGAAGGATGCCCCTCTTAAGAAACAGCTGCTCTTGAGAAGATAAGAAGTACTTCAGAACCAAAATGATCATTTTTCACCACAACAGGAGTCCTAAAGGGAACCACTTCCAGTGGAGTGGGGCCTGGAAAGCCAGAAAGCCTGGGGACCAGGCTGAGCCAGACCACCAAGGGAAACAGCCTTGAACTGTGAGGTTTGATGGCAGGAGAGAGTGGCTGGAACAACACAGACGGAGGAAATCAGCACCTGTCAACAACGATCAGTGGAGAACCTTCTAACCACAGAGACAACAATGAGGGAGAAGAATCGTGACATATCTTGATCTGGAAAGGATCCACAAGGATCAAGTCCAGCTCCTGGCCCCACACAGGACACCCCAACAATCCCATCCCATCCCTGAGAGCCTTGTCCAGGCTCTTGCTTCACAGAAGGCAAACACACATACCACTAACAGTCCTCACAGACTTATTGTCCACATGTTCCTGTGGCAAATCCAAGCAGGAACAGTAATTATCACTTTCCAATGGTATGGATAGTATTAAAATTTATAGAGAAGTGTAAAAAAGACAGAACTTGAATTAAGAGCAGTCTCAGAAACCAGTAGGAAATACCATCTGGCTAAAGCAGTAACAGAACTCCAGGCAACTTTTTCCTCATAAACTCAAAGTTAAATAAAACCACAACAGTAAAAAGTTAAAACCTGAAAATAAGCATTGACATTGCAGGAAAAGTGTTGGGTTTCTTTTCCTTTTTTTTGAAGGAACTACACATGTACCAAACACACCAGTACCAAGGCTGATATGAAACAACTACCTTGGAGAGCCTGTGTGGACCAGATGGGCAAAGCTGGAGCCATCCCATTTCCCTGGGTATAAGATCCCTGAAGATGTGAGAGACTGTGTAATAATTTTATTATCACTGTATACTTTTATCAAGACTGAAGGAGTGGTTATTATAAGCTTGTATTGCTCTCATTTTACAATGGCTGTCGCCAGGAAGGAGATAATAGTTCCCAGATAAGGACATCTCGGAACAGACTTGAAAGACAAGGAAAAAAGCCATTACCTTGGAGTATCCTGTCTTTAACAACACTGTTTTGCCAATGCAGGAAAATAAAAGATAAAAGGACTATAAACAGTTAAAAAGTAACCTGATCCCTGTGAACAGAGGCAAGTGGTTATGATCAAAAGCCAAGGCAGGATTTAAAGCTACACTCCCCGAGCAGCAAGAGAGAACCGGTTTGAGTTGCACAAGGCGCTTACACCACCCCTGAGATCCCAGAATTTCTGCAGGAAGCTGGGACCTGGATCCCCAGGGAGGAACTCGGCAGGTGGAGGGAAGCAAAGCCAGGCCTCACCCAGCTTGCTGAGGTTTGGTTTAAGTTCTTTCTTCCCCAGTTTCGCTGGAAATCAAACACCTGTTTGGTTCAGAGAAGGTGGCTAATGGCTGTGGATTATTGGCCAGGAAGCAAAGCACAGATGGTCAATGGAAGCTGAACTTCCTGAAATAGTCAGAGGGAACCGCACCCCAAGATCCATCAGGGAAGAAGGCTCGACGTACAGAGACTCTACCTAGGGCACAGGCTGTGCACTCCAAAACTGAGCAGTTCAGGACAACTTCCACTTGGCATCCTTGAATAAACTGTGTAAATGCCAGCAAAGTCATGTGAACAGTTTCAAAGCAACGACATGGTGAGTAGGGCAGAGGTAAAAAGGACACCACCCCCCAAATTTAGTGCTTGTGGCCTGGAATCTTCAGAAAATGAGAACAGGCAGCAAGCTTCAAAACTGGGATTTCCCCAGTCCAGTGTGTCTGAGGTTTCCCATGGTCTCCACAAGAAACAGTGGCCTGGAACTGTCCAATCCATAGGTAATGGGTGTGCCTAGACTGGCTGGGACGGAGAGGAAAGGCTGAGGGATACCAATGGTTTCAAGAACAGGATTATAGGGAATGCACAAATGAGCATGTCCATCAAAGTTTGAAATCCCATTGGCTTAATGCCACCTGCTGCAAACAGTGCAGCTGCCTTTCCCCAAGAGTCCTGTGCTCCTGCAGGAATAGAAGACAGGCTGGAAACACTGATTGGTGGCAAAAGGTCTCTTCCACTGTGAGAGTGGGAAAACCTTGTAGAGCTCTCCACCCCAATGCCCACACGGAGCACCTCCAACACTGGCTCACCTGAAATGTGACACCACAGTGATGGAGAACCCCCCTGCTGGGGAGGTACCCAGCACACCACCATGTTCCCGGGAATGCTCTTTTCCCTTCCACATTGTGAGCCTCCCAAGCTGCACTCTGGGGCCGTCACCTCTTGCTCTGTCATGTGCCACTGCCAGGAGTTTTAGTCCATGCCCATTGTGAATGCCCTGCCAGCAGCTGGAGGCAGGTCACCCTTTAGCTTCTCCTGCTCTGACTGAATGAGCCTCACTCATTCCCAGACTCCTGAGCCTCCTGACAGTTCTCCACTGGCTCACCCAAGCTCCTCACAGATCTGAACAGCAACTTGAGTGTATAAAAACTGTGGTTGTTATGTCGAACTGAGCACTTTAGAGAGAAGGACTGACCAGAAACCCACAATGAATGGACCTCCAGGTTCCCAAATGTCTTCCCTGAGAAATTAGAGCCACCACATAGACCTGAGCCAGCATTTACAATTCCTGCTAGCTCTGATGTTTGGGCTGTATCCCCTCTCCAATTCCATGATATGAAAGGTGTAAAGAAAAGGGATCTGGCTCATACTCTGATCTGCCTGGGGGCTGTCAAGGCCAGGAAGGAGGATTAGCTGGAGTCTGACTCACCCACTGCTCTGCACAGGGATTACCAAGGGAAAAGTAAGGCAAGAGGAGAGCAGGGAGAGCCTGGTGATGAAACACTCACTTGTAGTTGTTGTTGATGTCAGAGACACGCCAGGCGTTCTGCAGGTCGAAGCCCATCCTCACCAGCTCCATCTCAAACCGGAACCTCACGTGGTCCCCTGAGGAACAGAGCACAGGGAGTTACTGACAGCACGCAGGAAAGCTGAACGTGTTTGTGGAACTCCACAGCAACTGTCACAAGCTGGAGAAAGTCACAAAACTACAGAAAGCACCCCCTGCACTCCTGGAATTTTGTGTGTGCTACAATCCCAAAATGGTTTGGGCTGGAAGGGACCTTAAAGCCCATCCTGTTCCAGCCCCTGCCATGGGCAGGGACACCTTCCCCTCTCCCAGGCTGTCCAAACCCCTCCGTCCAGTCTGGCCTTGGACACTGCCAGGGATCCAGGGCAGATCCACAGCTTCTCTGTGTCAGGGCCACTCCATTCCCTGATTAAAGAATTAATCTTAACATCTCATCTAACCCTGCCCTCTGTCACTTTAACACTGTTCCTCCATGTCCTGTCACTATCCACCCACATAGCAAGTCTCTCCCTCTTTTTATAAGCTCCTTTAGGCACTGGAAGGGGCTCTGAGGTCTCCCTTGAGCCTTTTCTTTCTCCAGCTCTCTCAGCCTGTCTGTAGAGCAGAGGGGCTCCAGCCCTGGGAGCATCCTTTTGGCCATGAGAAACTCCAGGGCAACTGGATGGCAGCAGGGACTGAGCTTCAGAAGCCTGAAAGATTTGTCCCTTACAGGGGTTCCCCTGCTTGTTTTGTCAAGTCAGATCTCATCTCAGGGCACAGAAACAGCCTCTCCAGGTCAAGGGAGCGTGTGGGGGTTAATTTAATCCACTTCTGCCCATCTGGCAAACAGCTTCCAAAGTGGGTATCAGGAACCCTATGGCAAAGAGCACTGAGCACCCACCCCAGGCAGTTCCTTCCTCCAGACTGCTCTCAGACGCTGACTCAGGGTTTCCTCTCTCATGTTTTAGCCTTGCCTCACAAATTCTGGATGCCTCTGCTGCTCCAGTGTCAAATCTTGTCAATAAATAAATACTGCAAAGCTCTTTGCTTCAGCCATATCCTGCAGCAACGACCTGCATAGGTGAGTTTATTTATACTAAACACTTTCCCTAAAGGAAACACAGCAAATATCTCTGATTGCTGGGGTTTGGGGCATGGTAAGGACACATTTTCCCTATCAGCTTCTCCTGGAACACCTGTACTATTGAACCCCATCCCTCCAACTAGATTGTCTTTGGACATTCCGTTCAGGCTACTGCTGCTCTCCTCTAGGATCAGCTCATTTTTCAGACTAAAGCCAGGTTTCTAACTCATTTTAATTCTGTTTGTAAACAGCTCATTGTCGGTAAGACAAAGCAACTTCAAGTGAACTTTGTGTTCCCAGGGAAGGGAAACTCCCAGTCCACACGAGGGCACCAGCACAGCTCTGCTTTTCTCTTCATGCACTCAAAGACTTGATTTGTGTCTGTGTGAGGATGAGCCAGAGCTCTCCAAAGACCTGATTGTGGGAACGTCACAGCATTTTTGGGTGTTGGAGAAGAGGTGCAAATGGGCTTATTTTAATTAGGCTGCCTCAAAACTGATGCTGTTTGCCACTCCAGGACAGGACTGCCTGAGATCTCTATCACTGTGATGAGAGAACTTAAGTATGGGATGTTTTCTCACAAGAAGGAAGGGAAAAGCTGCTTCTGTGTTGCTGGGTCAGAAAGTTTTTTGTTGTGTTTGTAACTAATTCATTTCACTGTGCTTCTTATCCAGCAGCATCTGACCATCAGCTGGATCTCTAGGCCAGGCACAGCATGACCCAGCAAGGCAAAATTGAAACCAGACAGAGTTTATGAAGGAGAGCTCAAGTGCAGTGCAGCGCTGCTGGCAGCAGGAAGGGCCGGGCCAGGAGCTCACCTGGACGGCAGAGATGTGCGTGCTGATCCTCCTCATCCACACACACCCCCAAGCACCAGGCGTGGTAGGCAAACGCAAAGAGATCCTCAGGCTTGGCAGGGCGGGCGATGGCTCGAGTCAGCCTCTTCAGCCACTCCTGGCACTGCTTGAAGGTGGAGAAATGGCACCTGCAAACCCAAAGGCAAATCACCCTCAGCGGGGACGTTCACCCAGCCAGGACTGAGCCAGGAAAAGGAACACAGCCCCAAGCCTTAGAACCCTGGCCATGGATAGCTCAATTCCAACGGCAGCACAGAGGGAGCCCCCAGAGCTGGCCGCAGCCTGCAGCAGCAGAGAGCTGTTCCACAGCAATAAACCAGATACCTGATCACTTTGGAGTCCTTGCAGACGATGTGAAGCTGGAACATATCCCGACACTCCACGCTTTCCATCATCCTCAAAGGCACCTGCGAGGGAGGGACAGATGTAGGGCATGACAAGGCACACCACAGGCCAGAGAAGCCCCAGCAGCCGTGCCTGCAGGCTCCTCATGCTCCAGCACAGCTCCACAGTCACGAGCTGCTTCTGTGAACTACAATCCCACTCTCAGGGTTATGGAGATCCATGAGTCAGCACAGAGCTTTTCCATGATTATTATTCTGATTCCTGTTCTCTCCCTCGGTAATCTCCCACTTGGGGCCAGTTCCTGACTCAAGCACATCCACAGCCATGCACAGGTAACTGAGCCAAACAACAGCTGCAGTAAAAGCTGGCAAGTCAAGGCAGTGAGAGAAAGTCTCGAGCTCCCGCTGCCCGACTGCATTGGTGAGAAGTCTCATTAAAACTGGCCTACAAGAAACCTCAACAGACTTAAAACCGCCAAAGTTACTGCTTGAATTTAAAGAAATCAGCAAAGGAAAGACCTAATTACTATCCAAAGGAAAACCCCATCCTCACACTTAAATACAGGAGCAAAACAGCAAAACAAACACCCAGGCCTGGCATCCTCCAAGAGGTATTCCCACCCCTCCCTGCTCTGAAACCCTGCGAGAGGTGATGGTGCAGGCAGAGCCAGACTCACGTTGATCACTGAATCCTTGAATTTGATATGCAGGCGGTAGTTGGAGATGGCGATCACAGCGTCGTTGGCATGGCCCAGGTACTCCACACCCTCACCCTGCAACACAGTGAATGGCACCTGCAAGGGAGACAGCACCAGGTCAGGTCACACAGGTACTTTGTGCATTGGAATTCCCAGATCCACTCTTGCCTCTGCAGTGCATCTCCCAAGGAACCATACCCAGCAAGGTGCTCCCCTGAGAGCAGCAGGGACAGCACTGGTTCTACTGTCCAGCCTCACACACAGAGCTCTCCCCAAGGATGTCTCCAGAGCCAGCAAGCGGCTCCTGAGAGATCACCTGTGTGCCATGCACACCTGGCAGCCAGGGGTGGCCTGGGGACAGAGGGACTGCCAGTCCCTGCTCTTCGGAGAGGGGAAATCAGGCCTGGCACAAGAGGCATGGAGAGGGACATGACCACAGAACAGCTCAGAGAGAAGAGGGGAGTGCTCTGTACAGCTCCTGAAAAAGAGCCCAGCACCATGGGGAAGCACTGGAAGGGGCTGCCCAGGGAGGTGGTGTTGTTACCATCTCCCTGGAGGCATCCAAGGAACAACTGGATGTGGCACTCAGTGCTCTGGGCTGGGTGACAACATGGGGATCAGCCACAGGTTGGACTTGATGGTCTTGGGGGTCTTTTCCAACCTCAGTGATTCTGGGATTCTGTGACTGATCAGAAGCCTCTGTCCCAGGGCCACGTCACCTATGTGATCCTGCTGTGCCATTTAAACATGGGGGGCCCTCAGCAGCCCTGTGAGACTCGGCAGTACCACGCAGGTAAGCAAATGAACAGAAGCTGTACCCAGTTTCTGCTAATAAGGCTCTCAAGGATTCTCTGTATATAGTTATTTATATGACTGGGAAGCTTGTCCTGATTAAGCAAGAAAGTTTCATTAAAATTACCTGTATTCCATTTTTTAAAACACCTCCATGATCAAGTGTCTGTTTTTCCCCATCAGTCTGGACATGCCACAGTTATTTTTAAAACACGGGATCTTAGCAGACAGTCAAGTTTGACTTTTCTTATATTAGAAAAAAAGAAGGCAGAACAGCCTAAAATTCACCAAGCCCCTTTGTCCTTAGCTAATCAGGCTCCTCCTGTTGCCTGAATGCCACCTACACCAGGTGATGTCGGTAACCAATTATGCAAAAAATGTCACGACGATTTATCATTTCAGACAGAGCTGAAACCTGCCAGACAGGGCAGCTGATGACACAATTCATTACACTGTAATTAGTACAAGTCAGACCACTTTCTTTTTATTTCGAAGTTGTTTCTATGGCTTGGGTATAAAAACCTGAATTTCCTGGATTTCAGACTTCAAGTGACAACTGTACTAAGAACTTCTCCTTTCTTTGTACAAAAATAACCACCTTAGCCTGGCATCTGTCCGAACACTCTTGAAAAATATTAATTATTTGCCTAAGAGAATATCCTCTCTTTATTTCTGAAGTTGACTTCTGCACACTTGCCAGAGCTGTTTTTATCTGGCTTATGTCTCTCCTGCTTACGTGGCTCTTTCACACAGCAACAGAAGGGAGACAGAATGGAAAGGGGCTGCTAATGCTGCAAGAACTGTTGGAGGGAAATCCTGGAATAAACCAGCAGGTGCCCCAATACAGCCTTTTATCAATTAATGGCATCCTTCTAGAGTCATAGGATCCTGGAATGGTTTGGGCTGGGAATGATATTCCAACCCAAGCTCATCCAGTTCCACACCCTGCCACGGGCAGAGACACCTTCCACTAGGCCAGGTTCCAAGCCACATCCAAGCTGGCCTTGAACACTCAGCTTTACAATAAATTAACAATTTACTGAAGGCAAATTACCCTTGGGAGGGTTGCACTTTACTTCTCCATGCAGCAAACTAAGGCAGAGTCTGCTCTTCTCAGGAAGTCTCAATTCAGAGTCACCCCAGCAGCTTCAGCCCCAAAGCCACAGCCCTGCAGCCCTGACCCTGCACAAGTCCGCAGCCTGTGGCTGTTCTTCAAGCCATTAGCCCTCAGTCCTGCTTTCCCCAGCGCTGTTTGCCAAGGCAGTGACAGTCTCAGAAGAAATTCAAACCCTGCAGCAAGAACAAGGTGAGCCTGGCTCCAGCCCCAGGAGGAGGCCGATGAGCACTGGATGATGTTAAAGGAAGCACCAATTCCCAGGAGGGAATGCTGCCCTTGCTGCACAGCAGCAACAGCACCCAGGGCTCTTCCCAGGGCTTTCTGCAGCAGGAGGCTGGAATCATGTGGAGGTTCCTTCTTCCAGCCGCTGTGCAGCAGGTGTTTGAGATGAGAGCAAGCAGTGCAGCTGCATGCTGTGGCTGCACAGAGCATGGCCCCCCACGTTCCCCGGCCCGGGAATCTCCCTGGATGCAGGCTGCAGGGTGGGCAGGCAGTGGCACATTCCAACAGGCAAGGCCCAGGCTGGCCATGCACCACAGCAGCTCTGGCAATGCTGGACACGTCCTGCCAGGGCTGGGCAGGGACAGGGCCATGGGAATAGCCAGCCTGGCCCCCACACACAGGGACCTGCTGCTCCCAGTGTGCCCCAAGCACCGGCCCACCCGTGGCCTCCAGCATGTGCTGGGCTGGAGAGCTGCTCTGCAGAGCCCAGCCTGCCACTTCACAGAGCTGTTTGGGTGTTTTTACTTCCTTACCTGCAGTGACTCCTCCTCCTTTACGAGCTCCTTCGGGGGGAACAAGTCCTTGGCCTGGATGTACTCCAAACTGGGAGGGCCTTCCTCACCCTGCATTGCAAACAGAGCACACAGTCAGACAGACCCACAGCACGTGCTGTGAAAGCCAAAAATTGAAACTGCTGGATACTCTTGGCCCCTCAGGAGCTTGGGGATACCTGTGCATGGAAATGCCCGTTCTGCCTCCAGACATCAGCAGTTCCTCTGGCTGTTGCAGAGTGCCCACAGCACAGTGGAATGCTGAAGCCTCCGAGTCCTGCCTCTTCAGCTGAATGGTGTTTGGAAAGCCAAGCAGACACACCTTGGCCACAGGGGACCGATGTGACAGTAACTTGTCACGTCAGCTGTTCCCGTTACCTGCTCCATGGCACCAGAGCAGAGACACCATGACACAGAGGGTTTCCATCTACAGTCCAGTGTCAGCCTACTCTTCCTCCTCTTAAGGACTGCTTTGTTTTGGGAGTTTTCTTTTTCATTCTCGCACCAAAGAAATCTGGGAAGGGACTGAATCTCCTGGAGGAGAAGATACAACTGTAAACAACCTACAACCCTACAACAACTGCACCCCAGTGCACATAATTCCCAACAGGCACTACTGACTGGTGCCAGCACCGAGCCCAGGGCAGCTGGACATAACCAGCCTGCTCAGATGGACACCCCAAAAAACTCACAGAGGCCTCAGGATGGTCTGAGAGGTCACACGGAACCTGCATATGCCATCCTTGACAAGTGGAGTGTATGTCTCAATTTGGAATACGAGAATCTTCATGAAGTCAGAGTATCCTGAGCTGGAAGGGATAAGGATCATCAACTCCCATGCCTGGCCCTGCACAGGACACCCCAAATCCCACTATGTGTCTCAGAGTATTTTTCTAATGCTCCTTGTGCTCTGGTGTGAACTCTTGGTGACAATTTTCACCAGCCCTCACCCAGGCCCTGTCACATCACTGAACTGCTGCCCAGAGGAGTGGCACCCGGACATTCAGCTGCAGATGCTCACTGCTGGGAATCCAGCATGGTGCTAATTCCATACGTATTTGGTGTGGGAATGTTTTCTTCAGAAGACTGTTTGCCCTCTAGCTCTAGGCTCTAGCATTTACCAGGAAACACTGTTTTCTGTAAGCACTGAGTAATATTTTAAAATTACATATCTTTCTGGGTATGTCACCCAAACCAGAATCACAATTTCAACCTGAAGAAACTGGGATTGAAGATGCCAATCCTTCTGGCTCAGGAATATTTTAAAATGACGCTGTACCTTCTTGTGTTACTGACAGGGGCTGAAGTGCCAGCACCTGCAGGAACAGCCTGGCCTGAGGTGCTCCCTGGACCTCAGACAGGGGCAGCCAGACCCCCTCCCACCCCACATCCAAGGAACCCGCACACATGTAACAAGCTGTTACAGGCTTCATGAAACTTAGCATCAGCCCCAGCTGGAGGCAAAGGCACTGCCCCTGTCACCATGCTGTGAAGGACACAAGGCACAGCACCGGCTCCAGCAGCAGCTGATGCTCACTGGAGACCACAGGAGGCTCGGCACCCCTCCTGCCAGTGGCTCACTCCGAGGCTGAGGCACCAGCCCAGGAGAGCACAAAGGAAAGGTGTGTGCCCGTGTGCCGGTGCTGCAGCCAGGAAGCAGAGATCCTCTCCCATCATCACTTTGCAGTTCGCAGAGAAATCCCAGGGAGCAGCAGGAACTGGAACAGGGCAGCCTGAGCTCTCCACCCGCCTGGGTGTCCTTGAGTCCTTCCTGGCCTGCAGCACAGGGCGGGCAGAGGCTGAGCATCCCCTCCTGCCACAACCCCATCCCGGGTACCGGCAGGGTGGGGGTCAGCACCCCACTCTCTCCACAAGCCTCCTGAAGCCCTCAGAGCCCATCTGGCCAGGAGCATCCTGGGGGGCTGAGCGTGGATCTGCAGGAAGGAACCCCCCTCTCGCTGAAGGTACAAAAGGCACCGAGGGCATGGCACGGCATAGCACCGGAGGGGTCCTGCACAGCCGCAGCCGGGGAGGGGGCGCGGGGCTCCCCGGGGGTCGGCTGCTCCAGCACGGTAATTTCCCAGCTCCTGGCAGGGCGCAGAGCCTGCGGAGCCCAGCACAGTGACCAGGGCCTGCCGGGGCTCGGCCCGCGGCGCCGGGCACTACCGTGCCCTTGGGCCCAGCCAGGGCAGCAGGGACGGGCCACGGTGTCCTCC
>WEIU01005250.1:96596-124473 GCA_013389925.1 Aegithalos caudatus | reverse complement strand
CGTTCCTTGGCCGGGAGCGGCGTTCCCGGCCCATGGCGCCGCTCCCGCCGGCACCTGCCTCGTGCCGCACTGATGGCGGCAGTGGGAGCGCCGAGAACAATAGCGGGAAGGCGGCTTCGTGCCCCGCACCGCGCCCTCCACCCCGGCACGGAGCCTTCTGCCACGAGCCCGCTGGCCTCACACCAACACGTCCACACCAGCACGGAGCCCTCTGCTCCAGGACCTCCGCCCGAGCTCCGTGCTCTCTGCTCCGAGCCCTCCCCCCTGCACTGAGCCCTCTGCTCTGAGCCCTTCAACCCTGTGTCGATCCCTCAAACCCAGCATCGAGCCCTTTGCCCCGAGGCCTCTGCACCGGCACTGACCCCCAGCTGACGGGGGGGTCACTCCAAAGCCGAGCCCCCTACCCTGGTGCCGAGCCCCCAGCCTCGGCCCCGCTCCCAGAAGCTCAGCCAGGACCTGCCACCGCACCCCTGAGCCGCTATCCTCCCACAGCCCTCTGTGCCTGGACAGGGAAATGAGGATAAAGGGCCCTGCTGCATCTCACCACTCGACACTCGCAAGACTTTTAAGTCCTCCTTTCCAGGAGCTTCATGTGTGCAGGGAGTGGTTCGATGTCCCTGGCTCCCACCAGCACCTGTGTGGTGGAGCCTGGGCCCTGGAGTGGACAAGGCTCCTCTCGCTGACCGCTCGGACACTAAGCTGTGAGGTTTCCTCAGTTCCCCTTGGCAATGCTCACAGACACAGGGTGAGGCCATGGCTGCAGGAAATGCTGTGGTTGAGCACCCACCTCCCCATCCCAGCCCCCTAAAAGCTCATCTTTACTACCTGCTGTTCATCAAGCCCAGATCACAGCCTATCCCAGGAACCACAGGAGCAGCTTCGTGGGCAAACCCATCTCCATTTCTACCATCAGCTGCTGCTCTGCCCCCACTGCTGAGCCAGAGAGAAAAACTATTAAGATGCAAAATTAAAACCTGACCCTTCATCAATCCTCAAAGGCTCCACTATCTGGTTCAAATCATACCAACTTTTTGCTCCCAAAACACAAATCCAAACAGAGCACAGCCTGTAGCCATTGAGCTCCTCTTCGATGTGTTTGCCCCACAGACATCACAGACAGCTCTCCCCAGCAATACCAATGGGATCTCAAAGGGTCTCTCTCAAGTCAGATAAAGACTTCAGCATTTCTCTGCAAAATTGTTCAGGGTTAGATTATTCAGAGCTGCCTCAGCTAAAGGGACAGCTGTGACACCCAGACATGCTGCCCACTGTCACTTGCAGGGCAAAATTCAGTTCCATGAGCTCCCTTGCTGACAAAAAAATCCCACAGACTCACATGGTTACACCAGCTTTACTACTTAAGATAAAAGACTTAGAACAAACACATAGCCACACCTGGAGATAAGCCATGAATTCCCATTTCACCCCTGCTCTGCCCCACTCCACCATTTACACAGAGCACAGTGAGTGAATGCCAGGCATTGCCTATCCTTGGGGCACCTGAACCAGCTGGCAACCACAAGGCAAAACACAAGAACAGAAGGTTATGGACACAAACAGAGGGTTACACATAAGAACAGAGGGTTATGGATTAGCTTTCGTATTTGTCTTGGCCAAAAGTAAGTGGCCGGAGACATGCCCTGCTCCCTGCAGGTGACCTTTGCCTGGGTCACTGGAGGGAATGCTGAGAAACCAGAAGGAACTGAAGGAACCGTTTATATACTGGAGAGAAAATGTGGCTATAAACACTAAAGCCAATATTTATTATTTTTCTGACATGTAGCAGGGAAAAGCAACACAGCACATCCGAGGAACAGCTGAAGTCCAGGAGTCTGTGAGCGCACATTGCTGTCAAGCGCACACAGCACAAGACCAGAGTTTATAACACACAAAACCACAGACGAGGTAGGTAAGAGGTTTTCTCAAACCCACAGTGAGATTTTTAGGGCCAAGGCTCAGTTCAGGGCCTGGCACAGGGATTGTTTGCAGAAGGACCTTTGTAACCCCTCTAAGCTGCAGCTGTGCAGAGTTAAAGGGCTGCTTGTCAGATCAGTACTCTGAATTTCCAACCTAAGCTGACCTGAACATCCACAAATAGAACTTCTGCTTTCACTGAAATATTTCTGCACTTTTAGTATCAGAAAAAGACTCACACACAACTTAGAAACTTCTGCTCAAGAACTGAGCCTGGTGCAGAGTAGAAACCTTGCTCTGAAGTTCAGTGGCTTACAGACTTTCAAGAGGAACTTGATTCAGACTCTGCTTTCACTTCCTTCAAGAGTTCCCAAAATACCTGCCCTCCTTTCCCTCCAGTGACCCAGGCAAAGGCAGGAGTGGTGCTGGGCAGCCCAGCACAGGACTGCAGAGTGCTCCAGAATCCTAGCTGGCTTAGAGGCATTTCCTAAATGCCACCTCGGATGCCTCCCCAGCTGGGCTCAGCTCCACTATCACAAACCACCGAGGGAGAGGATGTTATTTCACAGACCTGGGCTCCTCTGAGTGCTCTCAGTGTGTGTGTTCATGTCGGCAGAGAGAGAAATCTCCCTCATTATCTCCCAGCTACCATTCCAAGTGTTTCTAAATTCTGAGGAAGAGGAGCTGAATATAATGTGGGCAGCATGTTCTTAAGGGCAGCTGGCAGTGATTTGTCCCTTTTCCCCCCACTAGCACTGCCTACTGTTCTTGTGCTGCTCCTCCCACCCCTCCAGATATCCCTGGATCCACACTGCAGGTAAACAGCTTGCAGCCTTCTCCTGAAGGTCCCAAAAGGGATTTGGAGGCTTGGAGATGACCCAGTGCTTGGCAAAGATAGCACTGGCACTCAAGGGGCCGTCCAAAGGAGATGATATTCCCTATGGAGACGTGCCTGCATGCACCAGGAGCCCAGCCTGCAGCACAGGGTTCACAGGGAACATCTGGCCCCCCAGTGCCCATGGAATCCGCATTGGCAGCACAGGACAGGCATTAGGATGCTGAAATCTCTCTCGTGGTCTGGAGCCAGTCAGCATCCTGAAATGAATCATTTTGCCAGTGGCTGGTCCAGCTTTCTGCAAGTATGGGAAAATATAGGCCAGGGAGCAGCTAATTCCCACCTGGCCAGGTCCCTTCTAACCCAAACCATTCCATGATTCTAAGAGAAAAACTGGTCCCACTGACTGCAGGGAGTTGCCAGCATACCTTCCACAGACACGTACACCCTTCCCAACCCTGGCACAGCTTAATGCTCTATTTCTTTTTGGCACCACAAAAAAAATTACTCTCTCCTTAGGCAGAAGGCACCACACCCGTGCCTTCTATACATTAAGGGTGGGCTTTTCCTCACCCCAGCATGGGGCATCACCCCACAGATGGAGGGGAGGCAAGGCAAGGGCTGGCAGAAGTCTGCATGCGCAGCCCTGTCCCTGGTAGCACATCCACTGCACAGACTGCCCTGATCCGCCTCCAGCTGGAGAAAACTGACAGGAAAATTGGCAGGAGGAGGTGACTGCCCTGGGAAGGGAATTCCAGGACATGAGAAGTTAGTCAGCAGGAGCCAGGGAAGCTCTGTCTGACAGCAGAGGGGCCATCAGGATACTCTGCTTTAGATCCCTCCAGGTCTGAATATTTATTTTCAGTGAAGATCAAGCTAGGAATTAGTTATCTAGATCTTTTTTTCCAGGTGAGATGGGGAAGGGAGAGACTTTAATAATTTATCTCATTCTAAAAGTTAAAATTTATTCTCTTTCTGCCTGGCAGATGCCTACATTGGGTGAGATGAGCTGCACTCAGACACGTATTTCTCTCTTTCTCTCCATAAGCTGATGCTGGGACTGATGAGCTGTGGCCAAAGGCACTTCTTGTTCTGCCTTCCCTACTTCTGTTGCACAAAGGGCATCTTTGTTTCAGGTCACCCTACATAAACAGTTCATTTCCTCAAAGCCTAGGGAGGATTGTGGGTGAACTGAAAGCTGCTGAGCCTGAGGTGGAAATAAACCCTTAAACCTGTGCAAAGAGAAGTTACTGTTTTATACCATGTAAATGAGGACTGGGATGGTGGGTGTCATCCTTTAATCCAGATAGGAAAGTAGAAGAGCTTATAGATCTGTACTACTGCATTTTGCATTTGTTCAGAAAGGTGCCCAGAGGTGAGCATGGAATTGAATATGCAGCAAGAAACCTTTGAGGAGAGGGACAAAAGGGCACAAGTCATGGGCTGGCAACTCCATGCACCAACATGAGGGGTGGCTGCAAATGCCCACCTTGGATAAGTCATGGGCCCCTCCACAGGGTAAGAACCAGATGCCTACAGTGCCAGTATCCCAGCAGTCAGGAGAGGGAATGCTGCTGTGGGAGCTGAGCACTGAGCTGCCAACACAGCACCTGCACCAGCCCACCTGCAGATTAGTTTTAAGTAATGTATTAAGGTAGCAAGTGCTTGTTAGGGCTCCATTAGGCAGAGTTAAGGATTAAACCAGCACTAGTGCTGTCTTCAAGGTCATTCCCATCAGTTTTGGGGAAATGTAGGAAGAGTTGTGCAATCCAAGCTGTTAACACTAGAGGAGGCATCTGGAGCAGCAGAAAGGGGAGAGCAGGGGGTGAGGCACATCTGGGGTGCTGCTGACTAAGGGCAAGGCTTTGGGGCTGCCCTTACTGACCACAGAGCACTGGTGCTGTGGCCTCAGCCTGCCATGAGCACAGGGAATTAGGGAAGCACTCAGCATGCCTGCAGGGAACAGGGATCCAGCCAGCCCTGAGGTACCCCTTAACCCACAGCCCACCTCCAGCCCTCCCTGTGTTTAACTCAGGAGCCACAGCCCTCTGGAGAGGTCCCAGAAGGACTCCAGTTCTCTGCCTTCAGCTGCTGACAGAAGTACCTTTTTCTACAGCTTGCAATTACAACTTGCTTTCTCTCCCTTGCCATGGGAGACAAAAAGCCCACAGTCTCTTCCCAAAACAGTGGGTGAAATGGGAGGGGCTTTTGGTGGTTGGTTTATTTTTTTCCAAAATGAAAAAATCATTTTCAAAAAATCACAGGAGTGTTTTAATAAAATATTAAAAAAAACCACAACCTTTTCAGAAGGTCATTTGAACCAGTAAAGGTATCTTTGAGTACTAATAAGGAGCAAGAAATCTTCTCATGTAGAAGAAACCAAACAATGATTACACCTAAGGGTGGGCAGGGCCAGGTCAGGGTAAGGTAGGTCCAGACACAGGAAAGGAGTTCAGGGAAAAGAAAAGCTTCCAGGTTTTAGTAAATCCAAAAATCCAGTCTCTGTACTGAAAACCAAACCAAACCAAGAAAAACAAACACCCCCCCCTCCCCCCCGAAAAAACCAAAACAGGTCCAGGGAGGGATGATAGCGATGATGAGAACTAAAGGTGGCTTTGCTACAGAGAATTTAAGAGACTGGATCTCTTCAGATGTCAAAGGAGAATGTGTGGAGGTCTACAAAATCCTGAAGGGCAGGAGACACTCACAGGCAGCACCACACTTCATTGTTATTCCCAAGACAAGAACCAGCCAAAACAACACGGGGCTGGTTCCAAAACAAAGCAAGAGGTGCCCAGCAGCTCTCACCTGCACATCAGAGCACAGCTCGGACACAATTACAAATCTTCACCTGGTTTTTAAAAGCCTGATGAATTCATGGAAAGAAAACCTACCACGGGCTTATAAAACAGCAATAAATTGTTTCTGGATTACCAAGTCCCTGAGCTGCAGGCCCTGCCAGGTGAGGGCACACACCTGAGTCACTCTCCTCTGCAGAATTCACAGGGTCCTGTCACTCGGTGTCTGACCAGCCTTGTCCTCAGGGGGCCCAACCTGGCCTTCTCCATGTTTCCTGGGAGGATTTTTGATGCATTTTCCATGTGTATCTTCCCTTTTTTTTTCATTCATATCTGGATACATCTGCATCCCTCTCACCTCAATCCCACACCCAGAGAAGCTGTTGGGTTTTGCACCTCCAATGTGACACCAGGGCAGCTCCAAGCTTAAGTGTGAGGTCCTTTATCAGGTTTTGACAGGCAAGGACTTTCACCTCCCCACCCCAACCAAGTTCCTCACCCTGCAGCATGGGGATCAGCTCTTCCAGCAGGAAGCATGGGAGATCTTGAGGCAGCACCAGGGAGCGTGAGGCTACAGCAAAAATGCTGTGTGTAACTACTCCAGCTGAGAGCTCAGCTAATGCAGAGAGTATGTTTCCTTTCCTATTCCAGTTGTTAACAAAACACATCGAGGACAATCCCTCGAGACATCACCATTTCCTCAAGCACTCTGCCAGATATTTATCATTTACTTTTTCTAACATGTTTAACCTAAATTTTCACGTCCTCAATCTGAATTTCCAGCCCTTTGTCTGTCTCTGCAGTTCTCCTCAGCACCCCTTCCCCCACAACAACACAAAGCTGGTGCTGATCCATGTCACTGCAGCAAGTTCAGGCTCTGCCCACCCACAGCCCACATGCAGATCACCCCTCTTCAAACTACCCCCCTCAGGACACTCTCAGCATATCTTTCAACATTTCCAGTCTCCAGCTTTTTTCCTCCCAGCAGATCCCTTGTATTTTGGGTTATTTCTTGCTGGAGGCATTAGAGGTCCTTTATCTGAGTTTATCAGCAATCTGGCTGCTTTGGCTGTGGTTCAGATTCTTTGCTACCACATTTTTCTGTGACTAATTCTTGTGAAATTTTTGCTCCTTTGGTGGCACCAGAGCTGTTATTAACATGGTGTGAAATCCTTCACTGAGAGGTGACAGAGGAACACAATGAGAAACCCCAGCAGTAAGTTTTAAAGAAAAAATAAATCAGTCAGCTACAAAAACTGGATGACTATGTCAGTAGTCCAGGGAGACAGAAGGGGGTTCCAGTCTTATTTACTTTTTTTTTTTTTCCCCAATATATTCCAATAAGAGGTTTAGGGGTAAATGTATCCTATTAACAGCATCTTGATGACAGTGGTAAATCCTCTCTATTATATTACTGTATATAATACACAATACTGCTCCACTCTTCTTGCTCATTCTTGGGTTTCTTCTACATTTAGCAGCAGTACAAGATTTGGACACACAGAGAACAAGACCACCCATAGAGGACAGAGGCAGACCAGTCTTTGGAATCATTAGGGTTGGAGAAGCTCTCTAAGATCACTGAGTCCAACCATCCCCAAAGCACTGCCAAGGCCACCACTAACCCATGTCCCCAAGTGCCACATCCAGAGGGCTGTAAACCCCTCCAGGGATGGGGACTCTACCCCTGCCCTGGGCAGCTGAGCCAGGGCCTGACAATGCTTTCAGCAAAGAAATTCCTGCTGATTCCCACCCTGAGCCTGCCCTGGCCCAGGCTGAGGCCGTTCCCTCTCCTCCTGTCCCTGTTCCCTGGGAGCAGAGCCCGACCCCCCCGGCTGTCCCCTCCTGGCAGGAGCTGTGCAGAGCCACAAGGGCCCCCCTGCGCCTCCTTTTCTCCAGGCTCAGCCCTTTCCCAGCTCCCTCAGCTGCTCCTGGGGCTCCAGACCCTTCCCAGCTCTGTTCCCTTCCCTGGACACGCTCCAGCCCCTCAATGTCCATCCTGTAGAGAGGAAATAGGACATGGACTCACCATCCTCAGACACGGTCCAAACCCTCCTGGTTCAATCAGTCTCTTCTTGTTCCTCCACAAGTCTCACCTGCAGCAAAGAGGAGACAACCCAGAGCAGAAGTTTAGCTTATATGATTTTAGTTAAGAAGTTTAATTTCCAGGAATGGTACTCCAGTGTGAACATAGAGGAGAAGAAGATGAAGACCCCTGAGGCCAGTGCCCAGTCTGTATCCCTGGCAACCCCAGTTTTGTGCCCTTTTCTTCAGGAGCTGCTAGAAACCAGACTCAGCATTGGGGGAGACACCAAATCCTATTGGTGTCTCACTCACACAGCACACAGGACCTGTCACATTAGCACACAGCAGCCTGTGCCCCACAGGTACAAAACCCCACTTTGGGGGAACACAGGAGGGAGCTGAAGGAAGACAGACTTGGTCCTTGTGATTCAAGGACTTGGGGAAGATCCTTCATAGGGAACCTGAGTGTTTGGAGAAGATCACTGTGGTCCTGGGAGGAAAACACCTCTAAATCCAATTGGGTCCTGCCTGGGAGGTGGGGCAGGATGCAAACACTCCAAGTACCAGGAAAAACCAGCAGGTCCTTCTGCCAGCATTGTCCCGCTTGAGGGACATCACAGGAGGCATCTGTAGGAAGGAAAAAGCAAAGCAGCATGACTTGAACAAGGTCCTGCTCCAAGATCTTTTCCAACAGGACCAGATGCTCCAACAGGTGATCCTGGGAGTTCCATGGAGGAAGAGACCCTTCCTCAAAGTTTTCAGGTGTCTCCAATACAGTCTCCAGTTGATCACCAATGTATCTCTCATCTGCCCACATTTTGCCTCTGCTTTGCTCTTCCAGCCCCACAGAGGTGATGGAATCATCCACAATTAAACACTGGCACCAGGGAAGGGCTGAGCCCTGGGCACTCCTGGCCTTGTACCACTCACCTGCCTGAGCAGCCTCCCCCTGCCCCATCCCTGGCAGTGTCCAAGGCCAGGCTGAACAAGGCTTGGAGCAACCTGGGACAGTGGAAGGGCATGGGATGGGCTTTAAGGCCCCTTCCCACCCAAACCATTCTGGGATTCTTTGAAGAAGCACAGAAATCTGCATGTGTGTGCCCCAATGTTTTTTTAAATACAAAATGATATTTTAAATTGGGATCTTCAGTTTTCAGTATAGCTTGAGGTTGGCTCAGAGCTCACCAATCAAACCTGATTTCTGCCAGTCCCCTGTAGCATGTCAGAGCTCTGGGAATACTCAAGGTCTTCCATAAATTTTGCCACCATTAATTTTAACCTTTTTCCTTCTCAGGTGAAATACAAATGCCAATAAAATGCACAACTGGAGATTATCTAAACATCTCACATAACACACCCCAGCTGGGAATCCCCCATCTCCTGCCACTCAGGAATTGTGTTGGCTACAGATGCACTCTGAATACCTGCCCAAGGCTTTCCTTTGCTCAGGGATTTCCTTCCCAGCCCAGAATTAAGTCAGGTTTGACACCCACACGTCAGAAGGCCAAGCTGAATGCCAGCACAGAGGAGTCATTGCTGAGATGTGATTCCCACAGTGAGGCAGCTGCTCCCACCCTGCTCCTGCCCTGCCCAGGTTGGAATGGTTATCCTTGGCCTTTCAGGTCATCTCTCACATCCCAACATGCACTTGACAGGAAAGGACAGGAGAAAGGAGTAGAAGGTCAGAAAGGACACCAGACTTGGGCAATATATTTCCACATTTAACTCTTATCTTTATGGGGCCATGAAGCTGCTCTGAGGGCTGAGGCCCCTCTGTGCTGGAGCCAGGCTGGGAGAGCTGGGGGTGCTCACCTGGAGAAGGCTCCAGGGAAACCTCAGAGCCACTTGCAGGGCCTGAGGGGGCTCCAGGAGAGCTGGAGAGGGACTGGGGACAAGGGCTCAGAGACAGGACACAGGGAATGGCTTCCCACTGCCAGAGGGCAGGGATAGGTGGGATATTGGGAAGGAATTGTTCCCTGGGAGGGTGGGCAGGCCCTGGCACAGGGTGCCCAGAGCAGCTGTGGCTGCCCCTGGATCCCTGGCAGTGTCCACAGCCAGGCTGGACAGGGCTGGGAGCAGCCTGGGACAGTGGAAGGTGTCCCTGCCCATGGCAGGGTTAAGAGATGGTCTCTAAGATCCCTTCCAACCCAAACCATTCTGTCATATTACCTTACATTTAAAAGCAGATCACCAAGTTCCAGGAAGCTATGAAAAAAACCACCTACACTGGGAATCAAATTTCCTATGAAAACAGAAAAAGCCACATACTGCACTATCACCCTTCAAACCAAATCAGTCTGGCTCTTTTGAACTATAAAGGCCTTTTTCCCACTACTTAGCAAATGATCTCACATATCAGACTTCACAGAGGAAAGAGCCTCCAGCAGGAGGCATCAGGAGTCACTGACAACCGGTGACATACAAGTGACATGAGAAGCACAATTAGTTTGTGGGTAAGGAAGGGAAGAAAAATGTTAAATATGCTTTTTTCACTGAATCTGAAGATACTTGAATTATTGACAACACTGGACAACAGGAGTACTGCTCCTGCAGTGTGCTTTGTACCAATGTATCCAATCATTGCTAATGGCCAGTGCAGTTTCTCTGTTCCTTCCTTGTACAAGTCAGTAATAACCAGAAACTGAAACTCTGTGGCTGCATCATGAGTGAGGAGGTTCCTCCTCATTCCCATCCCCCAGCTCCCTGGACAGCCAGTTGCCCAAGAGGAAGGCAATCCATGGCAGCAGGACTCCAGGCCCCATGAGCTCAGTCTACAAGAATGCTGCTGCTCCTGCATCCCCAGGGCCTTCCTCCTCCTGTGGGAGCAGGGGCAAAGCTGAAGGAGTTCCTGAGGAATTATGGAGTGAGAAAAAACCAGGAGATACCATAAAATCCCAAGTGCTGCTTGTACCTCTGGGGACCTCCAGCCTTACCCCAATGACAGCGGTCCCAGGCCACCAGGGAGTCTCACTGGAGCACTTGTGCAGCTCCACATGCTCCTATGCTGGCACCTCAAATGCATCCCCCTGCTTCAGGGCTGCCCATGGCCCTCCTCCTTTCAAAGGCTGCTGTGTCCCACTGGCTGCTGGCTCTCCAGCCCTTGAAAAAGAGGTGGTGGCTACCCACTGCACCCAGCAGTGCTGTCCAGCACCTCTCAGGGCTGGACCCACCAAATTCTCCTGTGGAAGTCAGGTTTGGCACCTGCTCAAGGTGCTGCTTCCCATGCAAGAGGCTGGATTACCCCAAAATTGAGGTCAGAAGGTCCCCTTAAAATCTGGCTTGGATTGGCCACCTGCTATGCCAAGGTGGAGGCTGATGCTCCAGAATTAAATGAAGACAGGACCAGGGACAGAGAAAGCCAAGAGGAAAAGGATGACACTGGAAAGAAGATAAAAGAGAACAATGGCCTTTCACACACAGATGGAATCACTGAATCACAAAATGCTTTGGGTTGAAAGGGAGCTTAAAGCCAATCTTGTTCCAGCCCCCGCCATGGGCAAGACCAGGCTGCTCCAAGCCCCAGTGTCCAACCTGGCCTTGGGCACTGCCAGAGATCCAGGGGCAGCCACAGCTGCTCTGTGCACCCTGTGCCAGGGCCTGCCCACCCTCCCAGAGAATTCCTATCCCAATATTTTGGGATATCAGTATATCCCAATCTAAATTTCTTCTCTCAGTTTGAACCCATTCCTCTTTGTGCTGTCACTGGTTTCTGGGTGCCAGTGCACACTGACAGCTCGTGTTGAGTTTTTTCACCCCAAAGCCCAGAGCCTCGAGCTGTTCTGCTGCTGTGCAGTCACAGGTGGAGCACGGGGCCAGCAGCTGCCTGCCCTCCCTATTGCTCACTGGAGGGAGGCACAGCACAGCACTGGTGGGGCTGGTGGGGTGGTACTACCTGACACACCTGGGCTGGGGGAGGTAGAGAAAATAACTCCTCTTGAGCATTTTTATAGCTTGTAACCTCCTCTGGAACACTCAGTCTGGGAGACAAACCCTCAGATAATAAAGCAGTTGTCAGAGTTGAGAACACTCATAAAACCCTTCATTTGCTCTCCTGTAGCCTCCTGCTTGCGTGACTCACACCACACTTCCTTATGCAACCACACTGCTGCCTCCAGGGATCTTTGCCCCTCCAGGTGAGAAACAGAGGGGCAGGGACTGGAGCAGTGTCTGGAAACCTTTGTCCCCGTTCCCTGCAGATGGTGGAAGAGGCTGCTGGAAGAACTTGGCCAGGACCAAGCTCTGCCTGCATCCTCCAGGATGCTCATCCTTGGCCCTGGCCAGACTGTCACATACACACACACACCAGGAAAGGACTTGCTCCTTTTCCAAACTGCAGCTCTGGACTGCAACAGCCAGGTCCCCTCTCAGCTGCAATCCGAGCCAGGCTGTGACAGGAACTGGGAATCGCAGCAATCCCCACAAACAACTGGGCTGTCAAAACCCAGGAGAATCACTGCCTCTCCCTCTGCCTCCCCAGCTCTTAGGGAGGTGCCACGAAAGCACAGCGCTGTGAATTTACAGGAACCTCTGAAAAAAGCTGAAAGTCCTGCCTCCAGCACAGCAGGATTCACAATGGTGAGCTGGGCATAGGGAACACGGAATAATGAGGAACAGCACCCGCTCCCTGCCATCACCTGCCAACACAGCACGGAACAGGGATCCTGTGGGAAGGAGGGAGGGGGGTGCCCATTGGGGCCCATACACACACGGAGCTTTGGAAAGCTGGGAAAGGGAGCAAGAGCTGGCTAAGGCTTCCTGGCTGCAGGGGTGTCGTGGGTGCCCCAGGCGAGGTGGGTGGCCCCTGGCAGGTCCTCGCTCCCTGCTAGGAGACTCAATTTTAATTGCTCGTAAAACTCCAACTATTGTTTGCAGTTGGAGCGGAGCTCTCTGAGCTCAGCATCTGCCCCAGGCAGAGATTTTTGCTTTAATTTCAGCTAAAATTGTAGAGTTGGTCTTGGTGCACTTAAAGGCAAAGAACAAGTCCAGTATTAAATAGGGGATGTTAGAAGGAAAAAAACAGGAAACCTATTAGCCTTATTGTGATCCCAAGTGAAACAGAAACAGCCATCTCAAGCCTCCGGACTAATTAGAGGCTAAAAATGTAATTGTCAGACCCCACAGTTACATGCAAAGCAGATTGTATGGGCCGGTCTTTGTTATTTTAAACAAAATTACAGCTCAGAGGGTTGTTTCTAATGAAGGCCACGACCAGCTGCTCTTCAACAACAAAACTCTTTGACTGCTGAATAACTATTAAAAAGAAAAGATCAGGCTACCAGAGCCCAGGAATGTCACAGCAATACCAGATTACGGTGACAAATTGCCAAAGTATTCAGATTGCTCTGCAGCATGAAGGGATCCTAATTTATGGTCTAACCAGGGGGAAAGGCTGAGTTCCAAGATGCAGAATTACCTATGGATGAAGGGCTGCTGGAAGTGCAGTCTTAGAGGATCTCACAGGCAACCCCACATGAACTGCTCAACAGGGACTGGCAAAATGTGCACTGCAAAAATATGTAACAGCAGTGATGGCAGAGGGGACAGAGCGGTGGCACTTCTGTCTGCAGACCATGGCTACAACTGCCAGAACTCGGGCACTTAGAGCAGGAAGACCAATCCCATGTACGGATCCAAAGCAAAATCAGCTCACCTATGCAGCTTAAAAACCCAAAGATAATAAAATAGAATAATTCTTCAATATACTGCAGTATTTATCCAAAGTACCAGTCCTGCTGACAAGGACAGATCTCAATCCAATTACTGGTAGATGTTTCAGAATGGAATAAATTCCATCAAGCTTATGGGAAAAGTTGTCCTTTTTTTTTTTGCTTGGAGTATTTAAAACTCCATTAAATAGTTGGTTTTAGTCCAGGCCTGAATACCTGAATCTTCACAGGCTCTGGGTTAACAGAACTGGCCATGGTGCCCTCAGCACACCCCAACCTTCAGTTCCTCTTCCCAGGATCAGTGGCTTGGGATCACAGACTGAGTCTCACGTTCAGAGTTATCCTACCTCAGGCCAACACAGAGCAAGACACAGCCACTGCCTCACTCAGCCATGGCACAGAACCACATCCCACCCCGGCTCACCCACAGCCACCAGAAGGTCATGACTTGCCAACTCCTCCTGCTCATCCAACCCAGGAGTCAGGTCATGAAAGCTCTTTTTTTTTCATATTTTCAAGTATTCATGACCTCTTTGAAGGCTCCAGTTGCATTCCAGGTGGGAACATCTAGGCTTTAAATGTGGGATTGTTCAAGAGCTCAGGCCAGGACACATATATCAGCTCTCTACAGGACTGCAGGGTTTAGGGATAGCTGCTGTAGCCAGGAATGCTCCTGACTGCACAGCACCATCCTACAGGAGAAAAGCCCTGAAAAACACACCCACATGTGGCCAGTGCTGGACTGGTCCCCATGCCCATTCCCAGGACAAGCACATACAGCTGTACAGGGAGGATGCTGGAGGCCAGGATCAGCCACAGGGACACAGGGACACAGGGACAGATTATCCAGGCCTGTAACTGACAGCCAGGCACAGGGGGAGAGGGACAGAATATGCCTGTGCCAGCTGCAAAGGAGGGCAGGAGATGTGTGTGAGGATAAGGTTTCACAGAGCAACAGGACAGAAACCAGAGCCCTGCTGGGACAGCAAATCCCCGAGGAAGTGCGGGAGGAGCAGCAGAGCAAAGGAGAGAATGGGCAGAGCAAGTTCAGGGTTTCAGGAGCACAACTGTCAGAGTCAAATATCCCAAATGGCAAAGGCAGGGAGAGTAACATGGAGATTTTGCCAAGCTCAGGGTTTTTGCAGCAGCAGTTCCAGGCTGAGGAGATGAGGGACTTAACTTTGACTGGACTGTGCCCAAGGGACTTATGATGGAAGTGGGGAAAAAAAATTAGGCACGTGAGGTGAGTAGGAGCAGAGGTGAGCTTTGCTTTTAACAGGGGAGGAGCTACACAGCATGGAGTTATTCAGAGGCAGGTGAGAAACTGAGCAAGGGGGGAAGAGGAATAATGCAAACCAGAGGAGAAGTTGTGCCTGGTGCAGGGAAAGGAGCAGGGTGCCAGGAGGAATGCAGAGGCAGGAGGACATGCTGACACCGTATTTTGTGCTTTCCCCTCTAAAGAAACAAGGTCCTCTGCAGTAAAAAAGAAGGGGAAAGAATGGGAAATCAGAGGGGTGCCTGGAGCAGCCACAGGCTTAATACCCAATTAAAGCAAAGCTCTGGTTTAGCAAAGCCCAGAGTAGCTCTGCCATGAGTCCTGAGCCTGCACAGCTGGGGGAAGGCCTGGACCCAAGAGCTGCCATGGATGCACCACTGCCAAAAGGGAGAATGAACAGGAGAAATTTTGGAAAAGGAAATACTTGAAGTGGACTAGAGATCATTGAGCTTGGGAAGAGCAATGCAGACCCTGGGGTAGAGTTGCTGGCAGGAACAGGGGTCACTGAGCTGAGCAGAGGTCACTGGAGTAGGAGCAGGACTGGAGTACAGGCAGTTTTGGGGTTCATGCTGCTGGACAGTGTGGAACTGAGGACTGTTGAGGGTGGAAGGAACAGTGGAAGCTGTGGAAGGAAGGATGCAGGAATGTAGAAGAGAGTGTTGAAAGAGCTGGAGGGGGAAACAGGCAAACAAGACTAGAGCTTAGGGGAGGAAAACACCACCAGAATTCAAAAAATGCTGAACTGGACAGGCTGGGGCAGGGATACACCTGGAGCCAAGACCTGCCAGCCACCTCTGTGTCAGGCCCAGGGGACAGCTTAGCCTGGGGACACTGTCAAAGCAGTCTAATGACACCTTGTTTTGCAGAAGAGTGAAGAAACCAGGGAGGGGGAGATCCTTATGGTGCATCCAAGCTGCAGAACCATGTCCCCAGCAGCATTTTGTCTGTTCTATCCTTTTCGCTGCCACATCTTGCTCAGCCAGGAGTCAGGAGAGATGGATTCACAGAGGAGTCAGAAAAGAGTTTGTGCCAGATGGAACAACATCACCTTTAAGGTCCTTTTCAAACCTTGCATTCTGTGATTCTGTGGGACAGGGGCGCACAGGCAGATTCTGACGGACTCCAGCCGGAGGGTCCAGCAGTGTCACCCAGATGCCATCAAGGTGTATGGGATAATGAGGGAAGAGAGAGCACAGCACGTTGCCAGACCCCTAATGAGCATTATCCATCTCTGCAATGATTTTAAGCATAATTTCAGCAGCCTGCCTGCCAGCTGACTCTGCTCTTTACATTGACGACAGTGAAATAGGAGTTTCAAGGGGAACGCAGTGCCGGCAAAGGAAGCAGAGCCAGGAGCAGGAGTTTCTCAGCTCATCTCCCCTCTCCTCCCGGGGCTGTGGCTCTGCCGGGGCTGGGGCAGCCGGTGGCACCAGGTGGCAGCAGCACACCGGGGATGGGCCCCTGCCAGGTCAGCGTCTGCCTCCTCCTCCGTGTTCCCAAGGAGCCGGCGGAGCAGGGACGGGAGCGCGGCCGGGCAGAGGCGCTGCCAGCACCGCCCCGCTTCATTCCCCATCCCGGCCCCAGGCAGCCGCAGAGAGGGACAGACCCCGCAGGCATTTCCATGAGGGCTCGTGGAGGAACCACAGACAGAGAGAGCCCTGCTGCCCCCGTGCCATGCCCACCCTGCAGGTCTTTCATCCCAAGCTGGCAGAGAAGGAATTCAAAGCCAAGGCTCCGAGCTGAACTCCGTAACCGCCGGACTGACGGAGACAGGAAGCACAGCTTTGGCAAACATTTCCAAAGTTCCCTTGTAACTCCGGCCTGTTGTTCTCCAGCTTTGTTTGCTTTTCTTTAAAGAAGCAGTTGGGACATTTCAAGTCACAATTAAGCCTTTATTCGAGTACAAACAATTGCCTGGTCCCTACTCAAAGCAATGCAGATGGAGCCATCCTAGCTGCCGTCCAGGCTCCCGCCTGCTCCTGGTGTCCTGCAGCTCCGGAGGGAGGGATATGTGGGCACTGGGCTGCCCTGGCACTGCCCTCCACACCGTGCACTGACATCAACTCAATCTCAGGCAGGAAACAGCAACAGCTTCAAGGAAATGGTGCCTGCACTACTGAGGTCAATCCCAAGTCTCCAGGCCAGAGAAGTGCTGTCTAAACTGGTCTTTGTGTAAACACTCAGTTCTCACTATGCACCAGAAAAATTCACCTTTAACTCCCATCAACTTGGGGAGTCTCTGAGAGCCACAGTTTTTTTTCTGAAAGGCACTCTTTGTGACTGCATAAAAAAATGGAGATATGTGACCCAAATGCACCAGAAGGCTCTGAAATCCAAAGATAAAGTCCTGAAGTGTGCCACTTCCCCTCCCTACCCCACTGCAGGTTTTCCCAGCCAAGCTCAGGACTTTCCCAAGCACCCATGTCTAATATCCTGGCATTCAACATGTGGGTATTTTATAATAATTTCAACCAAACAGCAGCAATGCAAGCAATACAGCAATACAACTTCAGCCCTGTTGTTATTACAAATGTAACTATTATTCTTTTATACAGGTGCATAAGCAATACCCATGTAATATTACTTTAGGAGTCCTAAAGTTTCTGAGGCATATTCCTGCAGCCAGAGGACAGGATGGATGGGTGAACTATAGGCCTTGGTAAATAAGCAGGATACCTTTGGCATCTAAAGTGGTGCCTGCCTGCAAGGATCTGGAATCTCCCCAGGGACAGTCAATAGAAACGGCGTCTAAAAGCAGAAATTACTGCTTTTATTCCAGGTGATCACATGTCCTGTAACACTACTGGGATTCACAGCCCTGTGACAGCCTTGCTTCTAGCTCCAGCTGAGGCTCCTCAGCTCTGGAACCACGTGCTGCTGGCCAGAGGCAGAGCCTAGGCTGGAGCTCAAGTGCCACCATTCATCACTGGCAAAATTTCTAGGAGGGCCTGTTTTCTCCAACGGTAGTTTTCTTCCATGGGAATAAAATGAAGTATCTTTTAGTAACCCACATAAACACATATGTGAAAAAGCTACGACTGAAACCATCAGCAGGTCTGAGAGGACAAGGAAGCACCAGGATTTATTCTGTTGACTCACCCAGACCAAGCCCAGTTTCCCCAGCAGCCTCCTCACAAGCCATGAGGAGGATCCTGTGCCAGGCCCTGCAGCACTGACTCTTGAAACGTGGCTGGGAACACACAGCTTTGCTGAACACTCCTCCCGCTCCTGGGGGAAAGCCAGTTCCTCTCCAAAACTTGCACTGACTGTGCCATCATCACATTGAGTTCCCAGCTCCCCCTTTCACAGGAAGAACCCCTAAAACAGAGCGACAAACATCTGCTGAGGGTTTTTACCATAGACCTACAGAAGACCACAAGAGGAGATGAAAACCCTTGAGAGCTGTTATTAATAAAGTTAAGAGCTCACTTTCACTTGCATGTCCAACCTGAGCACAGTCAGAGCTGTTGGCTCCCATGGAAACCCTGGGTTTGTAGGCACTGTGTCCTGATGATTTGTTATGTTGACAGTCTGGACATCCTCCTTCCCAAGGAACCCTCTCAGGGCTTTGTGTTGCCACAGCTGTTCTTCACAACCAGGCAACAAACTTGGAAACTTGGCTTTCACGAGGCTTTTCTGGAGGTGGTATCCCTCCCCAAACCAAGCAATACCTCACCTCGTGTTTAACAATTCCCCTTTCCCACCCCAAGCCCCCAAAGTTTAAGAAGGTCAAACCAGAGCCTTTTGGCCTTTAATTTCCAGGTATCTGGGGCCTTCAAAACTGGCATGCACTTCAACAGTGGAAAATCCCATGAAGCCTTGCACACTGACCTGCTTTCATTAATAACCTCTCCTCGAAGGATGTGGGTGGGTCAGCAAGTTCAGCTGAGCTTAAGCACTCCCATCTCGTGCTCTCTCTAAGCAATAGCTTAACTGCTGCTAAAAACAGCGCTGGCCATGCCGGCCACTCCAAAGGCTCTCTTAGAAAGGGAAATCCCCAGCCAATCGATACAAGGGAAGAGAAGGCAATTTGATATATATATAGCATGTCCCCAGCTTATCTAGCTGCAAGAGCTGCTCAAATTCACACATGCTGTCCATTCCCTGCTGGCAGCTTCCAGCAGGAGGAGGGATGAAGGTGGCCACATGCTGAGCTTGGTGGCGAGAGGAGCCAGAGGATTTATTCTCATCTGCTGCAATTCACACAGGGAACAGGGCCTGGGATTTCTTCCCCTTAATAACTGGCTATAACAAAACTCATTAGGGGGCAAATTCCTACCCCTACAAGGTTTAGGACAAGACTGCAATGCATCAGACTTACTCTACCTAACACAAAGACAAATCTCAGGAAGCAATGGGATTTTTATCCCCTTTGCCCAACCACGAGGCAGTTCCCCTCCTCCTGACAGTGCATCACTGACAGAACCCCACAGTCACTGAAACCAGTGGCAGCTCTATCAGCAATTCCAGCTGAATCCAGGTTTTCCCCAGCACTGTGTTTTCACTCCAGCCCACGCTGCCACACAGGCCAGCATGCTGGGCTCCGGCCCCACAGCTCTGGAGAACAGGCAGAATGGCAAGCTGCAGTGGCAGCACTCAGTGAAACATCCCACCTTCCCAGCTCCTGTCACTCCAGTATGAATCCAGTGCTGTGGGATTTTGGGGGGGTGGGAGGAAGCAAGAGTGGGATCCAGCACAAGGGCAGTGGGATCCCACCCGCTGGGCTGCAGCTCCCCAGGGAATTCCAACAGAGGAACTGGCTGCTCATTCCGGCTTCAGTTTTAAGTACTTCGTCATGAGTAAAACACGCTGAAAATGTGACTTCCTCTGCCACAAGACCTATTGAACCTTTTCACAGAAGTCTAAGAAACTTCCTCTTGTATGTCAATAAAAGACAAGCTCACAGGAAGAACAGTTCCTCTCCAACTTCTGGGAATTCCTCTAGTAAAAACACCTATTGAAGAAGGAACGATGCAGCGGAACAAAGAGGAAGAGAGGTGGGGGATTCGCTTGTCCATAAGTCTGTGGTTTATTATAAAACAAAACTATGAATCCACTTCACAGCACAGAACCACTTTTACTTCCTCTTTTGCCTCATTTAGCAAAGGCAACAAAAGCTCTCTGCAGAATTTCCTAATGAGCCAGATCTGCACAGAACTTCTGCATTCAAGAGTTTCACATTAAAAAATAATCTCAATTTGCTGTCCTTGCTGAACAAATCAGGCTCTGTCTAGGATAATCTTATCCAGCATCCAAAGGTGCTTAGCTACCCACTTTCATTTGGAAATGTAGACATGAGACAGCAGAGAGGGATCCATCTGCTCATTGGCATACTGGGAAGGATGGCACTCCCTGGAGAGTCCCAATAGATTAACTTTCCAATTGCAGAAAGGAGAAAGAGCAAAGAACAGGGTAAGGAAGACATAACCTCGTGTCAGTCCAAGGAAGTGCAAAGGACAGCAGGGAGGGATATGAGTTGCTTGCTGGCACATCCCAGCCCTGGCATCCACTCCCCCTGGATCTGCATCCAGCCTGTGTTGGCTGCCTGCCGGTACCGTGGCATTCCCTCAGGCTGCTGCCTGCAATATGTCTCCAGGCTGCCCTATAACGAGCAGAGTACCTTGGATGCTGGGAGCTACCGGCTCCCCAAGGAACACTCAGTGGTATGAGTCAGCCACAGGCACCAGAAAGGACGTGACCAATTCTTCAGGCCATAGCAGGCCCATTCATTCAGCTCTTCAGAGGTTTCCCTGCAGCCCCTGCTCCTCCCTACTTCCATCAAATCTTAGCCTCAGGCAGCTCCACTAATTACCCCTTCCTGCACCAAGACTCATCCCTCACCTTCAGCCAGCAGCAAACCTTGTCTCCAACGCAGTTCTTTGTGCTCCCAACCAGCTGTGGGACACAAAGGATCGGCTCTTCCAGGGCGATAATCCCCAGTATCACCATATCACACAGAAACAGCCAGCGTCCCTGTGGAATGTTTATGGCTAAGATGAACTGTGCCCAGGTCACCCCTCCAAAAGACACTGCCCCCCAAAGACCCCCCGCTGTTCTCACCAGGCATAGCCAGCACCCACTCCGAGAATCCCAAGGGCCAGGAGGAGCAGAAGTGGAGCTGTCACAAAGCAAAGCTGCTGCAGCAACAGCTTTGCTGGAGGGCCCGATTTCCCCCTGGCCAGGAGCTGTTGACGTGGCCCTGAGAGATGGTGCAATCCAGCAAAGCTGCAGGGGACATCTGGGACTTCCTCTTGGGTCCCCTACGGGAATTTCTGCACCCACCTCCAGTGCCTGGGAGTCTCCCACCACGGCCCCTTCCCTCACCACAGCAGTTCTAAAGAAAAGGTCCTCGATTCTTGCCATTATGTGCCCTTTACCACAGGTTCAACACCCCCAGAAAATAGGGACTTCACAGCACAAACAAGCAGTTCTCCTTGGAAATCAAGGGACTTTCTTTTCCTGTAGGCAGCTCTATCCAAACATGAGAGCTCAGGGCACAGCAGTAACAAATATTCCGAGGCCAATGCAATTTCACCTGAGTTTCAACTGAGTTAAGAGGCAGCAAGGCCTTGAGCAGGGCAGCAGTGCAGGAGCTGGAGTGGGAACAGGAAGGATATGGTTATCCTGGGTATGACAAAACTCCCTCAATGTAGTAACAAAATTACTTTATAACGGCTCTGTACCCTGTGAGCTTCAAACAAGGCTGGCAGTGTCATTACTAGCATCAATACCAAAATTCCCAATCAGCTGCTTACCAATCAGCTCAGCTAGGCTACAACTCCTTTGAGAAGAGCCACTGCTGACCTCAGCTCTTGTCCCTCTCCCTGGACATGGTGTTATTCCCTCTTTCTGCAGAAGGGAAAGGGGCAGTAGACAGAGTCTAGAGGAGATGTTTCCTTGCTGCAAGCAAGAGGAGAATTCTCATTGCCCAGACTCCCTCTCACCGTATCCACTTTCCCCTGGCTGGGTTTGCACACACATCCATGGCCTCAAGGTATCACCTGGTTGTCAGAGAAGGTATGTAGACACAGGCACACTTCTTTTCCTAGAGAAATTACCTCTTGTGAAGAGGTGCATATAAAAAGCACAAGCCAGGGCCTCCTGACAGCAAAATATTAAGCACTGGCACTTTCCAGGAGCAACAGATCTCCCCTCCACAGCAGGCAGGTGATTAAGAGCCCAGTGCAGGTAAGACAGACCATTTGCCAAGGACTGAGAAGAACCAGACACATTGTTTCAGAGCACAAAGGATCCAAACACACAGAAGGAAAAGCTGATACCCCAGGAGGAGGAGCCAGAGTTAATCCCTCTGCAGGGCTTCCAGCCATCCCGATGTCCATTGGGATTGGAGGGAAATGGCTGCCCTGGAGCACACAGACAGACACTCATCACACCAGAAGTCAGCAGCAGTTCCCCAAGTCACAAGGGCCACAGCTTTTAAAAAATAAAGCAGCACTGAACTATAGTATCAAAGGAAATAAATCCCACATACAGAGGACATAAAAGTCTCAGGCTGTAAGAAACCCTGAAGCAGCACTGGAGAGGGAATGTATGGCTGACAAGGGTCCAGACCTATTGAAGGGCACAGCAAAGTTGACAAGCGGACACAAACCATGAATTCTACTTCAGCACAACCAGAGGAAAGTTTAACACCCCAGGTCACTGGGAATGTAGCGCAGACATCAGCATCCTCAGTGGTTTGTAAAGCAGCTTGAAAAACATCTCTGGTGTTTCCAGAGGAGCTCAGCAACTCCTGCTTTGGTGTACTTCTTCCCACCAAATCTCCAAATACCTCACAGCCGTTCTTCCACAATCCAAACACAGACTCTGTCCTGGCACATACAGGCTGCTCCATCCCACATCCAACTTCAGCCTCCCCAGGCCACATGCCTGAAGAGACTCATTTCCATTGCCCCAAGCCTGAACTCCAGGGCAGCACAGGCATTTTGGCTTGTGTTCAGATGCCATGGGATCGCTCCAAAGTTTTCAGCAAGAACAGAACATTTTAGCCTTTGGGAAGCTCAGTCTGCCATTTGGGAAGGAAGGCAGAAGTGCCTCTGGCACGGGGGCAGCAGCAGCCCTGACCTGGGGGAGGCAGGAAGGGGGTGCTGTCTGTCTGGAAAGCAGAAGTGAGTATAAGCCCAAACTATGCTGACTGGGGTGAGAAGCAACAACTTCAGGGCTCCTCACATCCTCCTAAAGCTCCTCCTGAGCACCCTGGGTCACGAGGCACCCGCAGGGTGATGAAGCTGCCAGGTGGTGCTGGCAGCCAAGCTGAGCTGCAGGAAGCACGGGCACAAGCCAGGCTCCAGGCTGGCATCCAGCCATGCTCTCCCAGGGTACCCTCGGTGAGACGTTCTCCAAACTGGGTCTAAGTGCCTCATAAATGAGATGCTAAACAGGAGGATGGCTGCTCTCAATCCCATTAAAACAGTGAAACAGGTCCCACCTGGCTCTGTCACACCGGTGGCCCTGAGTGCTACGTACCAGTCATGCTCCTGCAATAAGGAGACTTCTGCCGAGTCCTTTGAAAGATTAAAAAAAAATAAAAAAAATTGATTGTGAATCCAGGCATCACAGTTGAAACAACAGAGACAACTGAATAGATTCATGCTGGATTGCCACAAGGCATTCATCCACTCGGGGGAAGCTGTCTACTTCAACAAGTTTCTAGAATAAAACAAACCAACAAAACCCTCTGAAGCTTCCAGAAGGAACAATGCAAACTGCAGCCCTCACTAGCTCGGAGCGGTCCTCAGTTTCAGCAGGGACCATCAGGGAAAGGCTGGCAGAGCCTAAGCAATTGAACTGACTGTAGAGTAGAAATGCTTTAAGGGTCCTTACCATAAAGCTGTTACTCACAGGCAGTGCCATGTCCAAGCATGTTCTGAGAATAATTCCACAATTTCATTTTGCAGTGAAGAACTGGTCAGGTTGGAAAAGGAACAAGGACTCTACTTCCCAGCCAGTGCTGCTCTGACAGCAGGAAACAGCAGAAAGCTGAGCTCCAGAGAATACCCCACTGCAATTCTGGGCTTAAGTTCAGCTCCAAGACTTTGCCCCCAAGCAGATAAGTTGTGAGCCATGTCTACCTCTGTCCCTGCTGCCAGCACAGGCTCCTCCAAACCGGGGAGGAGCTCACAGTGGTCAGCAACCTCAGCAAGAATCACCAGATTTGGCTCTTGCTCCATCTCAGAGGTACCCAAAATGTCACCTGTATTTTGCTATCAGAACATTCCCACCTATCTTATTTCTAGCAAGCCCCATTCCCAAGGCTTAGGAAAACCTCAATCCTAACCACCATCCTTCCTGTGAAGGCTGTGTCTATCTCTGCAATGCAATCAGACCCACACTCTTGCAAGAGACAGCTCAGTGTTTCTGTCCCCCAGGAAAATAAATGTTGGCAAAAGCAGAACTCTGTCGTGCGTGGCTGGGCCAGCCAACCTTCCTGGGTGTGCAGTGCCTGAGATCAGCTCTGTCACACACACTGCTGAGCAAACACTCCACCCAGAAGTGAAGCAATAGGATCCACGAGGGAAGGCAGATCAGGAACGCTCTCCATCAGAGACTAAAGGGAATGAAGTGCCTACAAAAGCTCACAACATAAAAGGAAACCTCTGAGGCCAGAAACTTGATACATGTTGAAACAGAATATACTGACACATAACTCTCCTCTCTCGGGATAAGCCATGGGCAGGCTTCTCCCTCTTGAACAAGAAATTTGAGGGCAACTCTCAACTGAGATACACAAAGTAATCAGTAACAACAAAGGCCTTACTGCTGTTAAGAGTGGGAACTGCCAGTTTAGTGCTGTTGATGCTCTGTCCCTCTAAATGCTGCCTGGAAAGGCCGAGGCTGCTCCCAGACCCACCACATACAGATCACTGCACAACAACATTGCAAAACACATCCCATAAAAACTATCCCCACGTTTCAATTCCCACCCTTCTGGGAAGGGGCTCCTCCAGCAGGGAGGCAAACCCAGGTACATCAGAACAACCAGAGGCATCACGTGTGTAAGAATCTTTCAGCAGCCCAGGATTGACCAAACTAGAGAGAAAGGAAGGAAGGGAAGTTTAAAGGAAATAGGTAAGGGGGAATGTGTGCCACTCAAAGAACACTCCAAGAACTCCAGCTTTGAGACAAGGGTGCCCCACTACCAGCACAGGCTTCTTGGCAGGATCACAGACTCATTTCAAACAGGATTCAGCCCCTGCACACGTTTCAGATTCACTTCAGCTCACATTCCCAGAAAAGGGCCGATTTCCCGGCGCGGCCCCGGCACACCCAGCAGCGCAGGGCACTGCTGCTGCCGGAGCCTCCCAGCCATTCCACCTCTGAGGCTCTGGCTGCAAAGTCAAAGCACCTCGCACCAGGGCAGTTTCCTTCCGGGCAGAAATCGACATCTCAAGGGAAGGCATCCCCCTTTCTATGGATTTGGCTCCGGGCCGCAAGGTGTGGCTGCAGTTGTACTCATTGATTTGAACAGGACAGGGACCAAATCACCCTGGAAAGTAGGCCTGAGCAGGCATTTGCTATTTATAAGCTAACCATCTGATCCCTCCGGAGGGAAATCCTATCCTTTGGGGCTGTTGGGAATTTGTGGAACTGTGGGAGCGTCAGGGAGGAACAGAAGGGAAGCGATTACATCGGCCAGGAGCGTGCGCCAAGTGACCAGACAAAATTCCTCCCTGCTCCGTCACAGCCCCAGCATCCTCCTGAAGAACAGGCCAGGGATTACAAGCAGGGATTAATCTGTTATGCTAATTTGCTAAGAGCAAAGTAATTTTTTTAATAGCTCTCAACTCCATTCATCATTATCTAAAAAGGGCCCTGAACTAGTTCTGCAAAGAGTGACAAGTCTCACAGTAAGAGCCCACTTGGAATCCAAAAATACATAGGAAACTGGCTGGCTGGAGCTGCCTTGGAAGGGGAAAGGTATGAGCTTTCATAAATCTTTGATAATTATTAATTCCTTGGGGGGGCATGCCTGTCCTGGGAAGTTGAATGTGATGTGCAAGTATGCAACACTGATTTTTTTTCCTTCTATTCACATTTCTCTCTGATAAAAATAACACGGGTTAGATGACACTGCTGGATTTTCCTGTGAAACAATGCTCAGTCATTTCCAACACCACTGCACACACTCAGTGCAACCACACACACCCCAAAACAACCTCAGTTCTCTCTACCCTCCTTTGTCCTTACCTCCCAAAGTATTACTGAGAACAACCCTCTCCCTCCGCTGACAGCAGCCTCTGAAGCAAACTGGACAGCAAAGAGGAATAGAAATAGCTGTCTCAAACAGCACAGACTAAAACCTCATCTCTTGGAGGAGAAGGCCCAATTCCAAGAGTAATCTGCACAAACAGGGCAGACTAGAATTATTCAGGCCTGGCACCTGCCTCCAGGTGAGCAGAGCTCAGTGAGACACAGGCACCAGGCTGAGGAAAGGCTGCTCACATCATCCCTGTGCTCCCTCAGCACTGGCACAAGGAAGACTTTGAGAAGCCCCACATAAACAAAAAACAAAAGCAGGCCAGTGCATATTTGGCAGATTGAGATCACAATAAAAGCTGGCACAGCAGCATTCTCCAAAGTCTCTGTGGCAAGATCTTCCCCTAAATATTCCCTTGATTTGGAGTGGAATTTTTTTTTTTTTTAAGCTTGTTACAACCAAACCTTACAGGTAAGTTACACTGTTATTGAGACAGATGGGCTGGAAGGACCCCCGCCACAAAACCCACAGCAGTGACACCTCTGAGAAAAGGCCCCAGTCAAGGCTCTCTCAGAAAAATTAAATAACTGTCACAGCCAGATAAACAGATTCCTGAGAATGCAGCAAAGAAAAGGGGAACCCAGATGTTCCTAGAAATTTATAAGTGAAACTTTTACATTTATTTCCCAGTTTACTTAGATGTCCATCTTCCAGCAAACTCCCTGAAAGACACCCCAGCCATCTCAGAGACCCCCAAGCAGAGCAGACCCCAAACTCCTGAGGCTGTGAGTCCAGCTGCTTTTATTTTAAAAAGAAAAATATGGATCTTCCACATAAAAGTTGGCAGCCAATACAAAGTCATCACTGACTTAAGGAAGTTTGTTCTCATGCCTGCATCTCTATCACCTAAACATTTTGGATACCATGCACACGTGCCCTGACCAGCCAGACTGAATTCCCAGTGTCCAGCCCGTGTTCCCCACAAGCAGATGCAGACTGGCCAGATCTTCTCTCAAATTCTTGCTGGAGGAAGCAGATGGAGTTCTCTCATCACCACATGGCAGCTTTTTTCCCCTTTAATCCCACATCATACATCTCCAAATTCTGCTCAGCTTTCCACCAGCTTTGAACCATCTACAAGCAGCAAACCTGGGCACAGCAGCTTTTGCACCAGCATGTGAGCTGAGTTAACGCTCCCCATCCTTCTCCTCCTCAGTGAGGTACCAAAGACCACCTCCAGCCCAGCTCCCTGTGTTCAATATATTCATGAACCCAGGCAAAAATTCCTGCTTCCCAGGACAGATCCTACTTCTCCCTCCCTTGTTTCTCTGTTTCCACTTTGAACTATTCCTGAAGTTTACTTTCTCTGGTGAAACATGTGTGGTCTCCCCAAAGTCCAGTGCCAAACTAACCAGGCTACATGGTCAGATTCTCATTTCCCATTTTCTACTCAGCACTCTGAGTTGCTCATGCAGTTCATTAGCTTATAGCTGTCAGCTTCCTTCAAGTCATTGCCAAAATCACCATCAGGATCCTTACGAGACAGTTAACGTAACGTGCCCAATAAAATTCTAGGAACTCCCAATTTAACATGAATTATTTTGAGTTCATCCCACTTCAGTAAATTCAGCAGGAAACCCCAAAGGCATCACATTAGCTGCTTTAGAGAAGCCAGTGTTTACAACACAGTTAGCTGAGGGTGTTCTTAAAAAAATGTCAAAACCGCATTACTATCTCCACACCAAACTTCAACCACCCGCAGTTCCAAACCAGCAGAGAACCAGCTCCTACCCAACGCGGAGGGGAGGCACCTGCTCCAAACACAGCCGTGTGTGGCCTCCAGGGGGGCACCGGGCAAATCCCACCGTATGCGAAAAAGAACCAGCTCCGTGCCGCTACTCCGGACCTCTGAGGCACAAGAATCTCCCACCCGCCAGGCACTCCCAGGCGGGATCTGCACGGCCCCGGTGCGGGTGGGCAGGAGAGGGAGCAGAGCCGCGCCCGCAGCCTCGGCCCGGGGAAGGGCTCAGATCCCACGGCAGGGCCGGAGCGGGCAAGGCCCCAGCGGGAGCCTCGCGCCCGGTTCCTCGGTCTGACTGGGACCCCGCTTCCGCCCACCGGCGACACCGCGGAACCTGCGGTGCA
>WEIU01005250.1:73481-88888 GCA_013389925.1 Aegithalos caudatus | reverse complement strand
AACACGGCGGCCTCGCCCCAGCGCGGCTCCCGGGCGGGGGAAAGCACCTTGCGGCCCCCCCCGGCGGCCTCAGACTTTGGACTGCAGGCAGGGAGTGTCCCTGTGGCATCCAGCGGCTCCTCCGCTTCTTTCCGCCCCGACCGTTCTCGGAGAGCTGCCCCTGGAATGCAGGGGGACAACGGGTCCCCACCCCGAGCAGAGACGCTCGGCGCGGGAGGGAGAGGAGCTGCGGCTGAGCCCTCTGTCCCCAGCCCGGTACCACTCGGGCCCTGCCGTAGCAGGGTGCCCTGCGGGGCTGGACTGCAGTGTTCCCCCTCCCTGTGCCCACCTTGATTGTGGCGCACATCCCAAGGACACTGGGGTACCAAAACAGGACACGTTTATTGACAAATGTAACCGGTACAGACCACGCGTAACAGGGACAGACGGTGCCGCGCCAGCGGCGATGGGGGAACACAGCAGGGGGGCACCGTCCCCATCCCGTCCTCATCCTGCCCCATCGGCGTGGCAGGACCTTGCCGGGCGCCGCTTCTCCCGCCGACCCGAAACTGCCTCGTGTTTAACCGAAACTGTCTCTATTTACACAGCCCGGCCCTGACCCCGCGGCCGTCCCCGTCCCCTCCTTCGCGTCCCCCCCCGCCCCGGCGCTGCCACCCCCGGGCCCCAAGGAGGGCAATGAGGGTCCCAGGATGGGGGGGAGGATATCGAGGGGTGCCGGGGGACCCTGGGGGGGCTCAGACATAGTTCCTCTTGTCGTAGCTGGTGACGGCAGAACGTGGGGCGGAGTAGGCCACCTTGCCTGTGGGATACCTGTCGTCTTTGGGGGGGCAGGAGCAGCAGAGCAGACCCCCCCCCAGCAGCAGGAGTGCGGAGGCCGCCCAGCCCACGTAGAGTGAGGTGCCCAGCTCTCGCTTCTGCGCTTCGATCACCAGCGGGTTGTAGAAATCCCGGATGATGGTGTTGGCCGACCAGCAGACAGGGATGAGAGTCATGATACCAGAGAGGAGGAAGATGACACCGGAGACAATGGTGATCTTGGCTTTGGTGCTCTCGTCCTCCACGCAGCGGGTGCACTGGGCGCCCACGATGGCCACCATTAAGCCCAGGACGGCCAAGATGATGGCCACCACCAGCAGGGCGCGGGCGGCTTGCAGGTCCTGCGGCAGTGCCAACATGGAGTCGTAGACCTTGCACTGCATCTGCCCCGTGCTCTGCACCACGCAGCTCATCCACAGCCCTTCCCAGAGGATCTGGGCCGTCACGATGTTGTTGCCGATGAAGGCCGACACCTTCCACATGGGCAGCGCGCAGCAGATGATGCTGCACAACCAACCCAGCACGGACAAGGCCACACCGCCGATCTCCAGCCCCATCGACATGGTGGATGGTTCAGTGACGTGCTCCAGGCGATGGCGGAGAAGAACCCACGGACCAAGACCGTCACCACCACCCGCCGCTCACAGCCGGGGGATCGGCTTACACCTGTGCGCAGTGCTATTTATATGGGCTGGCCCCGGGGTGGGGTTTCACTGCTGGCTGCTGGCTGCTGGACGCTCCTCTCTGCTCCTCCGTCACCGTCACCTGCGTCCCACACCCTCCCCTTTGTTTGCAGAGATGGCGCCGGGTAACCAGAGAAGGGCGGGAGGAGGAGAAATGCCACCTGCCACAGCCATCCCCTGGTTTCGGCCGATGGGTGTTGGGAAGCACTACTACCGTGCTCATTCCCACCAAACCCCTTCTGTGAACCTGGAAATCCCAAGGGTTCACCTTTCCCCCATGGATGTGCTGGCAGGTCAGGGTTTGTTGATTTCTGTAGTGTTGTCAGTGTTCAGGTTTAGCTGGGGTTCTGTGAGTATTGGGCACCTTCACCGTGCAAAGTGCAACCCCTTCACCATGCTGTGAGGTTTGTGTCAGCATTCCAGGGGACCAGCGGGTGCTCCCAGCCCAGCAGGAACCCCTCCAGCCTGGCCCCTCCTGTTCCCACCCTGCTGGGCCGGGAGCACTGTCAGAGATCCTCTGACTGACTGATAAATATCTTTACTCATCCTGCACAAGTCTTGTGACCTTGAAGGAAGCAGATAATGCACGTAACCACCCTGGCGACATCACCCTGACAACCTGAGCTGGCACCCGGCAAAGGGAAAAATATCCTAAGGCATGAGCAGTCCCTTCAGCCCCTGCAGGAACAGCCCTATGGCTGTGGGGTGCATGTTTTCTCCCCAGCCTTGCATGCTGGGGGTAGTGCCAGTGCTTCCAGTCCCCCTCCCCCAGGAATGTGGTTGCTGGACACAGGCTTGCTCCTACCTGTTCCCTGCCTGCTCCAAAAATCTCCTCTACAACTTATTAACTACTCAAGAGCGCGGTGGGATGCTGGCAGCTGGCGCTGTGCAGCTAGGATGGGGGGGAGCTCTGCAACTGCCTGGCTTTACCCCACAGTACCCTGACACCCCACAGCCAGAGGGGTCAGAGTTGGGTGCCCCCCACAGTATCCCAAAAGTCAACAGCCAGGGGGTTGTATTTGGGCACCCCACAGTGCCCTCATACCCCATATCTGGTGGGTCACGTTTGATTTCCCTGCAGCACTCTGGACCCCCATAGCCAGTCGGGTCACCCCACAGCACCCTGGTACCCCATATATGGCTGGGTCAGCTGTTGTCACCCCATGTCACCCCATGTCACCCCAGCACCCCATATCCACCCAGCTTGACCTCAAGTCCCCAGCAGCACCCCATGTCTGACCTCCACCGCACTGTGACAGCCTGATACCCCCATATCCAGCCTCTGCCAACCCACAGCATCCTCAAAGTACCCTATACTTGGTTGGGTGAGCTTCTGCCACCCCAGTGTACCGTGATCACTCCCCTGAGGGCACCCAAAATCCCCACAGTGAGCTGGGGAGTACCCAGGGTTGACCATGTCTGTGCTGCTGGGGGGAGCCCATGCAAGCAGCCCCCAGGGTTCTGTGCCCTTGCTGGGGGTGATGGGGGTCCTGGCCCTCGGGGGCACCTCGGGGTGGGTGTCCACAATCCAGTGCTGTCGCAGTGACGGTGGGCACAGGGGCAGGCCCGCTGGGCTGCCGGCAGTGAACGGGGTGGGGCCGGGCTCCCGAGGGCTCCCACGTGTACAGGCAGGGGAGTGCCCGCGGCCCCGGCGTGCGGGAGAGCACAGGCACACAGGTGAACACACACAGGTACAGACACACAAACACAAACCACACACACAGGTACAGACACACAAACACACACACAGGTACAGACACACAAACACAAACCACACACACAGGTACAGACACACAAACACAAACCACACACACAGGTACAGACACACAAACACAAACCACACACACAGGTACAGACACACAAACACAAACCACACACACAGGTACAGACACACAAACACAAACCACACACATAGCCACACACACATAGGTACACACCACACACACATACAGGTACACACACACATACAAGCACGTACAGACCACACACACATAGGTACACACACAAACACACAAACACAAACAGACCACATACACACACACACAGAGGTACACACATACAAACATACAAATTGCACACACAAAGAGGTAGATACACAGGTACACATGCACACACAAGCCACACATACACAGAGATACACACACACACAAACCACACACACAGGTACACAAACCACACACAGACACACATAGATGACATACACACACACACAGGTACACATACAAACACAAACCACACACACACACGGAGGCACACACACACAGGTACACACACATAAACACCCAAACCACACACACACACACACAAACACTCACCCCCTCTGCCGGCAGCAATGCCCCAGCATGCAGCCGCACACACAAACACATGGATATAGACACATGGACGGACACACAGCGACAGACTCGGACACACGGACACATGGAGACAGACAGACATGCAGGCAGACACACACATGGACAGATAGACTGACAGAGACACAAAGACTCACAGACATTCACAGACACACAGACAGACTCACAGATATGCACAGAGGTGCAGACTCGCAGAGACTGACACAGAAACAGAGGTGAACAGGCACATTCTAGTGGTATGGGTGAACACATACACACCCTCCCCTGTGTACACATGACTGCGGGGCTGTGGGCAGGGGTTCCCCTAGCAGGGCTCTGGGGCAGGAGAGGACCCCAGGCGAGGACCCCAGGTGGGGATACCCCAAGGGCTTTGAAGCAGGGTTATACCTCAGACAGGGCTCTGGGGAACGGGGGTGGCACCCCAGACAGGGCTGTGGGACACAGGAGTAGGGATGGGGTTATACCCCCAGGTTTGTGGAACAATGGGAATACTCAACACAGCCATGGTGCAGGGGAGATAACACACACAGGAGTGGGAGGTGGGAGGGAGGAATATCTCTCTATAGGGATATGGGACAGGGAGGATACTCCAAGCAGGGCTGTGGGACAGGGGAAGAGTGAGATACTCAATGTATGTATATGGGGTAGGAGCTACTGGGGCAGAGTTGGGGTGGGACAGGGCAGTGAAACACCACAGCCCCCGACCCTGCAATCAGAGCCCCACACGCAGCGTCCCCACTTTGTCATCCCAAATTGCCCAAAGTACAGGCTGTGTCCGGTGTCGTGCCGGCCTGGGGCAGCTGCCACCGCCTGACTCACGATGGACGAAGGGGCAAATCACCGGGGTTTCGGGGTGCTGGCCACCCCCAGCAGGACACATTCTTGTGGTGAGCAAACCAGCTCACTGGTGTTTACTGAGGAGCTGAGCAGGGCCAGCGTTCCTGGGGGATTCCTGGGAGCACCCCCATCCCAACTGCTGCATCTCCCTCCCCGGTGCAGTCCCTCTGCACTCCTGCGCAGCTGGGGAGGGATGAGGAGTATCCAGGTCCCTCGGGATAGGGACCAAGTGTGGTGGCTGCAAGAACACAGTGGTGACACGGGGGCAGGTTTGCTCCACTGTGACGCAGAGACCCCAAAAAAATGGCAGACCAAAGGTCACGGGAGCATCACCGGTTTGTCGGCCCCAAAGGAAGGACACCTGCACTGACAGCGGGGACACCCACTGCAGCATCCCCCATCCACGCACCCGGCACCCGGCAGCACCCCGGGGGGGAGCAGGAGGTGACGGCAGAAACCACCCCGGGCGCCGCGGGGCCGCGTCCCACTCACGTGCGCGGCGGGTTTGGGGTGTTCCCCGCCGCTGCGGTCGGGAGTGCCGGCGCGTTCCCCCCCCGGGGGAGCGGGGCCGGGGCGGTAAATGCCGCCTCNGCTGCGGCACACGGGGGCTGGGGACGGCGTGGGACATGGACCAGCGGGATGTGGCAGGGGGCTGGTGGTTCGCTGGGGGATGCTGGGCCATGACTGGGGCATCCCCACCCCGACAGCTCTGATCGGCTTCCCCAGGGCTTTACCGTGGCATCCCGCTTTCTCCGAGCATCGCCGGTGGGGACACCCCCGCTGCACCGCCCGTGACCCCCTTCCTGATTCATCATCTCCCCATCCCTTCGCCAACCACTTGGCAGCGCTTAGGGATGTTTTCCCTCTTGAGAGTCACTTGTTGCTCAGGACAGAATTTTGACTTTCAGAGGGATTTCAGGCCGAAGGTCCCTTCTCTCCCCGCAGGGATTCTGCAGGTCCCGGCGCACGTCTCCCCTCCCGATAAGACTTTGCTTTCCCATAGCGAGAAACAACCTGACTGTGCATATTTGAGTCGGTCGGAGAGGTTTATGTTGGGCAAGGATGTTTTTTGGGAACATTCAGTCTCTGGGCTGTCGGTAACTAATCCTCGGCCTCCGGCGGGGAGAGGCTGCCCCACTCCTCACAGGCTGAGCAGGAGGGTTGTTGGTCGTGCCTCACTTGGCAGATGTGAAGCCAGAGATCCCGGTGGATCACCATTTGCTGGCAAGTCTTAACTGCGTTTTTGGGACCTTGAGATAGCTGGGTTGGTGGGTCCATGTGTAGGTCCTGGGGGGATGAGGAGTGCTCGGCAGAGTCTTGTGTGGTATGTGAGGTGGGACTGTCACCTGTGTCCCGTGTGGGGATGTCCCCAAGCCCTTTTTGGCAGGAGATTCATGCCCCAAGCCCTCTCTCTGTGGGGTGTTCTCTGCTCTGAGCAAGGTCAGGGTGATACAGCCTCTGCTGTGCACCCAGCAGTGCTTGGCATTGTGGTGACATTGTGTTTAATGTCACCTCCCTGCCTGGGAATGGCCTCACTGCCCAGCCGAGGGTCTGCAGTGTGTTCCCACACTGGTGAACCCAGGACAAATGTCAGAAGGTTTCCTGATGGATGTGCCAGGACAGGACCTCTGTCCTCACCAACCCTCTTAGTGCAGTGTAACAGGGATGGGAACCCAGGCTCCTGAATATCCTTCAGTCCAACTGGATTTGGGGCAGGGCATCCACACCTGTCTGGCTGCTGGGACAGGTGCTGGGTGGTGAAGGCTTGGGATGAGTTGAGTGTGTTGAGCAGTCTGTTTTGGGCTGGAGGAGCTTCCTGCTGAGCAAGTGGGCTTTGGTCCTACTAGGACATGTGCCTGTGCCATGGCTCCTGCAGGTGACACTGGCGAAAATCTGGGACTGGGGTCCTGCAGGGTGCACTGGGAATGAGCACCGGGACAGGGCTGTGGGGCTGGTGTCCATGTGGGGCTGGTGTCTATGGAGTGGTTGTCCTGGATGGCATGTCCTGAGGCAGTTGGTGGTCCCACTTGTGCTGCACCACCATCCTTGGGCTCCAAGGGCTCTGGGGTTGGCTGCTGCTCCTCCACACCGAGCCGGTGTCTGTCAGTCCTCCTGTCTGACAGCACTGGGGACACGGGGCTGGCAGTGATGTCCAGCTGGGTGTGTTTCACTGGGGAATGTGGGGAAGGGCACAGGGGCTGCCCCTGTGTTGCAGCTGCCAGGTGGAATATATGTCACGTTCCAGCATTAATTACAGTAATTGGCTGTTAGGGGCTGTGCTGGCGCCAGCTCTGCCTCTGAGGGGGAGTATGAGCAGCTCAAGCTTTGATGCTTCATGCATGGGGGAGTCCCTATCCCCACCTTGCCATTTGTCCCCAGCCCAGATATGTCCCCACATGCCTGCGGGGACACGGCCCCTGCGAGCCACACACACACGTGGGCATGTGCCTCCCTCCAAACCCAAATAATGTAGTGGTTACAGCAGCCAGCTGGGACGTGAACGCCTCAGGCAGAGTCTGGCCCCGGCGGGGATGCTCTGGAGCCTTGTAGATTAAAGGGAGCCGTTGACCACAAGGCTCTGGCTGCAGGGTGGACACACTGGTATGTGAGCAATGCGGGCGTTCCAGCAGGACAGAGGGACGGAGCCTGGGTAGCTCCTCTGGCACAAGTCAGGCAGGCAGGACCCTGACCATCCCCTCAGGCTGGGGTCTGCTGTGAGACATGGGTGACCCCAGGCACCACAGTGCATGGGCCACCAGGCTTGTCCCACTGCACTTGGACGTGATGCCCAGGGACATCTTGGCACGAGCAGTAGCAGCTCCAGAGCCCATCACACCAAGCAATAAGCACAAATGGTTGGATTGTGATGGTAACCCCAGTGCTCGGGAAAAGGAAGATTATTTCAGTGCCTCTTATCTTTTCCAGAGGCCCAGGATTAAGCTGGGGTGATGAAACAGTGCAATGTCCGTCTGTCTGTGCCATCTGTCTGGTGTTGTGCTGTGCCTGTGCAGAGGCTTGGAGGGAGCAGGGAAGGGGCCTCTGTGGAAGTCATGGATTAAAGGGGGACAGGTGAGCATCAGCATGGCATCAGTGTTGGCACTGGTGTTGGCATCAGCACTAGGATCAGTGGGTATGGCACTGGGACAGCTCAAGGCCATATCTGCCCCTCACAGCCCCAACCCAGCCAACCCCACCACGCAGGCAGCGGGACATGGGCAGAGCTGGGGCTGAGGGTGGCTGTGTGAACCCTGGCTTGGCACTGCAGCACAGGTGAGCTGGGTTTGGGGTCTGGCTCCCTGTTACCCCAGGCAGTCTCTGTGGGGAACTGGCAGCCGCTCCAACCGGTTTGTGGGTCTGGGCAGTGACACCTCCTGCCCGAGGCCTAATGGAGGGCTGGGAAGTTCTGGTACGGACGCCAAGGAGCAAACAAGAGCTGCTTGTGTCCTGCCGGGCATGGAGCCCAGCAGCCAGAGGGGACAATGTGCTGCTCCCCTGGCATGGGGCCATGGGGGGCCAGAGGCTGGGCTGATGTTGTGTTGGAGCAGTCACTATGAGCTGGAGGGAAACTGAGGCATGAAGGCGTGAAGGGACCCGATCCAAGCGATGGAGCAGAGGGTTCTGGCAGTGATGGCAGAGATATCCCAGTTCCTGGACACCGGCTTTTCTCCTTTAGCATCCCGGGCTGAGTCCCAGGGCTGCCATGGGCACGTCCTGCCTGCCCGCAGCAACGGGATGCACTCCTGCACCTGGGTGGCCTGATCCCAGTCTCCTGCGTCCTCCTCCGTGGGAGCAACCGGGATATTAAGTGTCATTGCTGCAGGAAGAAATACAAGTGGAAGAATCCCGGGAAACTGGTTCTACCCCCCCGTCTGGTGCCGGCGGCAGGCCGGCGGCTGCGGCGGTGCTCCTCCCTCGGCAAAGGCATATAATGCCTGCCATGGTCCCGGCAGCCCGCACTGCGCGGCGGGAGGCGGGCAGGGGAGCAGGCAGCAAGCGATGGCCTCCATGGGGATGCAGGTGCTGGGCATCGCCCTTTCCGTCATCGGCTGGCTGGCCTCCATCCTCTGCTGCGCGCTGCCCATGTGGCGGGAGACGGCCTTCGTCGGGAACAACATCGTGGTGGCGCAGATCGTCTGGGAAGGGCTGTGGATGAGCTGCGTGGTGCAGAGCACGGGACAGATGCAGTGCAAGGTCTACGACTCGCTGCTGGCCCTGCCGCAGGACCTGCAAGCCGCCCGTGCCATGGTGGTGGTGGCCATCATCCTGGCTATCCTGGGCACCCTACTGGCCGTCACCGGCGGCAAGTGCACCAACTGTGTGGAGGACGACACCGCCAAAGCCAAGGTCATGATCCTCTCCGGCATCATCTTCATCATCGCCGGCATCCTCATCCTCATCCCCATCTCTTGGTCAGCCAACAGCATCATCCAGGACTTCTACAACCCTCTGGTCTCTGACTCACAGAAGCGGGACCTGGGCTCGTCCCTCTACGTGGGCTGGGCGGCCTCGGCTCTCCTGCTGCTGGGGGGGGGGATCCTGTGCTGCACCTGCCCCCCCCGCGGAGAGAAGCCCTACTCCGCCAAGTTCACGGCCGCTCGCTCGCTGCCAGCCAGCAACTACGTGTAGGAGCCGCCGCGCCTGCTTGGACTCCCCAGCCGCTGCAGGGAGGGGGGACCTCCCGGGACACGCAACCTCCTTGACTGGGCTGGGACTGGCCGGGCGCAGGGGCGGTGTGAGGGAGAGCAGACAGAGCCGCCTTTGTTCCACCGGGATTGAAGCCGGTTCTTTAATCTCGGTTGAAACAGGGGACAAGGAGATCCTGTCCTGGCTGCCCGCGGTGGGGGTCCTGCACCCCCCGGAGCATCCAGCTGAGGCATCTTCTCCGAGACATCACCTGATCTCCTCGGGCATTTTCTGGCTCCCGGTATCGGGGTGTGCCGTGTGGTGACACAGCTCCCAAGAGCCCATCCCACGGGTGGCACAGGGCGCTCTTTCCCCGCGTGAAGCTCCCCGGGACGTGTCTGTCCCTCGGGGTGGGTGGCGGTGTCGGTGCTGGTAGGGACAGCGAACCTGTCCCATGTGGTCACTGGGACGTGGTGGCTCTGCAAACCCCGGCAGGGTCTTGAGGGGTGACAGGGGCTCTCACCTGCCTGTTCCCTAAATTTTGATTTTGACCTACTTTTATGGGCTCGGAGCGACCGTACAGCTTGATTTCTCGCGGCAGCTCCCCAGGGCGGGGGCATCATTATCCTGGGAGTGGGAAGGCAGCGGCCGGGCTGGGAAAACCGGTCGGGGAGGCGGGACCGGAGCGGGGCTGTGCCCCCGCATGGTGGGGGGCGACTCCCGGACCCGACCACATCCATCGCCCCAGAGTAAGGTGCGCGGGGGCCAGGAGTGGGTTCTCACGGTACCCCTGGCTGTGCTGCCGTTCCTCCTCGTGTCCAGCCTTCCCGCATTAAACGGCAGCTGCTCAGACTCCGCTGTGCCTCGTGTTCTTTACCTTCTCCAACACCTGCCTCGGTGGTGGGACAGCCCGGTGTTCCTGTGCCCTGGGCTCCCGTCCCCCTGAGAGATCACCCAGATCTGTTGTTCGGAGTCTCTTGTGATCCCCGCAGCCCGTTCCAGCCCTGGCATCACTCGCCGCTCCNCTGGCCCCGGGGCCACCCCGCAGGCCCGGCTGGGAGCGCCCCGAGGCCGGCGTGGGCAGCGCCGGGTGTTTTGCCTATCTCACTTCCGGCACGGCAAGTGCTCCTCTGCCTTGGGAAAATCCTTCCTTCCCATCTCGGGGGTTGTGGGGTTGAGGGGTGACTCTGCCTGGCTCTGGGTGTCCTTCACTGGGCATGGTAATGGTGGAAAATATGCCTGTAACCTTGTGGCGTCGGTGGCCCGACGGGAATGTGAGCACAATGCCCTGTGGAGCATCCCTGGGGATCCATGGAGCCAGCACTTGTCGCTCTGCAGGCGGTCATACACTCTGTTTTGGGTGTCTTGTGTGGCCCAGGTCCCGCTGACTGGGATGGCTCCCACCATCCCAGCCCCTGAAGCAGGAGGAGAGGGGCTGTGATTTTGGCCCAAAGGGTCTTTCATGGCCCAGGGGATTCAAAGTCCCAGTGCTGGGTGTCCATCAGGCTCCTGAGGCAATAAAAGGTGCTGGTTAAGGAGTGGGGCTACAATAGGAGAGGAGAGACTGGAGAAACTGAAACTGGGACAGGGGAAATGATGGTGAAACCTCTGGCAGGAGCTGCAGGGTGTGCCAGGCACAATCGATACCCGCTGAGTTTGGGGCCATAAAACCATGCTGGTCCCAGCTGCCAAGCATGGCACAGACACCCACGGGTGAACTCTGCTCCGTGAGGGGATGAGCTGGATTTGGGCTGAGCCAGGGCCACATGTGACCATGGTGGAGCTGCCAGGGTGCCCAGCATGTGTTCCTGTACCAACCATTTCTCTCGCAGGGACATCACCTGTGGTGAGGAACCCTCACCAGGGTTTGTCCCCCTGGGGCTGCTCCCAAGGCTGCTCCTGGATGGTATCACAGAAGGTCCTGAGCTCCAGACCTGGGGTCGCGGCAGAGCTGAGCTCTGACCCAGTTCCATTTTCTCCTGGAGAGGAGATCCCCGGTCCAAAGGGCACTGTAGCATGGCTGTGAGGGCAAAGCCAAACCAGGAGCAGACAGTGCTGGGCAGTCAGGGGGGCTGCTTTCTCTGCCTGTGCCCCTAGCACAAGGCTGGTGCCCAGGGAGGCAGAGCACTCGTGGTGGAGTGGGACGTGGGTTGAGCACTGGGAGATGGCCACCAGGGCAGGACATGGGGTGACTGTGGGGTGGAGGATTTGCACTCTGGAGCACTGGGGGATGGGCGCAGTGAGCCCCCCATCCTGCTCTCCAAAAGCCATCCCTTCCCTGACACTTGCCATGCCCTGGGAAGGGGTGATGGCACACTCTGAGCTGTGCTGTGGGGACAGTGTAAGGGCCAGTGTGACACATGGGGACTCCTGCACTTTGGCCTGCTTGGGGTCTGGGTCCTCAGTGCCACGTGTGTCCCCATCCTGTCCTGCAGTACCGTCCCATGCTGTCCTGCAGCCATTCCCACCCTGGTGGGGAGCAGAACATACATGGGAGCATGAAGCCCATGCTGTCCCTGGCTGAGAGCTGTGTCTGTGACACCCGTGTCTGTGACACCCGTGCCTGTCCCCACAGGAGCTGTCGATGGCGATGATGACAATGCAGATGGGAGGACTGATTATGGCCACGCTGGGCTGGCTGGGCTCCATCCTCACCTGTGCCCTGCCCATGTGGAAGGTGACGGCCTTCATCGGCTCCAACATCGTGGTGGCCCAGGTGTTCTGGGAAGGGCTGTGGATGAACTGCGTCTACGAGAGCACGGGGCAGATGCAGTGCAAGGCCTACGACTCCCTGCTGGAGCTCACCTCTGACCTGCAAGCTGCTCGTGCCCTGGTGGTCACCTCCATCTTTGTGGCCTTCCTTGCCTTCTTCATCGCCCTCTCGGGAGCTGACTGCACCCGCTGCGTGGATGACAATGGCACCAAGACCAGGATCTCTGCGGTGGCAGGTGTCATCTTCATCATGGCCAGCATCATGCTGCTCATCCCTGTCTCCTGGTCTGCCAACAGCATTGTCAGCAACTTCTACAACCCTATGGTGCCTGAGGCCCTCAAGAGAGAGCTGGGGGCTGCTCTCTACATCGGCTGGGCCTCCAGTGCCCTGCAGCTCTTCGGTGGGGGTGTCCTGTGCTGCTCGGGATCCCAGTCCCAGCAGGACCCCTACCCCAAGAAGTACAGGGCAGTGAAAACCTGTGGCCCAATGGGCTATGCCATGAAGGACTATGTGTAAGCCACTGTACCCGGGTGCCAGCCCAAGGCAGAGCACCACTGTCCCTGTCCTGCATCCCTGTGCCACCCCCTGCCCCTGCACTGCCTCCCCCTGCCCATCCCCACGCTGGCTGACCCTCAGCACGGTCCCCATATGTGCCCTTCCCCAGGGCAGGGACTATAAACATCCTGGTGCCACCAAGGCTGCCTAGGCTCATTTTGAACAGCGCGGTGCGGGGAGGATGGTGGCGTGTCCTGGGGGTGCTGTGCCCTGCCAGCAGCCGTGTTCCAGCAGCTGTGTTCCAGCACCTGGAACATCCCCATCTTCCCATGGGGATCAGCAGTAGCCAGCCAGGGGGCTCCTGGCAGTTCCCTGCAGCAGGAAACTGAGGCAGGGAGAGGATGCTGAGAACTAAGAGAGGCACGGGGGGTCACCAGGTGCTCTGAGCCCCCATGGACTGGGAGGGGACCCCAGAGAAAGGCTGAATCCCCCCCTCCCAGGCTCCTGGCCACCCACACTGGAGGGTGCGCATTCCCATTGCTCTGGGAAAAACACACAACAGGCAGACAGCAGGGACAGGGGTTTATTGAACAGGCAAGTGCAGGGCTGGGGACAGCCACAACCCCCAGCTTCCTAGGGGACAGGGTTGGAGACAAATGGGGAGGTAGCAGTAGGACAGCTACTGATGGGCACAGGGCATCACAAAACATGGGGGACAAAGCAGAAGGGTGACAAGAGCAATGGGGAGGGCAAGTGTGGAAGATGTGGGATGCCCTGGGTGAGGGAAGGGACAGACACAGCCATTGCCTCACACTGAGGAACAGCTCCCGAGGGAAAGGATGCAACCTGTTCTCCAGGAACATGGAACAGGATGAGCAGGAACAGGTCTGAGGGAAAGGAAAAATGAAAAAAACCCAAATATTCCAGCAAGAGATTTGGGTAAAAAACTTCCCAAGGGAGCAGCGGAGGAGGAATTGTGGAGGCAGCCCAGCAAGAGGCTGGGGGAACAGGCTGGGCAGGCAGTGCTGGGTGGCTCCTGGGTGGGGAGCATCCACCAGCTCTCAAAATCCCTTCCAAACTCATTTCTCCACCCAGACCATTAACTAGAAAGCTGTGGGAAAATGAGAGATCCAAGCAGCTGTTGTGGGATGAAAGGCAGATGTGGCATTTGGAAAGCCTCTCCAGCTGGGAGCCACCTTGGCATTGCTGCCTTGACTCTGGATGTGGAGGCTCTTGCACCTCAGGGCTGGGTCAGTCCATAGGGAGTATAAGGATGGGAGGCCACAGGACACAGCGATGGGGACCCACCTCCAATCTCCAGGTAAAGACTCTGGGGGTGGGAGATGAAGAAGGATCCAGATTTTGACCAAGAGTGCTGAGGTGGGTGAGGTGGGGAGAAAACATTCCAGACTGGACACACCTCGGAACAGCCACGTGGGTCTGTCAGATGTCATGGTGAGCATTGAGGTGTTGGGGCCAAGACCTGAATGTCAGAGCTAAAGGTGGTGCCCAGGAGATCCTGGTGAATCCAGGAGACTCTTCCCATGCTGAGGAGCAGACAAGGGCACCAAGCCCAGACCTCAGTGAGAAGGAACCATGGAAGGGAATGGGGAAATTCCCCCAAAATACTGTCACCCCCAGTAGCTGTCCTGCTGCAGGAGGGGGTCACTGGGCTCTGTTTTATAAGGGGTCAAGTGCTCACCCCCCCCAAGCCATGCTAGCTCTCAGCCTTCCTCGAGGTGTGGGACAGGGCACTTCTGGTAGATGTAGACCACCCCGGAGATGTAGCCGGTGCCCCGGGTGCTCTCCTCCTCGCTGGTGGCTCTCTCCCAGTACTCCACCTCCTGGGCCAGCAGCTTCTGCCAGGCTCCGCTCCGCTCTAGCTGCCCCAGCGCTGCCTCCAGTTCCGCCTTGTACCGCAGGTTCGAGGGGTTGCTCCTGGTCGTCAGGCACAGGAAGCCGCCTGCGGGACAGGAGACAGGTAACACTGACACTGGTGTCCCTCTCTGGGGACGGCATCCCTCGGAAAGCGTGGGGACGTGGAGAGGCACTGAGAGCCTGCCAGGAGTCAGCGGGCAAGGGACAGGCAGGGCATTGACAGGGCAGTGAGAAGGGCAAGGATGGGGCAGCGGGCAGAGATGGGCAGGACAAGAGGCCAGGGGCAGCGGATGGGCAGGGACTGGACAGGATGTCTCTCCTGAGCACAGGCTGTCACACATTAGCACTGTTACTGCACCTCCTACCTTGTCCCGCTGCCCAGACCTGGCAGTGGGCAGGGTCAGGGTCCCCGTGCCATCACCCGTCCCTGGCAGCAGGGAAAAGGCCAGGTCCCAGCTGTGCCATGGGTCCAGCGTTCACCGGGGCATCCACATCCACCGGGGCTCGGTTTCCCATCCCACCACCCCGGGGATCCTGGCGGGGAGGGGAAACGACCCCCACCCCTTACCCGGCTTAGTGACCCGCAGCAGCTCCGGCAGCACCGTGCTCGGCACCTGCCCCTCGCCCAGGGCCCCCACCAGCGTCACGGCGTCGTAGTGCTCTGCGAGGACACGGGGAGTCACCGGGGAGACCCTTCGGGGCTCCCCCCGCCCCATGCCGGCCCGTCACCTGCGGGACACGTGGGTGTCACCGAGGGCTCCCCTCGGTGGTCCGCCCCCTCCCGTTACCTGCGGGCGCGGGCAGCGGGTCCTTGCCCAAGACGCAGAGCCGCAGCTCCTGGTAGAGCCCGGTGCTCCGTGCCCGCTCCAGCATCCCCGCGCTGCCGTCCACGCCGTGCAGGCAGCGGAACCCGCGCCGGTGGAGCTGCGGGGACACAGGCAGCGTCATCCCCGGCCCGTCCCGCTACCCCCGGCCCTCCCCGTCCCGTTCCCTGCCGTCCCGCCGGTACAT
>WEIU01005250.1:44805-64749 GCA_013389925.1 Aegithalos caudatus | reverse complement strand
GGGCTGGGGCTGCTGGGCTGGGCTGCAGACCCAGAGCATGTCCTGAGAGCCTGAATCCCCTGGGATGTGCAGCTCAGGGCAGCACATGGCAGCTGCTCTGCTCCTCCTCTGGGACCACGGTCACTGAGAGCATTTGCTGTCCCTGGCCTTGTTCCCAGTTGCCCTCAGTGAGCCTGGCTGATATTGGTGGGGAATTGACCTGGCAGTGGGGGCAAGGTGAGCACTGTAGACATGATGGCCACTGGCTTTGCTGGTATTTTGAGCTGGTGGGAGCAGTGGTTTCCTCATGCCCAGACATCCCATGGGAAGGCCAAGCCAGGCTGGAGGGCTGGAGGCAGGGCTGTGTCTGGGTGCTTCGAGGCTGAGGGTGGGATGTGGGACAGGGTGTTTCTCCATGTGCCTCCAGATCCAATCCTGCCAGTCCCTGGTGACAGGGGATTGGTGTCTTGTTCCCTCCTAGCTTGGCCTTCAGCCTCCTGCTCATGCAGGGATCTCTGCACTTATGGGACTCAACCCAAGACAGGGAATTGCCTCAGGTGGCCAGAGCTGGGAAGCACCAAGGATGCACCTTGTCAGGGCTCCATGGCTGCAATAAAATCTCATCCCATCCCAAGCTGTTCTGGGCCATGCTGGGATGTGTGGGATCCCAGGCCCTTGTCTCCCCAGTCTGTGGGATCCATCCCAGGCTGTCAGTGCTCTGCAGAGCTTGGGTGCCATAAGGACCCCACAGAAGCACCCTGAGTGTCACCAGCCCCATCCAATTGTAGGCATAACCCAGTGTTGTCCCTGGCTCCTGCCATGGACCAGCTCTCCAGGGCTGTGTCCAGCAGGCAGGAGCTGCTGCCTGTGGTAGGTATTTTGTTATTTTTTCATCCTTTTTCCCCAGAAGAGCAGGCAAGCCATGGTCTGGATTCCAGTTTGGCTGTAATTGTGCTGTTATCTCTCTCTCAGGGTCTGGTTTCACTCACGTTCAGGGTCTCTTTAAGTGAATGGGCTGTTCCAAAGCTTTCCCTGCCTCTGCCCTCTCCCACTTCCCATGCTACCCTCGCTGACCTCTGCACTTCCCTTGGCCCTGAGCCCCAGGCCCTGCAGGGGAAAGGTTCCTGGGAAGCACCTGCAGTCCTGACCCTGAGTGCCCCAGCAGGCACTGTCCCCTCAGCAGGGACAGTGGCTGGGAGGATGAGCAGCACCATGGGGTAGGGAGCAGCAGGGAAGAGCCCCTGGAGGCTGCTCTGTTTCACCTTGGTTCACTGGGGTGCAGCAGGGAAGAGCTGACACCTATGGCTTGCAACACAATTTGTCCTGATGGAATATTTTTCCCTTATGATGGTCACAAAACATGGGAATGGAGAAGAGGGTGGGGCTTTGCTTGTGGATGTGTTCAGCACTTGACTGGCCCCAGGCCCCATCATTGCCTCAGAGCTGCTGTGCTGGGGTGAGTGAGGCTGAGCCAGACACCTCCACAGTGCCCCCACCTCAGACACTCTGCCATTTTCTGATTGTGCACAGCAGTGCTTGTGACAGTCCCTCAGGGCTGAGGGCTCTGACAGATGGCACCAAGCAGGGCTGCAGAAGGTTCAAACCATGAAAGAGGTTTGCAGAAGAGGAGGGGACAAGATGCAGAACGGGTCTGCCCTGGGACCTTGACCTCCCTGCTGGGCTCTGAGCTGTTCTCTGCAGGCTCTGGTTGAAGCTGGGACACTTCCCTGGGATGTGACCCTTGTCTGGCTCTGGCACCTGACCCAGCACCAGGATGGTCCTGACTCATGGAGCTGATGGAGCTGCACATCCTCTCACTGGTGCCAGAGCAGGTCATGATCCCAGACACGGTGCCTGGTGCCCCTGGGATGGTCCCACTGCCCCAGCGTGGTGAAGACTCCTCTTCCTCTTCTCATGATCTCAGGGTCAATCCCTGCAGTTTGATCAGACCCTTCAGAGGATGTTCCCCATGGACCAGCCTTAGGAACCCAGGATTCAAAGGCTGTTTTGCTGCTCTCATGTCTCCCTGTTCAACAGCAGCCCAGTCTCTCTGATCCCAGTGTCCCCAGGGTTTGGAAGTGGACCCTGACCCCCTCCTAGGGTGGCTGGTGGTCACACAAACCAGGACACATCCCAGTGCCCCTGGCAGTTCTCAGGAATTGCTCCACATGCTGGGCCAGAGCTGGTGTGACACTGCTTGGGACACTGAGATGCGTGTGGGTGCTAATCTTTGGGGCCATCAGGCCAGGCACTGAACCAAAATCCAGCTCTAATTGGCCTTTTCCAGTAATTCTTCCTGACAAAACAATTAAGTTTCTCAGGCAAAAGATGTTCTTTGCAAATGTTCTGTGCCAGATGCTTTTGCTTTTTTTATCTGTGGTATTTAGGGATCTTTTCCTAATACTCACTCATTATTTTAAGAGGCACAGACTGGTTCTTCCTGGCCTTTTGAAGCTCGGTATCACACTCATGTTTGTTTGTTGTCTCAGGGCTTCCCTAACTGTATGTGAGGGGGTTTTTGTTTCATTTAAAAAATATAAAAATTAAATAAACATTCTTGATTTGTAAAGGGCTGGGCCCTGTGTGAGACAGGGCAGGGAATGGGATGGGCTCCAGCCCTCCCAAGCCTGCAGAGGCTGCGTGTTCTGCAGTGGGACTGAGGTCAAAGCTGGAAAAACTTGCAAGGCAGGATCAAAGAGCAGGGCCCCTGCCAGACATGTGGAAAACATGAGCTGGGGGTGGCTGCTGTGGGGGCATGAGCTGGCAGTGCCCACAGTGCCCCCTTCATCCCTGCCCACCCCTGGAAATCCTAAGGCTGTTGGGGGGCTCACAGTCCTTTGTCCTCTCACCTGGGGGCTTTTTGACTCCACCTTCCTGCAATCCACTTTTAGTAGCTTCAATTCCTCCTTTGGGGAAACCCATCCCTTGCTTTCCCAGCCTGGACCTGCTGTGGCTGCACGAGATGTGCTGGAATTCTGAGGAGCTGCTTGGCCACATGCTGCCCACCCCTGCCCTTCCCGTGGCCCTGCTCCCAGCGGTGTTTGCCCCATCCCCACACCCCTCCCACCTGCACCAGTCCCAGGGCTGGTGTTCCTGCTCCCAGGACAGGGGGTAGCCCTGGGCAAGGGTTCAGCACTGGCTCTGTTGGGAGCAGCACCCCAGGGAGGCTGGCAGCTCTTGGAAGTGGAGTATTGGAGGAACAAGTGAGCATCTGGATGGGGTGAGGCGTGGGGTGACACCAGCTGGGTTTTGGAGTGCCTCCATGCCCTCTGTGGGGTGACTGGGCACAGTGCTGGGTATGTCCCAGTCCTCATGGTCTCTGACATCTCACCCAGTGACTCCTGCACTGTTGGCTGCTCCTACAGAGGATCTGGGCAGGGCCGGGTGTTTTTTTAATCAATGAGATCCCAAGTGTTAGCTTGCCTGGCCTCTCTGGAGCCAGTAGAGTGTTTGGGGATGCTGGGGAAGGCAGGGTGGGGTTCTGGGGGAGAATGTCAAGGGAGAGCACAGCTGGTGTGCGAGGCGGGGACCCAACATGACCGGCCCCACGGCAGGTCCCAACCCTCCTCTGCCACCGATGCATCCCCACGGGGAGGGGACAAACACCTCTGGGGAGGGGACAAACACCTCTGGGGAGGGGGTGGCGATTCCCTCCTCGTGCGTGGGAACACCCAGGTGTCCGCGGCTGCGGCAGGTGCTCCCGCGGCTCGGTGTGACCTCTCCCAGAGCGCTCCGGCCCAGGGACTCGGTCACTCCCCAAATCTCCGTTCCTGTGCCGCGGACACCACGGCGGGGCAGCCCTGACTCAGGGCCGGGAGCGTCCAGCTGCGGCCGCTATCTCCGCGGAGGAGCCGCGTGTGTCCCGGTGCCAGCGTTTCCAGGCGAGAGACAATCGGGCTTTATTATCCTGCCACAGAGGAAAAAGAATAAACATTCCTCGGGTTTGTTTTCAGGCTGCTTTGTGGAATAAATCTCAGACTGTTGTTGTCTCCCCGGGCTCCCCGGTCCCGCGGAACTGCCTGTTCTCATCCCATGAGTCACCGGCGCCTGGCGGCACCTCCGAAATCCCGTGCTGCTCCGTGCCGGATGGGCCGTGGACACCTGGAGCAGAGCTGCTCCACATCCATGGGGAGCTCAGCTTGGCACGGGTGTCTGCCGGGATCCACGAGCCCCCCGGACACCTCTGCAGCCTGGACAGCTCCTGTTCCCTTTGTCCCCTTGTCCCCTGGGCCCGTGTCTTCCTCCGAGGGCCCGAGTCTGACAGCATCGTCAAGGGAAAGGGGCTGTCCCACGGGACAGGGGCTGTCTCGTCCCACGGGACAGGGGCTGTCCCACTGGAGGAAACCAGCTGGAGCCAGTGGCTATTCCCATCCCCTCTGCCACGGGGGGAAGGAGATCCAAGGGGTGTTATGGCCTCTGTCCTTGCACCTGTGGGAACACGTGTCAGCAACACCCATTTGGAGTGGTGGGGTCTGGCCTCCTTCCACACGGAGCAGGAAGCTTGGTATGATGTTGACCCTCATTCTGGAGATGTGGCTTCATGGGGAGGATGTGCCCACACCCCTGCCCTGGCCGATCCCCATGGGGACATCCCATGTGTGAGGTGTGTTGAGAGGGAATGGTCTGTGGAATGTGCTTGGAGGCAGGCTCACACCACTGCTGATGCACCACTTGGGTCACTTGGGGGTGGGACACAGCCAGTGCTGGACTGGCACCTCCTGGAGCAGCAGGTCTTGGTACAACCAACATGATTGTTGTATGACCCACATCACCTCCAAAATGTGCCCAACGCCAGTGTGGCACCCAAACCTTGTCCATAGTCCTCCCACAAGTGATCCCACTGTGGAAGACCACAGAGGCCCTGGAACATGGTGTGGGCAGAGGGCTGACCCCAGGCTGGGTGGTGCCTGCTGTGAGTGACCTGTGCCGATGAGCTGAGCCCCTTGGCACAGGTTTGGGGCACCTGAGTGTCGGAGGAGGGGAGTGTCCAGTGTGTGCACAAGGTGGGATGGTGACCTCAGCCACAGCAGGGCCATGCACGAGCCCCAAAAATAGCTGGGTTTAGAAACACAAAGTCTGCTTGTGTTGTTGCCCAGCACTTGTTGCAAATGTAGTGGCAGCTCAGTCTGGTGAAACTATGGCCAGAAACAGCGTGAGTTTCGGCAAACAAACCAGCTCCAGGAATGAAAGTGGCTGGAATGGATTGGGGGCCTAAGGCTGCCAAAAATGTGGCAAAGGATTCTGAGGTGAATAATGAATAAAAACCCCTGCCTCAAAGGTAAGAATATTTAAGTGCCTCACAAGGAGGGAAGATGGGATGAGGAATGAATGAAATGCTGTTGCCAAGAGTGGCTGTTCAAGCCCTGCAACAGCTGAAAGAGAGGCTGGATGGGCACTCTGACCCCCAGGCAGCAGCAGCTCAGGGAGATGCACTGGCTCAGCCCAGGGGCAGGACAGGAGCTGACACATCGCTGATGGCCCTGGATTCCAAAGGCAGCCCTGCAGTCAGCCCTTCTCTCATCAGACAGGGTCGTTTAGGTGATTACAGGAAGGGCTCTAAGAAGGAAAGTCATTCCCTGGAGATGCTGGGTAGAGGCTTAAGGGCTGCGTTGTGCACTCAACAGCACAACTTCTCCAGAGTTTCTACAAATCAGACAAGAGTTGCTCTCTGCACAGAGCTTTGGGCACTGTCATGGTAAGGAGTGAGGGGGCTCTGCTGGTGACAGGTGAATTCCTGGGCTTGGTGTGGGGGATCTGTAGGCACTGGAGAGCAGCACGGCTGTGCTTGCCTTGGCCATCAGCTAACAGAGTGTTTATTTGGACATCTGAAAGGTCAATTTGCTAAAATTCGAAACAATTGCTGGCGTGACCGACTGGGACTGTAAATTTAGAGTGGGAGGTGTTAGCAAAAACTGGGACTCATTCAAGGACATCTCAACAGTGCCCCAAAAGCCATGATTTCATAGCCCAAAATAATTCTCCCAGGGAAGAAGCTGTCAGAGGCGGTTTGGACGTGTAAGTGTGGTGGCCTGCAGCTGCAGGGGGAGGACCACGCTGCCCCGAGTGCTGCAGCAGGTGGGAACCAGGCGGGGGCCTGGCCAGCATCTGGGGCAGAGGCAAGGAACTGAACAAAGGCCAAAGTGTTGACTTTGTTTTGCTGCCTTGGAGAGGGCAGCATGCCTTCCTCTCTTCCTCATCCTTCTGCCTCTGCCATGATTTCTGGAGGGGTGACTCATGCTGACAGGCAGTGTCACATGGTGGGGAGGATGGTGGCGTGGAGCTGAGTGGCCATTGGATGGGAAAAGATACATTGGTGGCATGTCCTGGGACAGCAGGATGATGGCAGCTGGTGAAGACCTCAAGAGGGATCTGCCTTAGAGCCAGCAGAGAACCCAGTGTCCTGGCTGGACTGCTCCATCTACCTGGGAGCAGCTCCAGTAGATTGATTGTGGACAGAAGCAGGAAAAGGCTGCAGGAGCGGTGATGGAATACCCAGGGCTGGCAATTCAAGCAGAGTCCATCTGATCCATGGGACACTCCCATCTGTCGTGGAGGAGACAACTCCAACACAGAGGTTTCTGCTGAGAGCCTGGTCTGTGTCAAAGCCCAAGGGTCCAGCGCATGGGCTGGAGAAGGAGGAGCACCACAGGGAGGATGAGGAACAGGGAGGCCTCCAGCAATGTACAGAACTGCTGGTGGTAGGAGGGGAAGCCAAAGAAATCAGTGAGCTGTCACTGGCTGATGGCAGCGAGAAGCCTTTGAGAACATACATTAAGGACAACCAAGTGAAGCCAACCCCAAATCCCAGTCCTACGTAAAACAAATGGGGCCTAATCCTAACCAGCAAACCCCTCAGTGTTCAACAAATGACTCCACCCTGTGCTGGGTCAAAGCAGAGACACATTCGATCCTGGCAGGGTAAAGTAATTAAATCTGTAATGAGAGAGACCGGGGTAAAGCAATTACATCTGTAACAAGGGAGGCTGTGCAACTGCAGACCAACAGGCCCGGTTCACTGATACCCTGGAGCTGGGAGTGAGCTGCTGGAAGAGTCCCTGAAATGCTGACACTGACATTGAACAAGTCTTGGAAAGACCGGACAATGCCAAGGGCTTGGATTCCTGCCATGAGCCAGGACTTGACGGCCCAGGGAGGGGGCCCTGCAGCCGGACGTGGTTGTCCACTCGTCACGGCCTCCAGTCCCTGGGGCTGGGAATGAACTGCAGGATGCAGGGCGGGGTTTGTCCCACTTGCTCCAAGGAGCCTGGGTGGTGATGTCATCATTTTTATAGGTACTTGACATAAAGATATTTCCTGGTGGGGGAAGCTTTGGGGAGTGTTGACAAATGTACACCACGGCCCACTGGCTACAAATCTAATTTTGACAAACTCAGCCTTGAAACAAGCTGCACTTTCCCACTCTTTGAGGTTCACCAGGCACTGGAGGAGATTCTAGATCCTGGGAGGATTCACCACTGCCTGGAGCTCTGCTGCACAAGGTTTTTCTGTGAGTCAGGCTCCGGGCCAGGTTGTAGAGAAATTCTCCAGGTAAGTTTTGCTGGCAAGGACCAAATCAAGGTGTTCCTCCCATTCCTCTGTGGCCTTTGTGGAGTGTGTACCACTTCTTAGAATCTCAGAATCACTGAATCACTGAGGTTGGAAAAGCCCTCTGAGATCGAGTTCAACCATTCCCCAAGCACTGCCAAGGCCACAATAACCCATGTCCCCACATGCCACATCAAAACGTTTGTTAAACCCCTTCAGGGGTGGTGACTCCCCCACTGCCCTGGGCAGTTCCAGTGCCTGACCACTCTGTGAAGATGTTTTCTCCAGTATCCTGCCTGACCCTCCCCTGGCACAGCCTGAGGCCATTTCCTCTGGTCCTGTCCTTGTTCCCTGGGAGCAGAGCCCAATCCTCATCCCCCAGCTGCCCCCCGCTGTCAGGTTTTTACCGCTTGGTAGGGGGCACCAAGCTAAGAAAGGAGCAGGTGTTCACAGGAAAGTGGATGCAATTCCATGTCCAGCAGCAAAGAGCTGCTTAGAGCACAGGCCACGCACGGAGCACCATGAAACCCAGATGGGGGTGGGCATTGGATATAATGCAGGAGATGGACAAGGCAGTGCAGAGAATGGAGCTTGTTATGAGATAAAGATCTCAGCCACCAAGGGTGACCCTACAGACAGGTGGCAGACAATGCTGGGGACGAGGGTAGAGCTGGTGGCACTGACACCACCCGTGTGTCTGCAAAAGGAGCTCACTTTGTGTGTGAGAAATGTTCTCCCACCTGCCCGGAATCACCCAGAGGATGGCACAGGCAGGATCAGGATCTTTTCCCAGGACACCAGGATAAAGTTGGATGCTTGCTGCCCTTCTGCCTGGGGGCACCATTGTGGTCCCACCACTGCCCACTCCCTCCTCCTCTGCTCCATCCTCTCCAAACCCAAGGGAGAATGTGCTGGTTCTGTACACTCCTGTGGCTGGGACATGTTCCACCTCCACCTGGTGGGTGCCCCTTCCTGCAGGAGCTTGGGGAAGGCTCTGAAGAGGCCATTTTCATGATGGAATAAAGCCAGTCATGTTGCCTGGTGCCATTTGCACAGCTCATGCTTTGGCCGGTCCCCAGAGCCATCCAGAGCTTTGTTTCTGTGGCACTTGTTCAATGGGCAGGACAAAAATAGACCCTGAGAGGAGAACAGATGAGAAACCACATCCTGGAGGGGAGGGGATGTGTCAGAGCAGGGCACCTGAGCCCCAGGGCACACTTTATGGGAAGCATTCGATCATGGGCACTGGATCCACAGCACTGGATCTCAGGCTGGCACTGAATCACCCCAGCAGCAGGGTCATAGATCCATTCCCCATTCCCCATTCCCCATTCCCCATTCCCCATTTCCCATTCCCCATTCCCCCTTCCCCATTCTCCATTCTTCATTCCCCCTTCCCCATTACCCATTCCCCATTCCCCCTTCCCCATTCCCCATTCCCCATTCCCCATTCCCCATTCCCCATTCCCTATATCCCTTGGGGATGGGACCAGACCAGCCTCAGCTGCCAGGAGATGGTACCACCTGCTCTGAGGCTCTGCCCTGCTCGTGGGAAGATGGGAAGGGACAGTGTCTCTGAAGAGTTCCAAATTAGGGGTGGCCCAGGGAACAAGTGTTGGGGAAGATTCCTTTTCTCCTAGCACTTCCCAGGTTTATGAAGGGTTCCTGGGGTGCTGGGCTGGTGGTGGCACCCATGCTGGCTCACCCATGTGGAGACAGCTGCCCACCTGCCCTTGTCCCTGGATGAGGGAGCTGTGCTTGGGCTGGTGTCAGAGCGGTCTCGGTGACACCCCTGAGGCTGAGCTGCAGCACTGGGTCCTGCCCAGCCAGGGCCCTCAGCTCCCTGTACCCTGCACCTCCCTGGGGAGCTGCTCCACAGCTCCCATCCATCCCCTTCCAGCCTTGGGAGAGGTGTCCACTGCCCACTCTATCTCACTGTCTGGGAATTTCTCCTGAGACTTGGTCTGCATTTTGTTGTCCTTATTTGCACCTCTTTGGGCTCATTTATACCCTTACATCTCCTCTTCCCCTTGGTGCATCCCCTTCTCTCTGCCAGCTGTGCTCCAGGTGCCTCCTGGACCTCTCTTGGTGGCCTGGGGCCATTGTTCAGCGTGGGTGAGAAGGGCCATCCACCATGAGATCCCCTCTCTGCTGACCCCCATCCCCAGAGCTGATCTCTGACCCCACCTCCACCCCCAGCCAGTTCCTCCCTGCCCTGCTCCATGCTGGCCACCAAGTCCCCCACCCTGTGGGCTTGTCCCTGAATTGTCCCCAACTGCAGCCCTTGTTTTTGAGCCTGGTTTTGGCTTTTCATCTGTTCCTGAGCTAAGGCAGGGCCAGCTGGGTACCTGCACTCCCAAAGTAGGTGCAGCCTCTACGTATCTGCCTGTTTCTCACCCCTCCCTGCAACTCTGGGGTAATGCAGCACATCTGGATTCCTTGAATCCAGCCCCCATCTGATGTGCCACATCTGGATTCCTTGCATACAATGGCTGTCTAACAGGCTGTGTCTGGCTTCCCAGCATGTGATTCCTAGATAACAAGTCACTCCTGGATTTCCTACATGTGATTCTTGGATAACATGGCATATCTGGATTCCTTACATTCAATTCCTGGACAATATGGCAAATACGCTTTCTGGCCAAGGCTGGGACTGGAACAAGACTTTCTCTTTACAGTTTAAAGGATTTTTTTTTTTTTTTCTGGAGAAAATGAAGCTTTGACCTGAATTCCTGGCTGCCTCACAAAATCTCTCTTCTACCTCAGCTTTGGCTGCTCTTGGCTGGGAGCCTGGCTAGAAAACAAAGATCCTATCTCCCCCCACCCCCTGGGCTTTGGGACTGCTGGCGGTGGACACGCTGCCCCTCGCCAATCAGTGCTTACAATAATATTTTTCTCTAGGATTGAGCTTGGAATAACTTTGTTTTGACATAATCTGAACTAATGTCTCCCCGGCAATGACAGTAAACACTCGACAATAAGTGTCAGTGCAGCCCTGGAGCTCTGCACAAGGGGCTTCAGCAGCTGGACATGAGGGAGAGGGGACAGGGCACAGCCTCAGGGAAGGGCCTGGTGATGGCAGGGTAGACCAAAGCCCCAGAGGTCACTTCTCACCCTTCACCCCCCCAGCCAGGCCCTCACTCGCTCTGCTGAGGGTGATGGAAAATGCAGCCCGGGGCTGTTGCTAATCAGTTCTTCGGGCACCGGGAGTTATTGTGTCTGCACTGGTGGCAGCTCCAATTTAAACACTGTCACTGCACTATTAATGGTCCTGGCACTCCCTGACTCCAGAGCTCAGCCTGGGACTCAGCAGCAAGAATGTTTGTGGAGCCCAGCAAGAGCCACTGGGCTTCAGTCCCTGTCCTGTGCCAGCCGTGCCCTGACTCCAGGTAGGGCTGGTGTGCTCGGGGTGCCCTGTGCTGGCACAGCAAGGCAGGATTCCTCCCCATGCCTCCCTCCCAGGAGAGGGCCCTGCATGGTCTCACCTTCACAAGGTCAAAGTAGCTGGACATGAGCACAGACCTGAACATGGGGAACTGGGCAGGGAGCTGGGCATGGATCTGGACCTGGGCGTGGATCTGGACCTGGGAGTGGATCTGGACTTGGGCAGAGACCTGGACATGGGGAACTGGGTGTGGGGAATTTTGCATGGACATGATCCTGGATCTGGACCAGGACCTGGCATTACCCCTGGGGTGGTACATGGGCACCTGAGCTCTCCACATGTCCCAGAGCTTCTGATGCTGCTCTTTTCTGTTTTGGTTCCTGCACTGTGCCAGTCCTGCAATCCCATCTGCCATAAGATCCCTGACCCCAAATGGATCCCCACTTCTCAGGCCTGTTGTGATTTGTCTGTCCAAAGGCTGAAGCCATGGAAAGGTCTGTCTCTCTCCCTTCCCTGGAGAGCTCAATTTCCCTGCTTGTTCTCATCCATCCCGACTGCACCTCCTTATCTCATCACATCCAGAGTGAAAACCAGTCCTGAGAGATTCCTGCTGTTTCAGTCTTGGGGACCAAGGAGATCATCCTCCCTTATCCCTCTCTCTTGTGAGGGGATCCCTCACAGGAGCAAACAGCAGCAAACATCAGTGACTTCTAGCCCCAGGGATAAGGACAGCTCGGGGCAGGTGACCCCACTCAACTCATCCCTCCCTCAGCAGGGTTTGTGCTCCCTGGAAAGGCAGAGCTGCAGTGGGAGATCCACCAGGGCAAGCAGGACTTCAGGCTCCCAAACACAGCTTTCCTGGGGACTAGCAGGCCCATCCCTGCTCCTTCCAGGGGACTGTGGGTGTTCCCACAGCTCAGGAACTGGGTGTTATCCCTGCCTGGCACTCAGCACTACAGCATGGAGTGTGTACACCTGTTCTGAACATCTCCTGAGGGACCTGAGCTGGTCTCAGCATCCTCTCCCTGGGCAGTGTGAAAGCTGCAGCTTCTCTGGTTATTCTGGAATGGTTGTCCACATTGTGGGTTGCTTTTGGATTTTTTTTTTTATTTTTTTTTTTAATGGATGAAACCATATGCTTGATATTGGGGCAAAGAAAAGGAGATGAGGAACAACATGTAGAAGATTTCTGAATGTTAGTGGAGTGTGCCCTGGAGGACTGGGAGATGGATGGATGTGCCTGATGTGATTTGTGCCAAGGGCAGCAGGAAAAGCCTGCCTTGGGCTGTGTTTCATGCAAAGAAAGCAAATGGGAATTTCTCAAGGTGGGTGCTAAAAGGGCACATTTTAGAACTGCAGATCCATGAGCTGCTCCAAGTGGTCAGGGCAGAGGTCAGGAGTTAAGGAGACACATCCATGCTTTGCAGAAAGGAGCTTTTCTCTGTTGATGTCCCATCCCTGGAAGTGTCCAAGACCAGGTTGTATGGATCTTGGGAACCTGGGACACTGTAAGGTGTCCCTGCCCATGGCAGGGGATAAAATGGGATGACCTTTGTGGTCCTTTCAACCAAAACCATTCCATGATTCTGCGAAGTTGCACCATGTATCCTGTCTGAGTGCATGTTCCCAGCAGGAGGAACAAGGGGGACAGGCAGGCTGGGACAGTTTGAGCTGAGGTCCCTCTCATCAAGGAAGTGGTGGGCTCCCAGAAAAGCCTGGGACCTGTCTGGGTGGCCTTATTCATCCCTGTCTCCTTTTCTTTCCTCTTTGTCATGTTCTAGGAATCCTTTTATCCGTGTGTTTGTTTTTCTTTCCCTCTCCTTGCAGATGCTCAGTAATTCTTTGAACATATCAGATGGGTTTGTGTATCCCTGTTCTGTGGATTCCCCACAGAGGAAAACAGGCACCTCTGGAGCAAGTTGCACATTGGCCTGAGGTCATGTCTATGGCAGCCTGGCAAAGTCCCTCTGGAATTCTTGCTCTGAGCGTGGGGCAGGCAAGGGAGGGTGATGCTGCACATGGGAGCAGTTTCCAAAGCCAGGAGGGATGCTGGGTGCTGACAGGAATAAACACTGCAGCATAGAACGGATAAGGCAGCAGTGGTTTGGGAGTGCCAAAGCCTGAGGCCATGGTGGAGTCATGGACAAGTCTGGCAGCTCCTTTGGAAAAGTGTATTTGGAGACCTTCCTCCCCTGGATGCCTGGTGGAGCATCAGAGGGTGGCTGGGGGTGTGGATTTTCCTGCAGGCCCATCTCCCCCCTGAGGTCAGCCTGGCCCAGGAGTGTCTGAGCATTCTCTGCCCAGGGTGAGTGTCAGACACCAAGCCCTGAGGGTGCCTCTCATTTGGTGTCTTGCTCATTCAATGTTCCCTTTAAGTGTCTGAGTGAAGAGGAGCCCCAAAGCCAGACTGATCCCTCAGAAAGTCACAGGCAGCCAGGCTCTCCAAACAGTGTCCTTCCCATGCCCAGAACCAGCCAGTACACACTTCGTGGCTGCTGTGTCATGTCCCAAACCTGAGGGACAAGTTTGTGATGGATCAGCCAAGGATTCTTTCCAAGTACCCAATCCTGGCCTGCTGGGACAAAGGGAACCTTTGGGATGTGGGCATCCTCCCTGTACTGCTCTGCAACCCAGCCCCTCTCTCACACCCTGACCCTTCCTCCCTCCTTCCCAGCACCCAGTTTCTCTCCTGGGAGGGAGATAAATTTGCCTCCCTTATCTCCTTCCTAGAAGGGACTTCCCTTCTAGGCTGGTCCTGCATCACCCATCACCTGCTCAGGGCAGAGACCACCTGCCCTGTGTGGATGGGGGATGCGATGGTCACTGGTACACGGGAGAGGAACTCTGAGGTCCCTCCCAAGAGTTTTTGTGGAGCAGGGAGGACTCAGGGCTGTGCTGGAGCTGTGGGGGATGTCAGAGGAGTGGGAGCATCACTGTGTGTGGAGAGCTGGGAGGGTGAGTGTGGTCCCAGGGGACAACAGCAGCTGTGGTCACAGGATTCCTGAGGTGACTTCAGGAGGGACCCACGGATGGACCTGGAGAGACAAGTCTAGAGCTACAGTGGGGTAGCAAAGAGAACCTCATTGCAATCCTGCCAAATGCTGGTGCAAGAGATTTGTTTGGATATTTACTCTGAAGACTTCTGTCTTTGTGGACTTTCATATTTTTGGTGGCAAAACATAAAGGTTCTCCTGCCTGTCACGCCAAGCAGACTTCTCTGTCCCAAACAGGTGACCAAGAGGAGGAAAAGGACAGAGCTGCCATCTCTGCCACCCCACCATCAGTCCCAGGGGTGGGACAGACTTGGGGCTGGCCAGAGCAGCTCTGTGGCCCCCTCCTTCCCACAGCCATGTGCCAGCACAGGCAGAGCAGCACCCACTGCAGCAGCTGGGGCCCCCCAGCACCCTGGTGGCCTTTCTGCAGGGCTCTCCCTCTCCTGCCTCCCGAGGGAATAACGTGAGGAGCATCCAGCAGCTGCCTCTGCCTGAGTGCAAAGGAGGCTTGAGGACATGGATGGAGGGGGGGGAGCAGAGGCAGGCAGCACAGAGGAACAATTGAAAAGAGGAAAAAGGAAATCCTCCTGGAGCTGTGAAAGTGTTTTCCCAGACTGTCTGGCCGCTCCAATGACCTCATTCTCCAAGGTGCTGTTAATTGGGCTGGAGAACAGGACGTCCAGCCCTGCCAGCCCCTCTGCCCAGTCACCTGCACAGCCCCTGTGCCCAGCAGCCCTCCCCAACCTCACCCTGTCCCTGAGGGGGTTCCCAGTGCCCGGGCTTGTGCCAGGGGTCGTTAACCAGGGTTAACAAGCCCCATATTTCCATGAGTTCATCTCAGCTGTTTATCCTGGAAATCCCCTCTGCAGAAGCAGTGATGCATGCACAGATCTGGAGTGGGGACTGGCACCAGAGTCCTGGGAAGGGAGAGAGCCTGGCCCTGAGTTCTGTAACCTTCCCTGGGGTACAAGTGGCTCCTGTGATGGAAAAGGCACCAGGGACCATGCACAGAGGAGCAGAAGGCAGCAGTGGATCTCGGGTGCCTGGGCTGGGTGGGAGAAGCAGGATGGTGCATGAGATGTGGTAAGGAACTCACAGGGGTGTCCTGTTCCATGCACAGAGTTCCAAGGGGATGTCTCCTGCTGGGCCAGCATTTTAACTGAGATAATGGAGGTCTGAGTAATGGATCCCCTCCAGGATCACCTCTTCTATAAAGCTGTGGGCACCAGTGAAAGCTTTTTCACATCCTTCCCTGGAGAAATTTTACTGGTAGGAAGAGAAACCAGTACAGCTTCTTTTGAGACACGTATTTGCCCAATTAAAAAAAAAATTAAGAATTTCAGGCTCATAGAATGGTTTGGGTTAGAAGGAACCTTAAAGATGTTCTGCATATAGGTAAAACAAAGGGAAGGTCTTGTAAAATCATGACTCAGCCTTGTTACTTCAGCTAAGTAGAAAAGGACTCGGAAAGTTAGCTGCATTAGGGGTAGAAAAACATGTTACGTAAGCATTGCTTATTCACATAGTGGTGTATGGTGGTTGCTTGAATTATGTTTGTTACAATTTAAAAATATGTAACTGATATGTGGCTACTTGCCCAAAAAGGCCTGATTTTTACCAATAAGCAGCTCTCCTTTGCACCTGCATGGAGACTCTGCATCACTTCGGCCCCTCACCTCACAGCTGGTGCCCAAACAAAGATGAACTTGTCACAACCCCTTGCCATGGGCAGTGACACCTTCCACTAGCCCAGGTTGCTCCAAGCCCTCTCTGACCTGGCCCAAATCCCTAAAAGTTCCTTCATAAAGCCACTGGCTTCACACATCAGGAAGGGGTGAGGGACAGACACGAGATTGCATCAGCTTCGCAAAATCCAAACACCAAGTAAGTACTTGGGAGCTCTTTTATTTAGCAGAGGAATTAAAATAACGAGACCCAAAGGCTGGGAGTTAAAGCAAGGCCTGCTCAAGTGTGGATTAGCACATATTTCAACACTGACCATGACTGGAACTAATTGCAGAGAGCAGAGGTTGGATTCTGCTCCGTAGGAAGCCTGGCTGCCTTTCCAGCAGGGGGGCTTAAGCCAAGAGATCATTCCTGGCTCAATGGTCATAGGACAACACTCTCAGGCCCCTGAAGTCCAAGTCATGTTCAGGTCTCATGGTGTTGAATTTGGTGCATCTGGAAGATGCCAAGCACAGATCACCGACCTGCAGCTGCCTGGTGCCTCCAGAACAGTGGTCACCTCCCATCTTCTGGGCTCTCCTTCCCTCCCCAGGCAAAGTGGGGGTATTTTTAAGGTGGGAAAAGATTTCTCTGGGTTTTATGTTCCTATTAGAGAGGGCATTGTCAGAGCCAGGCCCCTGGGACAGGGGCTGGACTGGGAGAGCTGAGCATATAAAACATGACTGGAAGTACAAAGTGTCCAAATCAGGGTTGTTTTTTTTTTTTATTTTTGTCTCTCAATAGTTAAAGGAGCTTCTATCTGCCATCAGCATTTCTGATAAACACTCTCCAAAATGCCAAATGCCATGTACTTGTAACTTTCTCTATAGATAAGAGAGGGTTTCCCATGGCATTGGATACTCTGTTCCCACTCCCTCTGGGAGTCTTTATCATGGTTTTAGTGCCATATTTGTCTGTTCCAAACTCCAAAACATCTTGGTATCTTGCTATGTGGTGTGTTGCTCTGGGATCTCAAATGCCAGGGACTGATAATGGGGTTTTTTTTGTGGTGGAATCTCATCAGCATTTCCTCCAGGACAGACAACAGTACACAAAGCCAAGGAATCCTCCTGGGAGATGTTCTGTCAGCCATGAGCTGTGTCCTGACTGCAGTTTGGGGTTGGAATTGCTGTTTTGGGTTAAAGCAAGCTGCAGCACTGCTGGCAGCACTTGCAGGCCGCTCACACCCGTCGGGATAATCGTGGAGTTGACATCACATCCATGCAGAGCCACTGCTCTCCATGGACACAGAGTCTAATTTCCCTGTCTCCATTTTTGTTCCTGGGTGTCACTTTGCAACCCCCCTGTACGATTCTGGGAATGTTTTGCAATTAAATGCAGAACACCTGGGGTTTGCACACAAAGGAGGGCAATGAAGACAAGATTTGCAGAAAAATAACAGATGCCAGCTGGTCCCAGTGCCCCCATACTTGGGGTTTTTTTGCAGGATTCCTTGACCTTTCCTGTGACAGTCTTCGTGCTTCATTTTTCGAGTACCTTCTTTTGATCATGAAATTGTAGAGTTGCTAAGGTTGGAAAAGCTCTCCTGAGACCACTGAGCCCAACCTTTCCCCGAGCACTGCCAAGGCCACCACATGGACATGTTTTTTGGAACATTTTCAGGGATGGCAACTCCACCACGTCCCCAGGGTTTTGAAGGTTGCTGTTGTCATGTTGTCATGCCCACATTATTCTCTGGAGCTGGGTAATCTCTTCCAAACCTGGAAAGTTGAGCTCTGCTCCTGCTGACCTTCAGGATATCTTTTCCTCGGTAGTGAGAGTGCCTTCTCTACAGGACTTGATTTTGCTGCAAGAGTTTTATTTTTTTGATATTTGTCTTATCTCTACCTACTTTATTTCCTACTAGTTTTGCTATTATTCCCCTTGGAAATGGCTTTAGGTTGAAACTTCAAGCCCTGTTTTTTTCAGAATACTGCTGTTTTTTCCTGTGGGATGGCTTTAGCTGATGAGTTATGACTTCATTTTTTATACTACTTGGGAAACAGCTGATGTTAATTGTTGAGTCTTCGTGATGTCATGAGATTGTATTTGGAACAGAGCTTCCATTATGCTCTGTCTCAACTTGAACTGCAGATTTTAGGAGTGAAATCTTGTTTTGCTCTCCAAATTTGTTTTAAAAGTCTCTTGCAATGCTGATGAGTCCATCTCTTCCTTAAGGATGTCACTGAAAGCATTGTTATTAGGCAGGAGAGTACTGACCTCTGCATCTGGTTTTGTGTTGTTTTGAGACATAACTTGAGATCCAGATTCTTTGCTTATAAAATCATCATCTCAGGCAGAATTTAGAGCTGGCGTATTTTGTCCTAGTACTTATGTTTTAATTTTCTCTATTTCTGAATAAACAAACCAAACCTGAATATGGTATTTCTTCTCTTTCCTTTTTTTTTTTTTTTTTTTTTTTTTNTTTTTTTTTTTTCCTTTTCCCAGTTTAATTTTTAGTTTAGTTGAGCCAACAACTTTACATGGGTCCAGCCCACGCTGTTACTCACCTCTCTTGCCTAATCTAGATCTGAACTAATTGGAAACAGCCTCGCTTTCCCCTGATGAGCTACTGATGCTTCATTAGTGATGTTTTTGACTCCAGCCCTGGGACACCACTCCCTCTCTCCCCTTCCCTCACCAAAGTGCTGGTGGGCAGTGGTGGTTGCCCCTGGCTGGGGAGGGGCTGGTGCTCAGCAGATACACTGGAGATAATCCAGCTGTGAACAGCACAAACTCCAACATGTGCACAGGCAGGAGCCTCCCTGGGTTGGAGCCGGATGGAAATTGCCCAGAGTGGCTTGGGGAAAGCACCTGGATGGAGAACCTTTGCTTTAAAGCAGAAAGACATTCCTTGGAGAGAAAAATGGGGCAGGGGCGGGGCTGGTTTCACCCTGGGGTCTGAGCCCTGTTTCAGTGTAACTGGTGCCTGTGCTGGTCTAGCACAGAAGTGCTGCGTGTGTCACTGACAACAGCTGCTGATGGACCCTTCAGGCTCCAGGAGAGCATCCATGTGCCTGCTCCATCCCCTGATGGAAGCTGGTGTGGGAAGACCCTGCCTGGATGGGGGTCTTGGCAAGGCAAAAGGGCAGGGTGCCTAAAGAGGGGTGGTGGAGAGAAGGGCTGTACTGGCACTCTCTACTGGGCTGCTGGTGGATTTGTTGGCCAGGAGTGGGGCTGGGGCATGTCTTCCTTCTGTGAGTGGGTGGCCCTACTCACCCATGTGCCCCTCATCCTGTGGTCACCATCTCCAGGAGATGCTCCAAAGCCTGCCTGGGATCTTCCTGCTTCTTGCTTGGGACTATGCAAGAATCCCATGAAAAGTGTACTGTCTGCAGGAGAGGAGGATCCTGAGGTCCAGAGGGATGGCTGAAAAAAATATCCAGTCCAACAAGGGCTGGGCTGCTCAGGCTGACCCTTTCCAGCCAGCTGTGCCCATGCCTTGCTTCCTCCCTACTCAGTCTGCTTGTGGCCCTTGTTCCTGCCCACCCCTCCCATCTGTCCCTACAGGAGACACCTGTGGGCACTGAGGAGATGCTGGCAGCCTGTTCCCCCTGTCCTGGGTGGCTGCCGTGGCATCCCTATGGCATCTGCCCTGCTCTGCTGCTCAGCCAGGCTCTGCAGCCCTGGGAAAAACAGATGAGATCCTGTGGGTCTGGAGCAAGAGTCATAGAACGAAAGATTCAGAGACTCACAGAATATCCCGAGTGGGAAGGGACCCCCAAGGATCATCCAGTCCACCTCCTGTCCCTGCCACAGATACCCCAACAATCCCACCCAGTGCATCCCTGGGAGCTCCTGGAGCTGTGGCAGCCTCGGGGCCGAGCCCATTCCCTGGGGAGCCTGGGCAGTGCCAGGACCCTCTGGGGAAAGAACTTTTACCTGATACCCAGCCCTGACACAGCTCCAGCCGTTCCCTGGGTCTTGTCACTGCTCACAGGGAGCAGAAACTGGAGCTTCACCTTGGGAAGAAGCTGCAGCACCCGGTGAGGTCTGACCTCAATCTCGTCTTCTCCAGCTGAACATTCCAAGTGACCTCAGCCACTCCTCGTGTGGCTTCTCTCTGAGAGAGTGGGTGGGCAGAGCAGCGTGTCCTGGGGAGGCTCTGGTGGGGTGCAGTGACACCCCAGCCTGCCCTGCCCTGGCAGAGTGACAGCTCTGCCTCTGCTGCCCCGCGCTGCCCGAGCGGCTCCAGATGTGGCGGCGGTGGGTGACCAGCTGTGCGCTGCTGCCCGGAGCCTCCTGAGCGCCTGTGTCCCAGGGACGCTGCCAGCACGGCCCCGGGCCGGCTCGGCGTGGGGCTGGGGCACAGCCCGG
>WEIU01005250.1:12713-44491 GCA_013389925.1 Aegithalos caudatus | reverse complement strand
AGGGCAGGGCAGGGAAGGGCATCCCTCCGTCCGGGATGTGCCGTGAGGACACGGCAGCAGGAACACACCAGCCATGTCCGAGCAGGGATGGAGCATGGAAAGCACAACAGAGGGAGAGGAATTGTAACACAGGCAGAGAGAAACAGGACAAGGGGGAACAAAGAGGAGAGATTGGGTGTCAGGGACAAATCCTTCCCTTTGAGGATGGGAAGGCCCTGGCACAGGGTGCCCAGAGCAGCTGTGGCTGCCCCTGGATCCCTGGAGGTGTCCAAGGCCAGGTTGGACGGGGCTTGGAGCAACGTGGGACAGTGGTGTCCCTTCCCATAGCAGGGCATAGAACTGGATGAGTTTAAGCTCTAACACAAACCATACCACGATTTCACGATTCACTGATATCAGTCTACCCCCTTGCCCATGAAGGGCTAAGCACTCCCAGCTGCTGCTGGGCTGCTTGGCCAACTATTGCCCATGGACAGCAGGGCACCAGGGTGGGGATAATCTTGGGGGGCACGTTCTGAGGGGCTCAGTAAGAAGCTCTGGTGTCTGAGACAGCTCAGGGACCATCAGGCTCCAGCAAAAGTCCCTTGTAGCTTCAAACCATGAGGTCCTGTGAGCAGGACACAGAATGGGGCAGGTGGTGCCTGGGCTGAGCACACCCCTCTGCCCTGGCTCTTTCATGTCTCCTGAGCACAGGCTGCTTGCTGGGCACTGCTGCAGGTGCACCTGAGCCAGCCCAGGCTGCAGGGACCCTTTCTCTGCTTAGCGAGGACACCACGCCAGAGCCAGGCTTGTTCCTATTCCCTAGCCTTCACCCCCCAGCTGCTGGAGCCCTGGGACCCCGGTGTGACCAGGGCTGTCCTCGGGCAGCCTGGAGCCAGCCCCGTGTCCCCACCCTCCACACTGTTATCAAGTTCCTGCAGCCTTTCCCCCCTGCCCGCCTGGGCCCTCTGCCAGCTCGGGCTGGGATGGAGGTGCTGGCAGGTTCCCGGGTCTGATCCCACACTGGGGACACCATCCCACCAGTTCCTGCAGAACTCTGACAAACAGGATCAGGGCCTCAACCCTCCCAACAAGCTTTGGGTGCTTTTGGGGCAGCAGGGTTGGCACACAGGGGGTGGAGGCCACTACCTGCATCTGGACCTTGGGGCCCAGCAGCCTTGGAAACACAACTGCCTGGAAGAGGACAGGCCTTTCCAGACTTTCCACCTTCCCACAGCCCATGGCTGGCTCTGCAGGAAGCTCTCCCTGCCCAGGAATCACCACCACCATCAGGAAATGTTTGTGGATGAGAAACTGTCCAACAGTGAATAGGACAGGATGGGCAGTGTTCAGAGAAAGTGAAGATGGATGGGATGGGATGGGATGGGATGGGATGGGATGGGATGGGATGGGATGGGATGGGATGGGATGCCCAAATTGTGCCCAAAGGATGAAGCACTGCTGTGCCATCTCCAGCCCCCTAAGAAACTTCTGGCACCATGGAGAGGTTGGGCTGAGAAAAAGCAGGTGCTAAAGGACACATTCCTGATGCTGAACAGGAAGGTGGAGAAGAAATAGATGGGAATGCCTGAAAATACTTGGGGAAGGCACTGTGGGATGTGTCTGGTCCCAGCTCTCTGGGGATGAGGCAGCACAGAATTTGGATCCCAGAATTTGGATCCCAAAGTCTGGATGCCTGGCTACTGCCAAATTTGTTTTGCGGGGAAGCAGAATCACAAAACCATTTAGTTTGGAAAAGCTCTCTAAGATCATTGAGTCCAACCATCCCCAGCACTGCCAAGGCCACCACTGACCCATGTCCCCAAGGGCCACATCCCTGGGGCTGTTAATCTCCTCCAAGGGCAATGACCCACCACCACCCTGGGAAGCTATGCCAGGGCTGGAGAGCCCTTTGGGAAGCTGGAGCCCTTGGGATTCTGCTCAAGGTCACAGAAAATCCCAGTGGGAGACCCAGAGTGAATTCTACCAAAACCTTGTCACATGCAGCGAGTCACACATGGGCTGAGGACCCAGGTGCTCAGTTATAACCACTTATGCCAAATAAGCAGTTTGCAATGAAATGGTTTTTAATAACTTTTTTTTTCCCCAACTGCTGATCAAAATCCAAAGTAACCTCAGAAAATGCACAAGACACAATGAGAAAACAAACCTGAAGCACACAGGTCACTTTTTCCATGAGTTGTACCTCTAAACATGGGGAATACAGTCTCTGCTGCCTGGACTCCCTGAACCTGGGTTGTGCCAGTGGCTCCTGTCCTCGCACAGCTGGAAGGGACTCAGCCCACCTCCAAACCCCCTTGGTGCTGGGGGCTGCCCTACAGCCTTGCACCTGGTGTCCTTGCTCCCCCAGGGATGGGGTGGTGACTCCTGCCAGGGGCTGAGGTCCAGGCAGCCTCAGGATCCTCCCACCCAGCTGCTCAAATGTCAGACTACTCCAGGGCACTTCTACAAGGAACTGGGAGAGATGGCCAAGCCCTGGGATCTGTGCCACAAGCTGGGAAGTAGAGACCAGCAGGACCAGGGCAGTGACTGTCCCTCTGTGCTGGCACTGCTGAGGCACCTCATGTCCTGGGGGGGCAGTTTTGGGCCCCCCACTACAGAAAGGATATTGAAGGGCTGGAGCATGTCCAGGGCAGGGAATGAAGCTGGGGAAGGGTCTGGAGCCCCAGGAGCAGCTAAGGGAGCTGGGAAAGGGGCTCAGCCTGGAGAAAAGGAGGCTCAGGGGGGACCTTGTGCCTCTGCACAAGTCCCTGACAGGAGGGGACAGCCGGGGGTGGTCAGGCTCTGCTCCCAATGAACAAGAAGTAAGAGGAAAAGAAACCTCAAGTGCTGCCAGGGGAGATTTAGGTTGGGTATTAGAGAAAATTTCTTCATGAAAGGGTGGTCAGGCCCTGGCAGAGTTGCCCAGGGTAGTGGTGCAGTCACCATTCCTGGAGCAATTTAACAGCCATGTGGATGTGGCACTTGGGGACTTGGTGTAGTGGTGGCCTTGGCAGTGCTGGGGAATGGTTGGATTTAATGATGCTAAAGGGCGTTTCCAGCCTCAATGATTTTGTGATTCCATGAATGGCTTCTCCCTGCTCCTCAGCTCCACCATCCTGTGCCACCCTCATCCTGCTGTGCAGCCCTACAGCACCAACAGGACACGAGGCCACTGTCCCTTTGTCCTCAACAGCACCAGGGCATAGCAAGGATCTTCTCTGGCCCTGACCTCCCCGTAAGGACAAGGTGTCCCTTTGGAAGGTGGATGTCTTGAACGTTCCTGTGTGCCTTGGCAGCCTTGGCTTTGCTGTTTTTTGTGTCTGGGCCCTTTCCTTATCTCTCTGCCCCACCTCGCTCGATGCTGGCTCTGGTGTCCCCAGTGCCAAGGCTGCCCCGTGCCCAGCCCAGTGGCTCAGGAACAATTGGAGGAAGCTGTGTCCCACAGAAACCCTGAGATTTCTGCTGGAAGTGTCAACTGCTGGGAGGGCTGGCAGGGGATGAGGCCACACGTGGGGACTGGCAAGGTCTCAGGCAGCACAGCAGGTCTGTGCCCTCCCTGCCCCAAATCCAGCTGCTGCTGGAGGGTTCAGGTGTGGTGGGGAGCTGGCTGGGCACACTGCAGGGTGCAGGTGACCCTGGCCAGCATCCCACAGGAATGTGGCCATGGCAGAGCCCTGCGAGGGAGGGGAGCAGCACGTCCCTGCTCACACACACCTGCCCAGCATTGGCAACCATGCAGCACACACAGACACAGAGGCACAAGGACCTGTGTTAGTGCAGTATGAGTGCTGCCCTGCCTCAGGACACAGACACACCCCAGGGCTGGGCATGGCAGCACCCAGACGTGCACCAGAGGGACCATGTCCACCCATGTGTAGAGGAGAAGGTGGTCACACACAGACACAGGTGTCCTCCTGCTCTGAGCCCCAACCCAGCAGTCCTGAGGCTCCATGGTGCTACAAGTGTCATCTTGCTGCACTTCAACTCCTTCTCCATGTGCTCAGGACTGGAAGCCTTCAAATCCCTGCCCAAACGGTTCCACTCTGTTCCCTCTGATGCCCAGGTGCTGCAGGCTCACCCTGCCTTTGCCAGCAGTGCCAGCAGTGCCAGCAGAGCCAGCAGAGCAGGCAGCCTGTGCCTGAGCACTGCTGGCTGTGCCCACACCATCCAGGGTGCCTGGGAGGGCAGAGGGAGTTCAGCTGGGGAGGACAAACTCCTTAAATGGCTGGACATGCAGGCAGCTGAGGCTTTCCCAGGCAGCCAGGAGTTCCTGGAAGTTGGCTCCTGGTGCCAGAGAACAAGTCTTGGAGAGCTGCACGGGTGAACCTTCCTGAAAGGAGCTGCCCTGTGCCAGCTCTTGCCCCGCTGTGGGCTGTCCTGGGGTGGCTGCTGTCCCTGCACATCCCCCACTGGCTCCCATGATCCCTGCCATGAGCTCAGCTCCCAAAGGAGACCCAGCTCTCACCCAGGCTTTGCTGTTGCAGATGGGTGGCCCAGAACCTCCGTTATCACTGTCCCAGTGCCTCTCTGGCCCCGTTCCCTGCCTGGGAGCCCGGCCCAGGCGCAGGCTCGGGTACCTGCCAGCCAGGACATCCCGTGGCTGATAATGTCACATGGCTTGGAGCTCTGTAGCTCCTTCCAGTGCCTAGTGTCCTCTTGGCCTTGCAGCAGCAAGGTGGGGTCTCACACCCTTCCTTCCCAGAGTGATAAAAGTAGGAGTCTCCTGTTTTAGCTTTCCCATGGCCTGGGAGCAGTCCAGCTTGTCTCAGCCCTGCTTGGGATGCCCAGTGTGAATCCTCCAGGAACCCACCCCAGGGGCCAGAGACATCCCCAATTCCATAAGGCACCTAGTCCCCACCTGAGACTGTCCATGGCAGTGGCCAAGGTCTTGTTCCTTTGCAAACTGTGATGAATCCCCAACCATGGAGTTCCTGCAGTGACCTGAGGCCATGTAGAACTTCTGTCCCCTCCTCTGAGTGCTCCAGATCCTCCCACCCAACATCAGCAGCCAGTCCAGCACATAACTGGACAGAAGATGAGACAGTGGGCAGCCTCCAGGACCTGAAGGGGTTTCATGGAGGCCTGTGGACAGCTCCACCCTGTGCTTCTCAGGAGAAGGAGAGGACAAAGGCACATGGTGGACAAGCAGCAGCACAGAGGTAGCAAATCCCATCCCCCAGGACCCAGGATCCCAGCTTTGGTCAGCCCATCATGCTCTTGACCCTTTGACACAGCCACGTCTCATTGCTGGCTTCAAGGTGACACCTGCAGCCAATCTTTGCCTCAGAGGCTTCCAGCAGATAAAGTCCCCTCTTCCAGCTCAGCCCCATGGACCTCTTTAAGTGCAAAACCTTCTTGTAGAATCACACTGGGCCTGTTTCCTGATTCCGGCTCTCTGTGTCACCCGTGTCTGGCTCTCCTGAAGCCTCTTGACCCACCATACTCTTCGTCATGCCTCTCGTTCTTCAGGGATTCTGATGACCTGGCTCCAAAAATGTATTGCACAGAGCTCTGCTGGCTGCTGTGCTGGCCCTCCAGCACCCCCTGTGCTGTCCCTTACAGCACAAATGGTCCCGTGTCACCTCCTTCTCCTTCAGCCTTCCTTGCAGTTGCCTTGTCCAAAAAAAAAACAACCCACCTACCCCCCAAAACGAGCTTTGTTTTTTTTAGAGATGCCAAGTCCATCTGGTACAGTCTATCCCTGATAAAGAGCCCTCCCTCGGGGCCTCTTGGGACCAGAAATAGCGCCGGGGCTGGACCTGCCCGAGCAAACATTCCTCCCCGCACACGCACGTCTGCTTCCCGCTGGCAGCGGGGCCGTGCCACGACGGCTCCTGCACGTCCCGGAGGGGGAACCTTCCCCACCCAGGTACCCGCACATCCCTCCGGACCCTGCTCGGCCGAGCTCGCCGCTCCTGCAGGGAGGAATCCTGATTTCTGACGGCGTGTCCCTGAGCCCCGATAATCCCCGAGGGGCAGCCGGCAAAGCCTCGCTGATCCACGCCGGGCTGACCCGGCCGTCGCTCCGGGCTGGAATTTGCTGCTAATCCCCACGGCCACCTCCCGGGAACGGTCACCGCTGCCCTGGGGGGACCCGACTTGGTCCCGGTCGCTCTCCGGGGAGGTGACTCCAGCGCTCGATGTCTCCCTGCCCTGCCCGGCCGCTGCTCCGCAGGGATCTGTGATCCAAGGGAAACTGCAGGGTCTGTCCTGGAGCTCAGTGCCAGCCCAGCTCCCCTGGCACTGGGACCTCTGGGGATCTGGGGATCTCCGAGGAGGAGCTATTTGTTTCCAGCCCTTGCACCACTGGTGGGAGAAAAGCTGTTGTATTTCACACGACAGATGTTGCTCTCTGAATCCTTGTCCTGCTGGTCCTCCAAAGGATTTTCCATGATCTCTTAACCCCATTATCTCGTGAGGGATTCCAGCACTGACATCTGACCACAGTGGGCTGTCTCTTTCCACATTCCTGCTAGGACACAGGTTGCTAGCCCACACTGCTAGGTTCCTGCCCACACTGTGAACTTCCCTCCCTGTCACTTCCCAGGGACCCACTTTTTCCTTCAAGAGGGGCTTCCTGGTGCAGTCAGTCCCTTAAAGGATTGCAAATACCCCTCTGCAAACAAAGACATGGAACCCTCACGTACTGCCCATCAAAACACATTTGTGGACATCGCAAAGTGTCCCCTGTAGTTCTGTGGTCCTGATTCTCTCTGCTTCCCTCTATAATCAGTTCTATGGCTCTTCCCAGACCTTCCATCCAGCCCTCCCCTGTGATGGTGGGAGCTGGGCCCAGCCCTCTGTGTGGGGGCACACCAGGACACACAGCCTTCCTGCTTCTGCCCCAGCTCCTCTGTGTGGCTGTTTTGGGGGATGTGATCAGCTACCAGATCCTCCAGCTGCCTCCTGGCATGGAGGCCCAGCCTGTGGAAAGGGGAATCTTGACCCTCAGTCTGCAAATATGGGGCCAGAGCCCCTGGTCCGTACCCTGCTCCTGCCAAAGTGGCTTCACATGTGGCTAGAAAAATGCTGCTGTTCCCAGGGCACAGTGGCTGCTCTCTCCCACAGCAGCCTGTGCCATCTGCAGCCAACATTAATCATGTTTTTCAGCCATTAATCATTTCTAACATTAATCATGTTGTCCTCATGTCAAACAGCGGAGGACTGGGACTGCGGGAACTCTCTCGCAAGTGATGGGCCTCAGCTCAGCTGCTTCTGAGAGCTGTCAGCTGGCCAGAGCTCTGCTCCTCTCCACGTGTGCCATGTGGCTTTTGTATTGTTTAGTCTCTGATTGAAATCTGGGGCCGGCTTCAATTACCTGTCCCACAACAGCCCAGTGCATTGACACAAGCACTGCCTCTCCCATGACATCACGGAGCCCTTGTGTTGGCTGGAGACCATCCCGCGCCGTCATCATCCTCCCAGACATCCACCCCTGTCCCATGGAACACTGTCCCTCTGGAAGGGAGCACCATCCCTTTGCCTGCTCTGGGGCTGCCTTGACTGAAATCAAGCTGGCAGGACTGTGCCTGTGGAGAAACAGATGCCTGAGGATGATCCTCATCCTGCTTGCAGAGCACCTGCATCTCCTGGCAGGAAAGGTCCATCTTTGAAGGCATCCCTTGGGGTTGTTCTCCAGAACCCCCCAAGATTTGGTGGGAGGAAGCCCCTGGGGGGCTCCAGACCAGTCTGATTCACAGCAGAGCTGGTGCCAGCACTCAGTCACCGTGGCCGTGGCTTTGTCTACCTGAGGTTTGAAAGCCTCCAGAACCAGAGCTCCCCTACCTCTTGAGCTTGTCCCCACGCTGGGGCCCTTCCAGAGTCAACACTTCATCTGGAACAAACACCCCAATCTTGGCCACAAACTGCAGTCTATGCTTTCCTACCAAGGGCAGGGAAGTGCTGAGGAGCATTTTTGGAGGGGGATCCAATCCCTATTTCACTGCCACAGCCACATATGGACCTTCCTTTCATGTCAGAAGGAAGGATTTCCACACATAGTGATGCTAAGCACAGCTTTTCCATACATTTACCCAAAGCTTGTCTGGGGAAGACTGTCATTCCTTTGGAAGACGGACAAGGGCACATCTTTCTCCTGTCAGGTCCCTCCAGTTCTCCCTGGAAATGGAGGTCCTGGAGCTGCTGGAGTTGCTGGAGCATGGTACCAAACCAGCAGCTGGGTCAAGGGAAACCCTCTCAGGGTCTGGTGCACAAATCAAGTGTCTTTTCCCCCCAAAATCTGACATCTGGAGCCTTGGTTTTGTTGGGACATAGAATGACCCCAATACACAGTTTGGCGTGTCCACAGATTTTTTTGGGAGGGTGGGGGCGCCTGGATCCGAAGCTGGCTGCCCTGACACCCAGGTCCAGGGAATTCCTGGGAATGCTGACTTCATGCTACTCCTCTTGCTGCTCTGTCCTCCAGCCAAAACCCGGGCCAGCCATGGGAGCTGAGCTTCTCCTGGAGCGGTGAGTGAAGACCTGGGGCTCGCAGACTCCGCAGGCTCTTGGGTGGCTGCCCGTGCCCCAGGCAGCTGCTCCGGAGGCGGAGCATTGCCAGGCAGCAGGTCTGGCAGTTTCTTGGCAGTTTCTTGGCAGTGTTCAACTGCAATCAAACCGTCTCCACAAAACATCTCCATGAGCCAGCACATTCCAATGGAGAAATGTCTTGTCTAAATGTTTCTGACCAACTCTCGTGCGGCGGCTTTCTCACTTTTCCTCCTGGCTGTGTTCCTGAAGGAAAAAACACTTCAAAGGCACGGCCCTGGCTTGGGATGCTATAGGTGTGACTGTGCTGTCTCAGCCTAGGTCCAGACTCTTCCCCTGGGGTCGGCTGAGACAGAAGAACCCTTACCAGTGCTGGATGGCTTGAGGAGCCCTAACTGGACACAAGAGGAGCATGTGGTGGGTGTGTCAGGAGTCAAGCAGCCCCACCAGCCCTTCCTGCAGTGGGGCGAAGCCTGAGGAGTCCTGAGGTTGGGGTCAGTGTGTGCACATGGCCCAAGAGCTGAGGTAATGCTCGGCTGCAGGTGAGAGCCAGCCTTGAGATTTGCTGGACATGTAGAGGACAAGATGCCCTGTCCACAGCAAGACACATCCCAGCTCTTGGTGCCAGGGTCTTCTCTGTTGGGGTGTGTTTGTTCCTAGCCTCTCACTGCAGGGACAGGACAGCTCCTCTGCATCCACATCAGAGGGACTTGGAGTTTCTTCCTCTGCTGAGAACTTCTAATGACCTTCAAACTCCTGCTGCTTCTTCAGAGATGTCCCTCAGCCCTGTTGTCACTCCTGGCATGGGAAGCAGAGCAGGACAGGGTGCCTGGGTAGCTGAAGGCTGTTGGAACAGGTGTCCCTCACCTCAGGAAGGGGTCATCCTGCCCACACCAACCACACTAGGGAGCAGGAGACAGCCAGGACCCTCCAAGGGCATGTCCCAGCCCTTTGGCATTGCCAGTGTGGGGTACCTAGACAGGAGGGGAGATGTCCCCACGTGGAGGGCAGTTCCACCATCATAATCAGGCTGATCAGAGAGGCACATGCTCCTGTGGGGTGGGGAGGTTCATTGGGAGGATGAGGCTCATTGGGAATATGAGGCTCATCAGGAACATGGCAAGGTTCATTGGGAACATGACGAGGCTCATCAAGAACACAAGGTTCACTGGGAATGTGAGGCTCACCGGGAACACAGGGTGGGCAAGGCTCACCAGGGCAAGGCTCACCAGGAACACAGCGAGGCTCACTGGGAACATGTCAAAGCTGACAGGGAACACAGCGAGGCTCACTGGGAGCACAGGGCTCACCAGGAGCATGGTGAGGGTCACCAGGAGGCACACAGGGCTCCCCATGAGCACAGCTCCCAGGAGCACGGCGTGTGCTCTCTCAGCATGGGGGGCCACGTGTGGCTGGTGGGGCGCAGGCGTGGGGTGGGCACATGCTGGCCAACATGTGGTTTGTGTTTCCAGTGTGTGTCTGCTGGTGCTTTGTAATGAGGCTGAAAACCATCTTCCCCATGTGACTGCCACTCCTAGGACAGTGGTCTGTACTGCCTTGCTCCGTGAGCTGACCCTGGCTGGGATTTGTGAGGGGCAAGGTGCTCCCCCAGTGCTCCCCATGGTGCCACACTCCCCAGGGAGTTAAGGAAGTGTAAGGGTTTGGGTGCTGGTGAGCAGCTGAGCCCAGCAGACAATCCAGCCTTCCCCAGCACCCTTCCTGCATGTGAGACTTGAGCAAAAACACCTCAAGCCAATTCCCAGCCCAGCAGAGCCATGGAAAACAAGGTGTCCAAGATGGTCACTTTCCCCAGGAAGGAAGGGTGGCCCCATGGGAGGGCTGGCTGGTCCAGGGATGCTTGAAGCTGGGTGGAGTGCAGGGAGGCTGCACTGGGCATCTTGGCATCACACCTGTGTCTTGGACAGAAAGGGCCATGCTGGGAATTGAGCATCCAGCTTGTGGCTTTATAGCACTCTGGAGAGTGGAATCACTGGCTCTGTGCTGGTGAAGCCACTTTCCAGCACTGGCAAAAGTTTAGCCATCCAGAGGCCAGACTGAGGGAAGGTGAGGGGAGAGAGTGGGAGAGGAGGTGGAGATGCCCTGGAGTAACCCTGGACAAAAGCCCCCAGGTCTTCTGCAGCTGCACAGAGACAGCAGCTGGGCCAAACCCTCCCATCTCCCTGGGCTTGGGGCATGGTAAGGCAGCCCCGAGGCATCAGCCAGTGATGTGGCACAGGGAGCACCTGCTTCTCCAGAACCAGGACAGGGGGAGAGTGTGAGGACACAGCAGGTGCTGGCTTCTGGTGTACATAAGCAGGGGTAACATGTCAGGAAGAGCAAACCCTGCTCTGGCAGGAGTAATCAGTGCATCCACCAGCTCCTTGTGGCTGGCTCAGGAGGGGAAATAGGGCTTTTGCACAGCGTGACATCTTCTGGGCTTCCTGCCGTGGCAGGTGTTCTTCCCCGACTCAGTGAGCAGACAGGCTGCTGGGAGCAAACCTATGGACAAACCATCTCAGCACAGCTCAGTGGGACCAGGGACAGGCTCTGGAGAGCACAGAGAGTGCCCGAGGAGCCAACTGCTACACTTGTATAAAAATATGAGCAATGGTGAAAGCAGCGGGATGTGGGAGGGATGGTGCTGCAGTGCAGAGCACTTCAGAAAGAGAAGGATGGAGAGAGTCTGGCAGTCAACATCCGACTTTTATTCCTAGTTAAATAACAGAGCACGTCGGATGAGAGAAAGTCATTAAGTGTCAAGAGTCGGATTTCGAGGAGCTTGGTGCCAGGTTTCCCAGCACTCAGCCTCGCAGCCGGGGCCAGGCTTTGCAAAAAGCCAGATCCCATTTGGAGCTTGCAGCAGGGCTGGCTGGGGCTCCCCAGGGACGTGTCTGGATGGATTTGTCAGGGAGATGAGTGCCTGACCTTCATGGCTCTTCTCTGAAGTGCCTTATGGTGCCTGATGGAGCGGGGGTGCTCCCTGGCACTGACCCTGCAAGGTGCATCCTGTGGTCCTGCTGGGTGACAGCAGTCCTGTCACCTGGAGGACTGCAGTGGTTTCAGCCCCTCATCTGACAGGCTTTTCAAGCAGGAGACTGACAGATTGTGGGTTTTCAGCTTCCTGTGGGAATTTCTAAGTGCATAATCATTGTGAACATCATGAAAAGCATTTTAATAGTCAGAGAATACCATCTGGATGTTCACAAACAAAGGCAATATAAATCCACCACTGACAGCACTGAACTCAGTGCTTTTATAAGTATTTCCAAATTGTTTCCCAAATTATTTAAGCAAGTCTTTCCTCTAATGAAACTCAGAAAAGATCTTAACATAGGCAAAGAGTACAGACTGAGCACAACAGAGACTTTATACAGAGGGATTAGAGCTTGGGTCAGATGTAATCAAATTACGTCCCCAGCATACGAATGCAGTCTGTGTTCAGAGATAGGAAGAATCCCAAACACTTCTGTAATGGGAGGAATAAATCTGGAAGTGCCAAAAGGGAACTGGGGGAGAGGAGGGGAATAACTCAAACCAGTTTTTGTGGGTGTGAAGGCCTTGCATAATGGTGCTGAGCACTGTGGGGACTGTTTGAGAGTGTACAAGAGCCATATGCTGGGTCTGGTGGCAGCTGCCTCTGATGTCCTCGCAGTGGGGGACACTGGGAGGGGTATGGGAGGGATGTTGGAAGGGAAGATAGGAAGAGTAGAAGCCAGCCAGGCACAGGACTGCTTTGCAGGGAGGAGAGAGGTGCTAACAGCCTGGCTGGATGCTGGGTCTGAGGTGATGTGCCAGGAGAACCTGTCAGGGCTGGGCATGGGGTTCTATCCAAAAGCAGAGATGAGCCTCCCTTTCCACAGACTTTGGGACAGAGGTGCATAGACCAGCATGAGTTGGGCTGGATGGTGACTGCCAGGGTTTCCTGATGGTGACATTCACAGGGCTGCTGCTTTCCTTACAAAAGCCCTGGAAATCAGGCAGCAGTACAGACCCTGACCTCGGAGGCCTGATGTCCTGGAGTGCACCTCTTGACAGCCCAAGGCAGTCACAGAGCCAAGGGCTTTGTTCAGCAGGGGCCTCTGTGGAGAGGAACTGGGAATGGAAGCAGTGGTCCCGAGCCAGTGGAGGCCACACCGCAGAGCAACCCCAGATATGTTGGGGATAGTCCAAAGCAGATTGTGAGGTGGCCACCAATGGACAAGAATGGCCACCAGAGAGGAAATTTCACCAGGAGCACCTGGACAGCTGCGGCTGGCATGTTGCTGTACCCTGAGGACAACAGTGCCTCTGTCACTCTCTGGACCCTGGCCAGACTTTAGGTCCTGGCAGATGATCTAGAAACATCTGCTTTTGCTGGCTTTTCTTGATCCAGTTCTTGCAGAAATGGTTGAGGGCTCTCCAGCCAACAGAAATCTTTGGGCTGTGTGTGAGGGGTCTGAAAACAGACCATGGCATGTGCCTGGAGATGTGCTCTTGTAGACATGGCAAAAATCTCTCTTGTCCCCCATGCAGGAAAAACACCTCTCTGCCTGCTGGAGAAGCCTTGGGTGGAAAGTGGGCAGACCCCAACTCCGCCTCCTCCACACAACCTCAGAGCAGAGGACACCCTGCTGTCCCAGTTCCTGTATTTCATCTGAATTCACCTTGCCCTGTGGTGCTGGGCAGTCTTCTGAGTGAAAAAATGTCATGTTTATCTGTCACTCTGTCAGGCCAAGTTCTCAATGGAAATGGGTTTGGAAGCTCAGAAGGATACAGAAATCAAAATCTGATCTCTCCGCTGTGACGGGATGCCTGATTGTGACAGGACTCCTGCTGACAGCTGGATGCCTCTTCTACCAGGCCCTCTCTGCTGGGATGAGCCTTGCCCCCACTGCTCTGCCAGGAGAGCAGGGCTCAGGGACAGGAGCACAGGAGGAGGAGGACACTGCGTGGGGTTCCTTGGATCCTGCTCCTCCCCACCTCCCCACCTTGTGCCAGGATTTGCTGCCTCCATGGGTCTTGGAGGCAACTCCAAGAGCTTTGCAGTTTTCCACTGCTGTGCCTCAAGTTTCCCCTTGGAATCATGACTAGAACGTGCCTTGTGCTCAGCCCATGGTCCAGCGCCATCTCAGCATTGGACTGAGACCACATTTGGTCTCCTTGGATGTATCAGAGAGATCCCAGACATGGAATAAAGTGTTTGCCCAGACGTGCTGCTGAGGGCAGGCTGCCCCACACAGAACAGGCTGCCAGCTTGAGGGGTGCCATGTCCTTGTGTGGCCCCTAAAGCATCGTTTCTGTAGGCCCCAGCAATGAGCCTGGAAACCAGAGCGCTCCTGCCTGGATAAACGGGACAAGTGGTGGTGCTGCCAGTGTTGGGTATGGGAGAAGCTGCCTGTTTCCTTTCAGTCACTTTGTTAACATGCCCCTAAACCCTCCTGCAGCCAGAAAAAGCATTAGTCACTCTTACAAAGTCAGGATGAGCCGACAGGAATAACAAGCGCCTTTGTCTAGAGCACGTCCATGCCAGGCAAAATATTTTGGCCGGGACTGCTCTGTGCTTGTTCTGGGGAAGGGACAGAGGAACCTGCTCAGCCTGTGCAGAGGGCAGTGGTTGTGTATAACAGCCCAACAGCTGGCCAGCTGTGGGACATGCTGGTGGTCACTGCAGCTGGCCCTGCCCAGGGCCTTTGTGGAGCCGTAGACAGGGACTGACATGGCACAGGGGCTGGTGGAGGGATCCAGCTGCTGGGGTTCAGTGAGATGAAGAAGGACTTGGGGAGGCAATGGTGTGACCGCCCTGCTCATCAGGGGCTCTCTGGGTTAGCTTACAGCCAGCCATGAGCTGGTGGACATTTCAGAGGGGACCACAGCTTGGGACCTCCTCCATCCCACCTCAGCCCTGTCCATGATGCCAACAGCCTCTCCCAGGTGACAGAAGAGGCACCAGGCTGGCTGCAAGGAACCAGGCAGCCCATCCCTCTGAGAGACGCCAGCCCCAGAACACAGCCTGTTCCCCTGCTTCAGCATCACCTCCAAGAACCAGCGAAGCAGGGCAAGCCAGGACCTGGATCCTGGCCGAGGAGGATGAAGGGAGATGTGAGGCCGATGAGTGTAAAAGGAGAGCTGTGAGGATGTGGCCGGGCGCGGCTGACGGGGGTGGCTGCAGACGGTATCGCAGCAACGTGCTGGCATGGAGCGGGGGCCAGGCCGGAGTCAAACATTGGGAACATTTCTACCAGACAGGACAATTACACACTGGAGCTGCTTGCCAGTGAGGCCCCATCACGAGTGGAACAGATCCCATAAGATACTTCTAAGTTTAGAGTAAAGGAGCCCTCTCCAACAGGGGAGGATGCGAGCCTGCCGAGCTCAGTCCCGCCCGTCGCCGCCAAACCACACTCCCCGGAGGAGCACTCACGAACTGCTCTTGCAACACTTGAGCTACGGCTGAGACACACATTCCAGCTGAAACCCCTGTTTGCAGTTGTTTATACATCGCTCAAAAAATATCCTTTTGGATTGAATTTGTTCATGCTTGATCTCAGCCCAAAAAAACGAAGAATTATTTGGGGATGGTTTGAGCAAAATCTGTTTGACTGTTTCTGTGTTATGTAAGCATCAGAATAAATATGTTTTCCTATTTTCAAACATTTTCCTCATCCTTACTAGCTGTCAGATAGCTCAAAATCAGCTTCACGATTTGGAGGAGTTGTACTTAGCCCATGCCTGGCTCTCAGTGAGGGACCAGCCTTTTCCTCAGCCAGACAAGCTCTCCACAGGAGTGAGAAAACCAGGAGGGACTACAGCTCTTACACGTAGTGCTTGACATCCTTAAAGGTGATCTCCAGGGCCATTGGGTCACAGCTGGGCATTTTCCAAGAGTGTTTGACAAGAAGGGATTGGTCAGTGCCAAATGAGAGCTACATTAACAGGTATTGAACCAGGCTGTGGAAAAGAGCTGTAAGTTTTTCTTAGACTTGAGAAGGGGAGGTGAGTGCTGTTCACAGACCATGCAGCAAGAGGAGGGCTCAGCTCTCCCCACCACCCACCTCCCAGCTCCTGGGGAGCTCACACTCCTCAGGCTGTGCTGGAGCTTCTCCCTCTATTTTTTAATTTATTTTATTTTTTTTTGTGTGTGTGTGTGTCTGAGCTCATTGGTTTTGGTGGATCATAGTTTTGGGAGAAGTGAAGGAAAAGGGCTTGCAGCCTTGGAGACACTCTTTGACTCCAAGATTGTGCCCAGATGCAGAGAGATGGTGGGTGATGGGCACTGCAGGAGGAAGGCCAGGCCTTGGTGAGGTGGATGAGTCAGATATTAGGAAGACTTTCACCAGCATCATTGGGCTGTGGTAGAGCTGTTGGAGGTGAATACAGAAATATCCTTGAAATCCATCTCCAAGGCTGGAGAAGATCATTGTCCAAGTTTCAGGAGTTTAAACTAAGCCAGTGGAAAAGTGACCTTGACCCAGGCTCTTCAGACTTCATCTCTGGAGGAAAGGATGAAGGGGCAACGTTCACCCCATGATGTGCCCCAAGGAATGAGGGTCTCCAAGACATTTGGGTCTCACTAGTTCCCAGTGTGAAGAGGAGTTAAATACCTGAATGCCTGGCAGAGGCTGGGATGTCATTCCAGCACCTACAGAAACACAGGGAAGTCTGTCCAAGTGCTGATTCATAACTCAGGGCAGTTGTTCAAGGAATGGCATTCAGGCAACTAAAGACAAAGTGCAATAGCAAGGAACCCTGAGTGCAGGAATGGGCACTGCAGTGTCCTGTCAGTGTTGTGTGGAGAAACCATGGGGAAAATGAGAGGCATCGTTGTGAACTGGGAAATTTTCGAGAGGATCAGAAAGCTGATAAAAATGCCTGAAGCACAAAAGGAATTAAATTAAAGTCCTCCAGCTGAATGTAGAGGCTGCTTCAACATCAGTGTAAGTCACAAAGGGCTCGCAAAATTTAAGCAAAGAAAGAGGGCAGGAACAGGAATCACTTTAGTCCTGTCAGCAGGGAAAAGGTTTTGAAGCCATGAGCAGGGAAAATTTATATCAGGGGAATTCCAGAAACATCTTGATTTTGACTGAACTCCCCAAGCTGGGTTCTGGAGAAGCAGGGAAAAGCATCCATAGGCAAGATGAGATCTCAGTGTCTCCAAGAGGAGACCACGAGAATCCTGGAGCTATTGTGAGCCAGAGCTGTCTACTTGGAGCAGTGGCATCACTCAGATCCATAAGATCCCCTGACACTTTCCAGCACCTCTAGTTTGGCTACCCTGGTGAGATCCCAGGATCTCCAGGGCCCTGGAGCAGGAGGAATGATTTAACTGGAGAGGGAGTGTTGAACACTGGCCTGGACTGAAACGGAATCATAACCTCTGCCTCCTTCCTCATTCCATTGGGAGATCCTGTCAGCGGCTTTAGGGATAGAAAAGGATGTGTGAGTACCCTCAGATTTGTTTTAGGGCAGCACCTGGAAACCCAACTGTGTCCTTTTGACAGTTCAGTTTAACCAGGGTGACTTTGTGCTGAAGCAGAGAAGCAGCGCTTCCATGATCCATCCCACGGGCAGGGAGAAATCCGTCCTTAAGCCATCCCAGATGTTTGCAAAGCAGACGTGGGTCTCAGTCCTGAGGTAGCAGAAGGAAAAGCGCTGGAACAAAATGAGACGTTAAAAAAGAAACTGCCAGATCCACGTGGTGGAGCTGAGACAGCTTGGGGAGACCAGGAATGCAGCAGCTGCTCTGTCTGCTGGAGCAGGCAATTTAACATGGAAGCTACTGCTTTCCAGAAGTCTGGAGTGAAGCAAACGATGTACTGGTCTGCAAAAACAGCAGCAGCAATGATCCTGGGAATAGCCCAGCAGCTTTTGTGCAGGAAAAGGCACTGAAGGAACAATCATCCAGATTGAGATCAAGCCACTCAAAGGGACCTTAAGGCCCCACTGACTTTGACAAGCTCGATGGGTGGGACAGTGGGAAAATCATGAGAGACAAGAATAGCAAATCCTGAGTCTGGGATGGAGCAACCCATGAGCCATGGGAGCCTGGAGAACAGCCAGCACAGGTGTATGAGCTCTGCAGCACAGAACGTGGAGACAGGGAAGGGAAGCTGACCATGAATCAGCAGTGAGTTTTTCCAGTGAGGAAAGCCAACTGGTGTGCTGTGGTAGCCAACTAGTGTGCTGTGGTAGCCAGCTGGTGTGCTGTGGTAGCCAACGGGTGTGCTGTGACAGCCAAAGCACAGCCAACATCTGCATGGAAATGGGTGAGAAGAGAGAAAGGTGAGGCTGTTCTGCCTGGAGGAGAGAGGTGAAAAGGTGGATCTGATTGTGTTTTCCTGTGCCTGAAGGGAAGCTATAGACGAGACAGAGCCAGACTATCCTCAGGAGTGAAGAATAAGGGGAAAATGGGCAAGAAGCAGGAATTGCAAATAAGGATGGACACAAAAAGTGTATGCAGCCCTGGCACAGGGCCCAGATCAGGTTGCTTATGGACGAGGCCTTGAGCCAATGGATTCAGCTTTAGAATTAGACCTGCTCTGACCACAGCTGACTGGAGATTTTGGATGTTACTCAAAAAATCTGTTATTCCAAGAAAATCAAGGAAAATAATTTTTCTCAGCCTGTAACACTGCCTTGAGCAGGTTGGCACAGCCACGTATGGGGAAACACTGCAGTGTGTTCCCTCTGCTTTAGGGTGGGATTGTGCAGCCACTGAAGAGCATCCCAAATTTCTCTCCAATCCAGAGAAGCATATCTGTGTTTGATCAAGGTGGGACAGCAGATAACATTCTTCCTCTACAGCATGGTGGGCTCCTCTCTGTGAGGAACATCAGAGCCCCAGGCTCTCAGATGCCCACAGTGGTGCTGCCATCCCAGTGTTAAATCCCTCAAAGCCTGCAGTCACAGACAGAATTGCAGGAGATGCTCCATCCCAGGAAGAAGAAGGAAGGATACGGTCCCCAGGTTTGCCCTGCTCAGTGTGTGCTCAGTCTGCAGACAGAGGCCCTGGGAGAGCTCTGGCAGAGCCTGAGGAGCACTTGACACCTCTGGGCAGCACAGAACAATCTCTCCAGTGAAGGACACCTTCCAGACTTCTCCCCCCATGTTCAAATTTCTCACTTCTTGGACAAGGTTTCCACCCCATCGTCTTTCCCTTGCAACCCTGGACAGGAGCAGATGTGTCCCTGGGCACCCAGCACAGCCCAGCACCCAGCTGACCTGCACAGGTTGTGTTGCTGACATCCTCACTCCCCTTCAGAGTGGGATGGCCCCAAATCCTCACAGACATCTCACATGTTAACTGTTGCTGGTCTTATCTCCAGGATCAAGACCGTATTTTTCTTCTCATTCCAGGAAGGACAAGTTTTAATAGGCCTGGAATTGGAAACAGCTCCCTTTGCTTTCCATGCTTCCCACCCGGTTTTCATGTGGGGAGTTGTTTATCACAGTCATGCAAGTGGAGGCAAATGGCTGGGGTGCCAGTCCTGGCCTGGGGACACAGCAGGGAGGGGCTGGGGTGCCAGTCCTGGCCTGGGGACACAGCAGGGAAGGGCTGGGGTGCCAGTCCTGGCCTGGGAGCACAGTGGGGCTCCCACTGCCCTGCAGGCCCACCCTGGCCCTGCACCCATCCCAGACATCTCAATGCTGGAGAGGATGCACGAGGGAGCAGAGGGAGAAGGAAATGTTCTGCTTCCCTGGCCAGAGGGGACAGCCCTTGGGACTGGAATGGACTAAATCTCAAGGAAAACTGTAGAACACATTCTGGTCTCCATGGAGGGGACACCTAGAAGTGATTGAGCTCCCCAGTTCTTTTCCTTGGATCTGGTGGCAAGCCAGGGACCATGACAGGTCAGCACAGTGTCCCTGTTCCCTGATGGGGTCCCACAGGGGCAGTGGTGATGGACCAGGGAGTGTGGAGGGGACATGACACCTGTCCTGTGTGTGGTGACCAGGTGAAGGACTGGCTGTAGGGCTGGGCATGAGCTGGAAATGGGTCAGGGACAGGCTGGTAGGAGTGGTGGCACTCTGGGGATGTCACTCCTTTGCACAGAGTCCCTTGCCCATGCTGGGGGGATGATGGGGCAGCAACAGGCACAGGGAGGACCCTCACTTCCCATGGCTGTGGGAACACAGCCTGCTCAAGGATGCCCAGAGTTGATGGTGTTGGGAGAGGCTGCTAGGGCAAGACATGAAAAAGAAGCAATGGAGACAAACTGTGACATGCTGTGACAAAACCCAGCTCCTACTGGACTGAAGAAGATGGTTCCCATCCTGAGAGTGATGCAGGAGGACAGGGACCCTCTGGTGTGGCAGCAGCTGGAGGGGACAGTGAAGTTCATGACAGCCATGGAAAACTGTCCTGGCTTTAGAAGAAGTGTCCATGGGTGAAAGCTGCCTGGGCACATGGCTGGGCTTGGTACAGGAAGAAATTAATGGAAACAGCTCATGGATAATGATATGGAAAAGCAAGTTCATAATTCCTTGGTGTCACAGAGCTTTTCTTTAAGGAAATGTCCAGGCAAAAGAATGTGGCACTTGTGGAAACTACTAAGTGGTGGAGCGGGGCTTGGGACCACCCTGGTGCCATGTTCCCCTGAGCACAGGGCAGAACTGGATGTGCTCAAGGGACACTGACCCCTGCCCCAACCATGGAGTGGCTCTGAAGCACCCACAGGTCCCACTGGTGACAAGGACAGCCTCTCCTGGTGTGCTGACCAGCCCCTGCTCGTGCAGCTTAGCCTGCACTGCCTCACCTGCCAGAGGAGCCCAGTCCTGACTCCTGATCATGGCACCAACCTGGCCTGCCTAGTGACATCTGCTCCAGGGATGTCTCTGCCCAGCTCTGCCCAGAGGGTGGCACAGTGTCGCAGCTGTGCAGGGACATCATCCTTTCAGACACATTTTCCATCCATCTCTCACCTTGAGGGGCTCCACCAGCAGAGTTCCCCAGAGTTCACCCCACACTGCTTCCCTTCACACCCCCACTCCTGGTGTGCTTTGTGCACGAGGGTCCAGCTCTCCCACCAGCATCATTCCCCTCCTGCATCCTGCCCACCCAGACTTGTTGCTGTGGCCACAGGCTGCAGTCAGCCTTCCTGGAGTGGTGAGTCTTCACTTCTGGATGTGTTCCAAGTCCTTCTCCTGGAGTATCTCTCAGTCCCTCCTGCCTTGGACCAGGTTCCTCTCAAGCACAGCGGTCCACGTGTTGTTCTGGGGAAGGTCTTGTGACACTATCCCAAGGTCTTGAGCTGGATGCTTCTTGCCTGACACCCACCTGGAGCTGGCAGATGAGCTGAGGTGGACAGGGAGGGCAGGATGGGCCAAGCCCCCATGGGCTCTTTGCCTTTGATTTTGGCTTTCTGGGTTGCATCCACAGAGCTCATGACAGACTGGGCCAGATTGGCCTGGTGCCCCAGCTGGGCTGCTGGTCCCCAGGTGTGACAGCCAGCCCCTGTGTGACACAGCTGCTCCCTCGCTCCAGGGTACAGAGAGGGGTTGTGTTTGCAGCAGGAACTGACCCCTGTGAGCACAGCCTGTGAGATCTTTGAGACTCTGTATGGCTGAATCAGGATTTTGGAGCAGCCCCCCCATTACACACACACACACACACACACACACACACACACACACACACACATCCTCCTTCCACCTGCAGTACAGCCAGGGGTGTGTACCCTTATCCTGAATTTGTCCCAGTGACTCCCTGCCAGCTCCTCAGGCCAGCTCTGCTCTGGTGAGGGCTCCTGCAGAGCCCTTGTGTCCTTGCAGGGGTGGAGAGAGAGGAGAGCAGCTTGTGCCAGGGCAGGACTTTGTGCACAGCCTCGTGGGGACCACCTTGGCAGCAAGCTTCCCCCTCACTCCTGCCCTGGGCAGTGTTCCCAGCTTGTGCTCAGGGCCACCAGCCCAGGAGGTTTTGGAGGCTCCAGGCTTGCTGAGGGTCTGAAGAAGGCTGATGGGGATGGTGCTGGTGAAAAGTCCTGCCAGAGTGGGGTAGTGCTCATAGCAGTGGGATGATGATCCTGGTTGATGCTGGTGCATCCTGGACCTGCAGGGACCAGGAGACAGGGTGACCCCAACCAGTGGCCTCATGTCCTCAGTCCTGGCCTGGGGAGGTGACCACAGTTTGGAGGACACAGAGGAACAGCCAGAGCTCTTGGCAGCCCTTGTGCAGCCAGAACAATGGTTGACGTCATTTTTATTTAAGAGTGAGAGGGGAAAAAAATTGTGACCAGAGGACTGTAGCCCTGGGAGAGACAGAGTTTATTTTTCCTGCCTTCTGCTTTCTCTCGTGCTCCCCCCAGCCCTGGCTGTGGCACAGCACATTCCTTTGCTGTGATCTCCTCCCTCCCATGCAACAGCACATTCCTTCTGTGCTGGCTGCTCCCTTCTGCTCTGGCCACCCTGGCCTGGTGGATGTGGAGGGGACAGTGGCCACCCCTGCCCTGTGCCCATGCACTGCTCTGCTGTCACCTTGGCCAGAGCTCATGCCCAGACACCGTGGCCGTGTGCTGCCTGCTCCTGTCCAGCTCCACCCTGGGCACAGGTGTCTGTCCAGGTAAGGGACTGGCCTCTCCATCCCAGGACAGTGTCCAGGGAGGATGGTGGAGCCTCTGCTCTCTCCATGGCAGGTGCACTGAGCCTTTGGCATGGAACCTTCCAGGGGGGCTTCCCACACACTAATGGGCTCGGGGAGCATGGGGTGCCAAGGAGGGCTTGTCTTCCCTGACTGGGTAGAGCAAGACCAGCCTGGGCTTGGAGTCATCCCTTTGATCCCAAACAGGCAGGAAGGAAGGTGTCTGCCAAGCCCTGTGAGCAGTGGGGAGGTGAGCTAACACCTCTCAGGGCTGAGTTCATGGGGCTGGCACAGCTCCCAGTGCTGGGGCCACCCCAGGCAGGGCAGGTCACCCCAGAGGGCTGGCTGCTGCAGCCCTTCACCCCGGGGTCATTGTCCCCTCTGGGCAGCACTGGTGTGGGGTCAGAGGTCGGGCTGTGGGTGCTGGTGACCAGTGCACCCAGCACATCTGCACACCCGGCCCTTGTGCTCCTGCTGGCCTCACTGAGTTTTGCTGGGGCTGCTGGGAGCCCAGGCAGGGGNTTTTTTTTTTTTTTTTGTAGCATTTTCCCAGTGCAATCAGACCAAACGAGATGTTACCTTTCTCAGGACATCCCCCTTTGCTCACCCCAACACCCCTCCCATGACTTTGTCCCACACCCAAGCACAGAGGGGACCAGCAGCACCCCTGTGCCACCCCCAGGATGTCTCCCTCAGAGCTGGGAAAGCTCCTTCCTCCTGGTTTTTTACCCCTGCCAGAACTGCCTTGCTCCTTCTCAAGCTACAGGCTGCAGAGGAGAGATCTGGGGTCTCTGCTGAAGGCTCTGGGGGGCATTGCAGGGCTCTGGGTCTGGGCAGGGCTCTGGGAGCTGGACTAGACCACAGGGCTGAGTGGGGACACGTGTGCCCCATCTCCTGCCAGACTGGGCTAAACCAGGGTTAACCAGAGGGGCGGCTGGGAGCTGCCACATGCCAAGAATGTTTCCAGACTGGGGAAGGGCTGGACATGAATCACCCGGTGCCTCTGCCAGATGCTTTGTGCAGGCTGGGCTCCGCTTTGTGCTGTCCTGCAGTGAGTTTGGGGATCCTGTGCTGACCAGGGCGCCATCAGCCCCACCAGCATCACCTGCTTGGGTGGCTCCAGCCTGATTTTGTGGCTCCTGGGGAGTCCCAGCTGGATGTGGTGGCCCTGTGTGTGTGGCAGGCACTCCTTGTTTGGGAAGCCCACGTGCAGATGTTGCAGCCACAGACTTGCTCCTCCCACGCTGCTCCAGCCCTTTGTTTCCATCAGTTGTGTGAGCCTGGATTTTCACAAGTTTTAACTCAGGCTCTGGGGATCTCCAGGTCTGTAGCAAGGTACTGTGGCTGGCACCAGGACCCTGCTCAGCCCAGTGCTGGCTGTCTCACTGGGCAGCTTGTCTCGCTACCCACCCCAGCCTGTCAGTGTGGGGGATGCTCTCCCTCCTCCTTTGATGGACACCAGCATGGTCCTGCCGTGATCCCAGGAAAACCCAGCAGCTCAGGAGATGGGGACCTGCAGCCTTCCCACAGCCAACAGGAGAGCCAATGCTCAGGAAAGCTTTGGCAGCCTGGGGATCTCCTGTCCATGCCCAGCATTGCTGGACTCCTGGACGTCACTGGCTGCCCTAGAACGTGGATGGTTCCACATCCGAAGACACCCACACCCCTTAATGCATCCCATATCCAAACCAGGACTGCAGCCCTGGGAAGACAGGCAGGCTGTGCTGCTGGAATCCAACGACAGCAGTGGGGCAGCCAGAGTCTCCCCACAACTTCTGTCCCTTGCAGATCCTTCAGAGGAACAGCAAGAGGGGATTAGGGCTAAGAATGGGGTAGCCTTGGGCTTCTTGGCAGCCAGAAGTCCCCCAGCACAGTCCCCACAGCAGCTCCTGGTGTGCAGATGTCTTTAATTCACCTGCTCACCATGTGCAGGAAAATGGTCTGGGAACCAGACCGGCCACAGGGACATCTGTGAGGCAGTGGCTGAATGGAGAGAGCAGGAAAACCCCAGGGAAGAAGGGTAGCATCCCAGACTGCTTAGGGCTAAAATCACGATAACTCCTTTTGTTCAGAACATCTCCATTTCCATCTGGAAATAAAGAGGTTTCCACATTCATTTCCTTCTTGCTGAAGTTGGAAACATGTCCCTGTGGATGGTGCTGGGGTGGGGGTCCCTGCCTGGGGTACAGGGATGTTCCCTTTGGAAGCAGCGTCATTCCCTGGCCGCACCAGGAGTGAGCAGTGCCGCGCTGCTGCAGCAGGACACGTGCTCCAAGCCTTGTGCAAATGCACCAGGACTGACCTCATTCCAAGGTTTCTGGTCAAGGATGCAATCTCAAAGGCAGTAATTTTCCCTTGCTTTCCCAACACTTTCCAAACGAGTACATCTGAAAGCCTTGACTCAAGGGTTTCAAGGAGCTAGGCTGAGCTCGACACACGGCCAGGGACCAGCTCAGAGGCTCAAGAAATAAACAATAAAAGGAGCAGAACTCAGAACATCTGGCGGAAAGTAGGAGCATGTTCCACAGTCTGGGTGTCTGAAGGATAAATGGGGCTGGACCGAGTCACAGGTCCTTTCTTGTCCACGTTGGGAGTGCGGCAAGCGTGATATTTATGGGCTTCAGTGGTGCTGTGACTGCAACATCTTGGCACTTCTTCTTCACTGGCTTCGAGGGGAATAGGAACACATATGTGAAAAACATGTGCTGGGGCACAACAGCCCAGGCCCAAATGGCAGCAAACAGGGAAGGAGAAGCTTTGGGGACAAGCTCAGCTCTTACCCACAAATCTGATGGGGTAGTGCCCTCTGTGCTGGGGGACAATGAGAAGCTCTGAACCTTAGAGAGCTGCAGCCACGTGGAGAGCATAGAAACCAGGCAACAAGGAGCCTGGCACACAAGGCTTCCCTAGAGGTGGGTATGGAATACGTGGGCCTGAACAGGGCAGCTCTACTGAGCTCCTCAGTGCTGTGCCCCATGGCTGGGTCCTGCACCTTCCTTGTTTTCCTGGGTCTGGATGAAGCAAAAATCAAATAAAACCAAATCAAATCCTCAATGATCTGTATCCAAGAGGCAGGACGTGGGCTCTGGCATGGAAATCTGTTAGCCAGTGGTTCTGGTGATCCCTGCCTTGGAATTAAACACGTGAGTGGCCCCACTGGTTTCACTTAGGGAGGAGTGAGCACTTAAGTGCTTTGCTGGATGAAGGCCTAGGAGAGGGGAGGGCTGGACTCCAAGTGGAGCTGGGCAGGAAGGAGCCTACACACTCTGCTGCAACAGTTGGGATTTCCAGCCTGGGAAGCAGAGCAGGCAGATTGTGGAAATCCCAGAGTTCCAGACAGGGCAGGGGCTGGAGCAGCATCTTGGACAGCCCAGCTGGTGTTCCCAGGGTGCCTGGGATGGGCTGGGGAGCTCTGGATCTGCAGAATGATGGTCTTGTCATAGGGCTATGGCAAGGTCCCCACCTCTGTGAGTGCCTGCACTGTGCAGAGAGGAAGCTGTGGGTGGCCTTGGCAGTGGCACTGACCCATGGACAGCAGTGGCACTGACCTGTGCCTAGCAGTGCCCATCTCCTGGTGACCCTGGAGATGAGGCCCTGGGCTAAGAGGAAAGAAGAAGGAGGAGGAGGCAGCACTGCCCTGGGGAAGGGGCAATGTGATTTGTGTGAGAGTGAAGGAAGATGATCTGGTGTTTGCTGAGGTGGGGCCAGGCCATGATCAGGTGGTTTGGAAGTCACCCCATCCCTGCACCCAGAATGCTTCTTGGAGCTTCAGGAGATGGATCTGGAGCAACACCAGCAACACCTCTCTCCTACAATCCCAGATCTGGGGCAGGGGTCTCACATCTCTCCCACAACCTGAAGGATGCTCTCTGCTGACCCTGTTCTGGCAGCAGCACTGGCCTCTTCCCAATGCCCCTACCCAGATCCAGCTGCACCAAGGCCATGGACACATCCCATGCCAGGCAGGAGATGCCATGGCTGGCTCAGCCCTGTGCCCACACTCCCCGGGAGCCTGGCACCATGGAAGCCTGCTCCTGAACCACAGCTCTGCTCATGTGGGCCAGGAGAGGCCAAGTCACTGCCACAGCACAGCTGGGGATGGGCAGGACACTGTGCTTGGTGCTCCTGGTGGGGGTCACCAGGATTGTCCCTCTGGAAGTGTGGCAAGGGCCCAAAACCATGGAGAGCTCCTCCACAAGAGGTCCACGAGCTCCTGGGTCCTCTTCAAGGGAGAGATGTTGCCTCTGTCTGGACACTGCCCATGGACAACAGCTCCACTGACACATCCACCTTGGCAGGAGCCAGGATGGCTGTTCCCTGGACATTCACACGGCCAAGGGATGTGCACAGGGAGGAGGGAATGGCTCCTTGCAGCTGGGACTTGGCAGAGGTGAGCTCTCATGCCTGGTGCTGATACTCAGATATCATCTCTGGTGATTTACGGCCAGAGCACGCAAGCACTGCTTTGGGAAGATCCTCATAAATAGCTCCGGCATGACAGAGGGCTGCTGGATCATGGAACATGGAGGGACCAGCCCCTGCCACAGCTCTGTGCAATGTCTGCTGTTAACCCTGTCGTGACAGCAGCAGGGGCACACAGCTCCAACTCTTCCTGTGGAGTCAGGGCCTTTGGCATCCCCCTGCAGGGAGTCACACTTCATCCTGTTGAGCTCTGCTGGTTGTGCCTTAGGTGCTGCCTTTCTTATCCAGCACTGCCATGTCTCCCTCTTTCCAGCCCCCTCTTGCATCTCATATGGATTTTACAGCACTGAAGTGGAAAAAGTTTTGTCTGGATGCTCTGCCACCTGTTACCAAAACTCATTGAAACCTGGCTTCAGAGGAGGTGGTGTTCCCTCAAATGCCAGACAGAAATCATGGAATGGGTTGGGTTGGAAGTGACCATAAAACTCATCCAGTCCCACCCCCTGCCATTGTAGAAAATGAATGGGCCAGGAGACCTTCTGCTCCCTTTGTAAGCCTTTATTAAAAATCAGCTCTTTATTAAGAGAGGGGCCTAGAGGTAGGGGCTCAGGGTGCGTGGTGCTGCTGCTGCTGACTGCTGCTGCTGCTCCCAATGGTCAACATCCAGGAGAAGGAACATGCAGGCCTGTTATTGCCAGCAGGACTGGAATCCCTATCCTCACCGGGATTGTCCAGAGACCTGCCTTTGGCTCAGTTGTCTAGGGGAGTCTTCTTGCTTGGGTACTTAGGTCATGGTGACTCACCCGTTGGTCTGAAGTTGGTCCATCTGGCCTCCTGGAGGTCCTGTTGTTTCCATGGTGTGGTTTTTAGGTGTCCATTTAGGGTGGCTCATTGTCTATGGTGGTCTTATTCCTGAGCAGCAATATGATTTTAATATGTATACATGCACAAGTCCTTATGGGAAATGAGGAAGTCCATCCTGGGGAGCAGCAGCTGAATTACCCGACGAGATAAGAGGGGACAGGGGTACAAATGACTAAAGGAAGGGGGATACAACAGATAAAACAGGTAAGGATTTTTAACAATGAACTCTTGGGTTTGGAAAAGGTAGGTATAAAAAGGTAAGTACATCAACTAGGAACTTGAACTGGGGTTGGAACAAGAACAGGTAAGTATGCAACCAAAGGGCCAAGCGAGCATTCAACATAAGCATCAATTTTATTCATAACACCATGGGCAAGGACACCTTCATTACCCTAGGTTGCTCCAGGCCCCATCCCATCTGGCTTTGAACACTTCCTGTCACTGTGTTTGCCCTGTTATGTCCTCCTTGAAAGCTTTCTGCTCCAAAGGTCACCTCCTGCTCCCTTCTGCCAGCAAGGAGGGATTATCCTTTGCAGGACTTGCACAGGACCTGTGTCTCCATACCCAGGGCCCCACTGACCTCCCTGTGCCACCTCTGCAGGCTGATCCTGTCCCTGCACACCCTGGCTGGGACTCGTCCAGGTGTTCACAGCCTTGACATGGGCACGGACCTCCACCTGAGTTCCTGCTTATGCTGGGGAGATCCCACCACAGCCGAGCCAGAGCAAAAAAGAGAAACTGAGATCTGAGGAGCGGAGAAGCCATCAGCCTTCCCTGCACTCCTCTGAGCACTTCCCTGCTCGCCCCTGGCGGACATCCCCCACTCCCAGCACAGCCCTGTGGCTGGTGCCAAGGTGTGGGCTGTGCTGGGAGGGAGAGGAAGCCGGGGAGGGGCACATGGCACATCTCCTCCTTGACAAGGGGCACCCAGTGCCCGCTGGGCAGGTGCCCAGGCAGCCGGGCTGGGCTGTCAGCGCTGGCTCCAGTGCTCGAGGTCCAACAGATGGGATCCATTAGCAGAGATTATTTAGATATCTCCAAAGGGCTCCGTCACAACCCATTAAACTTAGACAAGCAGACGTAATGAGGGCTTAACACGCCGTCGGTGCCCCGCCTGGCACAGCTCCGCACCAGCGAAGCGCTCGGGGCGGTGGCACGGGCGGAGCAGCCCATGGGATCCCGGGATTCGGATGTGTCCTGACGGCCCCAGCCCCCGGGTGCAGCTCTCGTCTCGTCCCCCCTGCGCACCTCCACTCCTGGGCGGCTCAAGTGCCTCGGGATGGGGGGATCGGACTCTGGATGTGCTTCCCTGCTCCAGCCCCACCCTCGCTCCCCAGAGAAAGGGGAGGCCGGAGATGTCCCCGTGCTCTGGCACTGGGCTGACAATGCGGGGTGTGCATATTCCCAGTACTGATCCTGAGAGCTGCCAGTAGTCCTGGCTGGCTCGGATCCCGGGATCCCTCGTCCTCCATTGCCTCCCGACAGGCACAGATGGCTCTGGAGCCGGAGCCAAGGAGAGGCGGCTGCTGCCGGTGCCATTTCCAGCGCCTCCATCCCGGCACGAAGGCTGGAGCATTCCCAGTGCAGCCAGGACGGTCCCGTGGCATGCCAGGAAGCCCTTGAAGGCCCGGTGCTGCTCGGCTGTGTCCCCTCCAGGTCCCCACTGCCACTGTCCCTCTTAAGGGACTCATTTCTGCTCGTTTGCGTGTCCAGTGCTCTGGGAATGCTGTGCTCTAGAGGGAGGTCCCCCGTGGCAGAGAGGGCTCTCTGCCCTCTTCCGTGGAGGGTTTGGAGAATGGGCTGTCCCAGGAGATGGAAAGAGGGCAGGACATTCCCTGGGGATTTCTCTTCATTAACTCTGGAACTTAAAGCATCCTTTAATCTAACAGCAATTTGCAAACATCAGAGGAAAAAGGCTGGAAGGGATTGGGTGGAGATCCACCACAGCACCAGGACAATTTCCAATGGGGGATATATCCCTTGAACCAGGACACTGCAGGAGTTGCTGCATCCCTGGATGTGTTCAGCTGGAGCAACCTGGTCTGGTGGGAGATGTCCCTGTCCATGGCAGGAGGTGGATGGGCTTTATGGTCCTTCCAACCCAAAGCACTCTGTGATTGTGAGTCCTGTTCCCAGCACAGTCCTGGGCTAGCCCAGGTGGCACAGGGAGTTACACCCCCAGCATCCTGCCCGGTGCTTCCCACTCCTGGTGTCTGCAAACCCTGGGAAGCTGTTTCCCACCAGCACGTGCCTCCTGCTGGCCCCCCATGGGGTTTGTGGGACTCCCCAGATTTTGGCAGGGAAGGTTTTGGAACCCACCCAGGTTTCTCAGCCTCTCTAGGTGAGCAGTTTCAAGGCAGCTCTCCAGGGATCCAGCAGTGCTGAACAGGATCCAGATGGGATGGCTCAGGTATCTGAAGGTATGTCAAGCCTCCACTCAAGCATTTGACAGTGTTTTCCATTACCTCATTAGGCTGAGGCTCATTAGCCTGCTCTCCAGAGAAACTGGAGCTCCTCCCAGGGAATTGTGGCCATTCTTTGTGGCCAGCACAGTAGGTGGGTCATGGCTGGAGTGCAGCTCTTCATGTGCCATTACATGGCTGGGTGCTGCAGTCTCTAATAATGCTATTTCTGGATTGCAGTGATGCTAATTGAGAACTAGTGTGTCATTAATTATACAAATGACTTGATGCCAGTGCTGGATTGTGTCTCTAATTTCTGGAACTACTGTCCTTGTTTGTTTGGTTTGACAGCTCCTAGCACTCGAGGTCTTGCATTATTTGACATTTCATTCCACAGCCACGGTGATTCCGGGGCAGTGGGTGCCTGGATGTGCAATTCCCTTATCCTGATCCCAAGCAGAGCCAGCCTGAGACGCCTGGAAGGGCTCCTGTGAGCATTCTCCTCCCACACTGGCAGGACAGGCAGCATTACCAGGCTGGATTTCCACCTGTGCAGGGGCTCTGCTGCCACAGGGCACTGTGCCTGTGCCAGGGAACACGTCCTCCTGCAGTTCCCTTCTCCCTCGAGGCTCCTGATGCTTCTGAAGGGAGGATCAGCCAGCACAGAGGCTTTCCCAGGCTTCTTTGTTAGCCTGTGCCCTCTGCCTTGTGAGAGTAGTCCCAATCCCAAGGCTCCCAGTGTGGCTCCAGGGGGAGGAGGTGGCAGTGGCTGAGCAGAGCTGTGACTTCCCTTCAGGGGAGCAGCCCCTGCTGGGGGTTATCCCAGGGAGTGACTCCATCCATTTCTGTACATTTCCAGTGGGAATGAACTGAATCTGGTCTGGGATGACGCAGCAGGTTCAGGGAGCTTTGCACTGGTGTGTGGGTGGGAGACCAAGTGATGCCACCAAGGCAGCAGGTCTGGGTGGGCAGCTCAGGCAGCTCCCGGGGGGCTGAGGTTCAACCTTCCCTCAACTATTTATTTTATTTCTTTAATCTGAAGGATTTGTCTGTTTTAAGTCCCTCCCAGAGCTTTTCAGGACTTTGGTTCTGTTCTTCTGGCATTTTTCCCTGTAGTACAATATGATCCCTGTGAACTCCACTGCCTTCAGCATCCCAAATATTTGCAGTATCTTTTTGTGAAATATTTTGGATGCACAGCCCAGCCCCAGGGAGTCCCAGGAAGCCCCTCCTAGATAAGGCTTTAGGAGCACACATGCAGGAAAGCTGGGCTTTGTCCAGTGGAACCGGTGAGGATCCAGATGAAAACATGGGAACATTTGACCTCTGCCACTTGCTCCAAATCCTTTCCCTGGCAAGCAGAGCGGGACAAGCCATTTTCACACCAAAGTCAATCCCAGACTGAAGAGTTCCCTTCTCCTTTGCACAGAGTGGCTCTGCAGGCCTTTGCTATCTCCGTCTCCCTGTTGCCAGCTGGTTCTTCTGTCGGAACTGCTGCAGTGCCAGAGGGACATTTTTAGCTGCTCTTATGAAAGGACAACGTGATTTTCTAAAATTACATGTTACCCATTATTTCCTAAGCTTCCCCAGCCCTGTCCTGTCCTCCCAAGGAAGGCACTGGAGCCAGGTCTAGGCGTGCAGTGGGCAGCTGGGGTGGATTCCCCTGTGGGTTCTCCCCACATCTCTGTACCCATCTGAAGGTCAGCACAGTCCCACGCTGCCATCTGGCATATTCTTCCCCCTGAAATGTTTCCCAAAACAGCCTCCAGCAGGATCTTTTCCATGCTGCCTCTGTGTCCCATGCTGCAGGATCACCCCACATCCAGCTCTGACGTGGTTGTGCTCAACATGAGGAGTTTTTCCAAAAGCTCCTTTCAGCAGCTTTTCCAAGCCTGCATCAGTGGTCATCAAGGGGATTTTCCAGTCCCCATGTGTACCATTGCTTGGGTGCCCACAGGGAATCCTGCACTGAGAGATTTTTCTCTCTCTAAGGAGTCTTTCCTTTCCTTTCCTTTCCTTTCCTTTCCTTTCCTTTCCTTTCCTTTCCTTTCCTTTCCTTTCCTTTCCTT
>WEIU01005250.1:420-12257 GCA_013389925.1 Aegithalos caudatus | reverse complement strand
CCCTTCCCTTCCCCTTCCCCTTCCCTTCCCTGTGTTTACCCCCCAGATGTGATCTCCGGGCTGGCATAACCAGACTGGCTTTGTGGGTGTTAAATGAGCATTCCCTAGCCAGCTCAGTCAGCTTTGATTTGGGGATCCTCGTTAATTCCTGGGCCCAATTAGATCCCTGAATACCCCCCAGTGCTGCCTTTGATTGCTCAACAGCCTCCAGTTTGTTCCACATCTCCAAAGTTTCATTCTCTCCAGGCTGCTCCTCCCTTTCTCCCTGGCACCTTGGTGCTCTCTGGATTCCCATGGCACTGTCTCAGCCTCTTCTCTCTTTTCCATCCAGAGCAGCTGTGGCTGCCCCTGGATCCCTGGCAGTGCCCAAGGCCAGGTTGGACATTGGGGCTTGGGGCAGCCTGGGACAGTGGGAGGTGTCCCTGCCCATGGCAGGGGTGGCACTGTATGGGCTTTGAGGTCCCTTCCAACCCAATCCATTAGATGATTCCTTGATTCCATGATTCTCCTCCAGCTCTGTGGCTCCACACTTACCCTGGCAAAGACACCAGTGAGGGGTCCCAGGAGAATCCTCTGCCCAGAGCTGATCCCAAGTCAGTGTCCCAGGTCTCGTGCACAGACTGTCCCAGGAGGTCTGTACCTCTCTGGGAAGGGACAGTGCCTTTCTGGGAAGGGAAGCGACTGCAGTGCTCAGAGGGAAGATGAGGAACTGCAGCCCCTCCTGGAAAGAACATCAGGATTTTTGCAGGAACTGGAGGGAAATTTCTCAGTTCTCACTTGCAGGTTATCAAGTTCTTTAAAAGTCCATTTTAGAGATAAGCATGATGCCAGGATGTCCAGTGACAACTCTGCAGACATCCAGGAAAAATAAGGCTGGAGAAACAAATGGTTTCCAGTGTGTTTTCCTGGGGTGTGGACTATGAATGACAACTGTGCTCATCCTCAGTGGCTGCTTACTGAGAGATGAGTGTTTGTTGGCTGATGATGTCCACAGAGGGTGCTACAGTGTCCCCATTCCAAATGGATCATCCCAGAGCTCTCATCCACCTCTCCAACCCCTCCACTTTTCAGTCAGCTCTATATAACCCAGCCAGGGCTCCCCTTTTCCCTGTGAGGTGCTTTCTCTTGCTGTAATGACACAAATACAGAGCCTTATCAGCACTGCCTTCGTGGATTTGGTGCAGTAGAAGTCAAAATACTCAGTCTGCTGTCCCAATAGGATCCCAGAATCCAACAGTATTAAACTCTGGGCTGTTGTGGTGAGGACCACCACTGTTTTGAAACAAGTTTGTGCAACATCTGGTCAGAATAGTTTGAGATTGCATTGAAATACTCTCAAGAGCCCTTCAGCTGAGGCTTAAACAGGAATAAAAAGTGAACACCCTGATGTCAGATGAAAGAGAAAGCCATTTGCCTATGCAAGGGAGGTGTGTAATTGCAGAGACATGAACTGGATCTGGTTTTAATCCTACTGGACAAATTGAGCACTCTCAAGTGCAACTTCTAATCTCGGTCCCGCTCGGCTGCGTCGGAGTATGGCTGAAGGTGTTTTTCAAGTGTTTAGGAGGCTTTCCAAAGACAACAGTGTCATATGGAGAACATCAGCCTGCAGGCTGGTTGCTGTGAACGGGATGCTCTTTGAAAAGCTCTCAGTACTGATGCAAGTCCAGATGGCTCGTGTTGAACCTGGGGCCGGGCCATGTGCAGAACATGCCATGAGGTTCCTGTGGCTCCACCACGCTCAGCCTGTGACCACAGCACAGGAGTGCTGGCCCCTCTTCCTGGGCCCACAGGACTTCCCTGACCCACAGATGTGCCCAGATGTGTCTCTAGGTGCAGCCTGCACCCCTCCAGCTGTCCCAGGTCCGTGTGCAGTGCACCTGCCCTGTGTGCAGCACTGAGCTTATCCCTGTCCTGCAGCACAGCACCAGCAGTCCAGGAGAGCAGGAGCACTGTGGGGATGGGATCCTCCAGGGACACCCTTAGGCTTGAGGAGTGTGTGTTCAGGGGGTGCAGAGGTGGTGCTCAGTGTCCAAGTCAGCTCAGATCCGGGGAAGAAGGGCAGTGTTCTCTGTCTGCTTCTCTTTCCCAAGTGCCCACTTCCAGGCAGACGGAGCTCTCCCTACCTTTCCCTCCATGCACAACACCCCAGTGCCAGCCTGGGGGGATCCCTTCCACCCACAGCTCCTCCTCCATGGTCAGCACTGCTCTTGCCCACACCAGTCCTGCTGGACACACAGCCAGGAGTGAGGTCAGCAGCCACCCCTACATCCTCTAAAACCCAGGGACTGAGAGCCCTAGGGGGTTTCCACTGCTCCCACTGCCCCAAGGAAAGGCACAGCAGATCAGCATCCTCGGGCTGTGGGGCCAAGGGTTGGATCTGGCTGCACTTCAGCATCACACAGCTGATCCTTGTGGGGAAGAGGATCTGTTTCTCTCCAAACAACTCTGAAGAGGCTTTTTCCTCTGTCCCGCTGATCCTCTCAAAGGCCTTACACTTGGCACAGCCCTGCTGTGGTGCGTTCCTGGGTTTCAGTTTTCCTTTTGCTGCTTCTGTAGCTCTTCCAGAGGTGAAGAGGTTTGGAAAAGCTGCGGGTAGAAATGGAAAAGTGAAATGAATACATATCCTAGACATTGGATTTTTATGGCCCTGAAAAGTGGAGGGGAAGAAAAGAAAAATGGGTGGATAATCCTGTCTGGAAACTTCGAAGCTGCAAGTAACAGGGAGGTGTTTGAAGAGATCAGGAAAACCGCCACGGTGGTGGGGAGCTGTTTCTGACTGCAGTGCACAACCTGTCACTTCAGAGAGCTCAGACTCCAGGTCTGGCCAAGAGCAGGGGGGATCAGCTCCGCACACCTGGCATTCCCCCCGAGCAGCAGAGCTCTGCCTTCCAACCAGGACCTGCATCCAGAGCACAGCAAGGGAAGTGAGGCACGGAGGGGCTCAGACCTGCTGACCTCCCTGGGCTGGGCTGGACATGGGCCCAGGAGCATGGATCTGCTGGGACACAGCAGCTCCCAGCGCCAGCACAGGGAGCCTCTGGCTGGGATTAACCTCATGTCAACGGAATGCCGACCTGCGTTTGGGTACCCAAAATAAATCACTCACTGGGGAGCAGCTGAGTGAGAGACAGATCTTTGCAGCTTTTCTTCCTGTTTACATCTGTTCTGGTGTCTCTCCCTGCAAGTGTCTGGTCCACGTCTGCAGAGGACGAGGATCAGAGGAGCACACATGGGCACCAAATGCTGCAGCTGCACAACTCGTGGTCAAGCTCCTGGGGAAAGACTCCCAGGTACGGGTGCCAGCACTGCTGTTCCCATGGAAAGGTAGAGAGCAGATGCTCTGGAGCCTCTGACCCCTTATCTGTAGCCAGGCTGAGTGCAGAGAGCTACCCCAGCACCCCTACCTGGATCCCACCAGCCTTTGAGCTGTCTGAGTTTCCCTGAAGCCTCCTGGGAGCAGCACTGGGAAGTGCTGATGGATGGTCAGGAAGTTCCCCCTGCCCCAGGGTTCCTCTTATGCCCAGATAAGGGACAAGTGACAATGTTGCAGTGCTGGCAGATACCACTGACTTCCTTGGAGCAGCACCTGGATCTCCCTGCCTGTCCTGGTGCCACAGCACCACCACTGGGAGGGAAATGTTTGGCTATCACCACTGCACCTGGAGCTCCTCCAGCTCCCTCTCCCAGGGGGGACCTGGCTGCATCCAAATCCAGCAGCAGTGATGGGTGGAAGAGCTGGATGTGAGGATGTGGCTGCTGCCATGGAGAGCAGCAGAGGCAGGGTTCCCTAATAGAAATTAATTCAATTTTATGAGCAAAACTCTTATATTACATTAGTGAAGTTAAGACATTCTGTCTCTTTCCTAACAAAATAAACATTTTTGGCAAAGCAAATGAATGTTTCCTAAGTTCTGCCTGGCACAGCCCCTGTCCCCAGAAACTACAGCTGGATGCCCACTGGCACTGTGCTGCCCCTGCTTCTCCCAGGCAGGAGATAACCCAGACACAGCTTAGCTGGGGTAGAAATGGAGAGCAGAGAGCTTTCATCTTTCCCAAATCCCACCGTGGCCTCTCCATGGTGCCACTCCCATGGTCCAGCTGGGGCTGGCTGAGTTGACTCCTCACCATCCTCCACAGGGGTGGTTTCTCTTCTTGCCTTCCTTCCAGCATAAGGTGCTGACAGCTAAAAATGTCTCTTTTCCCATTTGTCACAGCACCTGTGTTTGCTGTATTTGTCTCTTCAGCTCAGAGAGGAGCCTGCTCCTGTTGTTTGGGTGACTTCCATCCCACGAGTATCCAGGAGGGCCCTGCAGCGGTGGGGCCGGGCTGTCTGCACACAAAAGTGACACCAAGTGGCTGCCAAGTTTCCCTGGGGACTGATCAGCTCTGCTGGGAAGCCCTGGGCGGGTGGGACACCCTGGGCAGCCCAGGTGGGTTTGTGCGGCTGTCCCAGCCCCAAGCTGTGTCTCAGGACACCCGGGGAGGTGGCGGGCTCTGGGACGGGAACGGGAGCACGGACAGGCCCCGGGGCTGAGAAAAAGGAGGGCAAAATACACCAGAAAACAATTCCTTTGCTGTGGCTGCTTCTCCTAATGAGGAGCAGGACTTTACCCAAGCCCGAGGGCACAGAGGGAGGGCTGAGCAGGGCTCCGAGAGCCGGGCGGGAGTCAGGCAGACAGTGCAGTGATCCCGGGGGAGAAGCCGCGGGGGCTGCCGCTCCTCCGAGCTGCTTTTCCTAGAAAGCGGTGATGAGGATGGGCACCGTGTGAGCAGCGCTGCTGAGGTCTCTGGCGGGAGGGGGAGGACAGGGATGAGCTGCCAGTCCAGGGAGGTCTGATGGGTCGTGCAATCGTCCAGGCTCCGCTGCCTCCAGCCAAAACTCGGGCTCCTTGGAAAGTATTTCTGAATGGTTCCCAGCCATGGTTCCCATTTTGTTCTGTTTAAATTTTTCCTCCAAGACAATCTCGGTCATAATTGTTCTCAGATTTAGGAAACTGGCTCTTCCTGAGACCAGAAAGCACCGTTACTGGTTGGGACAGTATCCCTTATCCCTCTCCCCCACAGTGAACTCCCTTGAACCACATTTGTGCCTCAGGCTGCTGCAGCCTCCCAGCCAGGCTGGGACCTCATCTGTGCTGTCCCTGTGAAGTTCACACAGCCGCCACCTCGTGCTGGGCAGAAACCTTTTGGCTTCAGAAATGAACTGGCTTTTGGTGAGCCCCAGGTGGCAGGGAGACCCTGTGGTGCCCTCTGAGGGGCAGGGGCATGGAGATGCTCTTGTGGTGCTTTGTGGATGTCTGTCCCTCTCCCCAGGAGTGACAAGACCTCTGCAATGTGACTCCTCTGGCAGGAGTGGGAAGGAGCAGGGATCATCTTGTGCAGGTCAGCAGGGAGGGGCAGAGCAGGGCCCAGGCTCTGCTCCAGGGGCCCAGCAGTGGCACCAGAGCCACGGGCAGGGACTGAGCCCAGCAATTCCCCCTGCACAGGAGGCACAACTTCTGCCCTGGGCAGTGCCCAGCCCTCCCCAGGCTGCCCAGGGAGGGGCTGGAGTCTCCTCAGCGGGGATATTGCAGAGCCCTCTGGACACAATCCTGTGCCCTGTGCTCTGGGATGGCCCTGCCTGAGCAGGGAAGGGTTGAACTGATGACCTCCAGTGATTCCTTACAAACTCAGCCATTCTGGGGTTGTGTGCAATATCCTGAGCCTTCAGCAACCGCAGCCCGAGCTTGCCAGGCTTTGATTACACCAGGAACAGCTTTCCTTTAAAAATCCATCTTGCCAGGATCTGGCTGCAGGACCTGGCCTAAACCAGCTGATGAATGGGCTGAGGGGTATTTTACTGCTGCCCTTGGTCTCCTCACTCCACACCAAACCAGCCACTACTCCTTTGGTAGCTGCCAAGCTCCAGACAGGGACCTGGAGAGTGGCTGGACCAGAGGCATCAGTGTCCTTCCAGCCAACACATGCCAATGGATATCAGGAATCAGTCCCCAGGTTTGGAGCCCTGTGTCTGCACTGGTGACTGGGAGCAAGTACTTCTTCTTCAGTCCATGGACACAGAGGTGCCTGGTGTCCCTTGGAGCCTCAGGAACTCTCTGCCTGTGCTCCCCTGCAGCACCACAGATGTGTGTCTGCTGGGGCTGCTGCAGGATTTGTCCATCTGCCCTTCATTTGGCAAAGGGGATGGGAAAGAGATGCATGGAAATGGAGGTGGGGAAACAGGGACAGAGGCTGGGCTGTTGGATGGAGAGGAACTGGGAGGGAGGGCAGTAAGAGAACGTGCTGCAGGATGAGCTGTGGCTTGAAGGCAGGTGCTGGAGCTGGTCCAGAGACTGTGGCCTTGCTAATGGAATTTGCTGGAGTGCCAAATGGGAGAGGTAGCAGACAGAGAAAATCACAGGCTTATGGAATCACTGAGCTTGGAAAAGCCCTCCAGGATCGAGTGCAGCCTGTGCCTGATCCCACCCTGTCCCCACCCCAGAGCCCTCAGTGCCACCTCCAGCCCTTCCTTTGGCATCTCCAGGGATGGGCACACCAAACCTCCCTGGGCAGCTCCTTCCAATGCTTGACCAACCTTTCCATGGGGAAATTCCTGCTGATGCCCACCCTGATCCTGCCCTGGCCCAGCCTGAGGCCGTTCCCTCTCCTCCTGTCCCTGTTCCCTGGGAGCAGAGCCCGACCCCCCTGGCTGTCCCCTCCTGGCAGGAGCTGTGCAGAGCCACAAGGGCCCCCCTGAGCCTCCTTTTCTCCAGGCTCAGCCCTTTCCCAGCTCCCTCAGCTGCTCCTGGGGCTCCAGACCCTTCCCAGCTCCCTTCCCTGCCCTGGACACGTTCCAGCCCCTCAGGGTCTGCATTGTCCTGAGGGGCCCAGGACTGACCCCAGGACTGGAGGTGTCCCAGCAGTGTCAGCACAGGGGACAGGCCCTGCCTTGGTCCTGCTGCCACCCTACCTTTTACACAGGCCAACATCACAGGCACAGAGAATGATCAAACTAGTCGGGAAGGGCTGGGCTGGGAGAAATCTTAGGGCAAGGTCAGGTGTCTGCACAGCCTCCCCAGAAGTGTCCATGGAAGGTGAAACAGGAACAGAGGAGCAGTGTGGGAACACAGGAGTCTCCACTGTGGCCTTGTACAGGACAACCCCTCTTGGCAGGGTGGTCACAGAGGGGTCACTGGCTTGTCCCCATGCTATTGAGGGGCACTGCCAAGAGCTGGCTTTGTCCCAGCCCTGCTTACCCACAGACACTGTGAGGGTTCTGTGGGCAGAGGAGGGACAGGCAGGTGGAAGGAGAGCTGGTTTTAGGAGAGAAGCATGAAAATGTGGGCTTGTTTAGTCTAGGAAAATGAAGGCTGGGAGAGAGCTAGTCTATAAATACATCTGGGAGTAAACAGCAGGAGGGATCAGAGCTATTTAGGCTGGAAGAGTGTGCTGGCAGAGGAGCAGATGGCTATCAGCTGGCCGTGAACGTGGTTACTCTTGAGAGAGAGGAACCATCCCCTCCTTGCTAAAGGCAACCCTGGGACAGCCTCTCCTGGGGTCAGCGAGGCCCAAAACCTACCCTGAGCCCAGCCCTGTGGCCCAGCAGCCTTGTCAAAAATCATCTTCAGAGGCCTCAGCAGCTCCATGTCACCATGGAAGCGACCCCCTTGGTGGGCTCCTGGGAGAGCCACCTGGAGCAGCCCTGGATGCTGCTCAGAGCCCTGGGTGCTGTCAGAGCTGAGGTCAGAGCACGTTCCCGATGCTGTCAGCCGGGAAGGGGCTGGAGGCACAATCCAGGGAGCAGCTGTGGGGCTGGGAAGGCCGTGGTGCACCGGAAACTTCAAAAAACCCTGGTGTGGATCCAGCTTGGCCCCCGCCCAGTTTAAAAAAAACAAACAAACACAACATTTCTGGTGAACTACAAACCCTGGCATGCGGCCAGGACTGCAAATAGCCTGACTGGCTTCAAGATGGAGCTTGGAAAATTTATGGGGAGGATTTACCCGGGTGGGTGCCTGTGGTAGCAGGAATGGGAATGGGTCCCTCAGGAGCACTTCCCAGGCCGGCATTTGACCTGTGGCTGCAGCCTGGAGCACTGGGCCATGGACACCCTGCCATGGCTGGGGGAGAGTGGTGTCCTGGCCACTCTCCTGTGGGACCTCTCTGCTCCCTCTGCTCTGCTCCATGGCCACAGAGAGTGCCCTTGGGGGTCATCCTTTGGGAAGCTGAGTGGGAATGAATCACTGTGTGAATCCCAGCTGTGCTGCCTAGGAAGGTGATGCTGCAGGAGGATCTCCTAAGCTGATGCTCCAGAGGGGCTCCGGGTCTCTGCATAGCTGTGTGAGGGTGATGCTCAAGGGCACCATTCATATAATTCCCACTCTCTTTGGTGTCATTTAATGCTCCACCTCCCTCTTCCCATCTGGGCTTTGCAGACCCCAGAGCCTCTTCTATCCCATTTTCCTTCCCTGTGCTGTCTGGGGTCAAACCTCTCCTCCCTGTCCCTCAGTGCCCCTGCCTCAGGGGCTCCTTCAGCAGCCCTGCCTGTGTGCAGGGGGTTCCTGGTGCTACTCACTCACCTTTCACCCTGCCTGCCCCTCCAAGCCCTTTTCCCAGGACTGCCTTCCTTATTCCACATTCTCCTTTCCTCCCACCACAACCACGTTCTGGTGGGACATGGATAAAAGCCTTGGTGAGGGTAGCCACAGGTGCTGTTGCCTCCTATGCCAGGATTCCCCAGAGCTACTCCCTGCCCATGATGAGGGGCAAGGGGTGAGGTTGTTACACTGCATCCATGGCTCCAAGCAAGTTTTTGGCAGGATTGCCACAGTCCCAGGTACTGATTTGTCCCCAAAGCATCAGTGATGCAGAGATGTGGGGAGAGCCACACACTGCCAGAGAGACCCTGCCCCAAATCCTCCCCCTGCCTGTCTTGGGTCATGGTTATGGGACTGCCACTCACTTTCCTGGACCATCATTACCCTTCAGCATTGGTGTTACTCAGGCTTCCCACTTTTCCCCATTTCCCCATCCCATGGGATGATATCCTGCTCTGTTCCTGCTGCCCAGCCCCTCTGGATGGGTAGTGGGAGTAGAGAGCAGGGCACAGCCCCTGACAGGGGTGCAAAATTTGTGACACAATGTGCACACCCAGCACAGGTGTTTGCACCTGCCTACCCCAAGGAAGGAGCCTCCTACACCGTTCCTAGTTGTACCCTCTCATGATGTGCTCCCAAGGGAATTCCCACCCAGCCTCCTATGCAGGGCCAGGAATTGGACTTGATCCTTGTGGCCCCCTTCCAGCTCAGGACATTCTGCTATTAGGCTGCCCAGAGAAGCTGTGGCTGCCCCTGGATTCCTGGAAGTGTCCAAGGCCAGCCTGGACAGGGCTTGGAGCAGGCTGGGCTAGTGGAAGGTGACCCTGCCCATGGCAGGGGTGGGCTGAGATGGGATTTAAGTTCCCCCCAGCACAAACCATTCTGTGATCCTGTGATTTGCTACCCACAGATTTTTCCATGTGACCGTTTTGCTTCACATTCCTTATCAATTTCCTCTTTCCTCCCAGCCCATTTGGAGGCTTTGTTCAGTTTCATGGCTCCCCCCTTCCCTGTCCCGGGAAGCTCTGGGAAGCAGGAATGAGCTGTGCCGAGGCTGGGCAGCAGGGATGGCTGCTGTGGAGTGTTTGAGGAGAGATGAGAAGCATCGCTCGCGCTCGGGGGACTCAGGGCCTCCTTCCAGCTGCTTGGGCTTAGAGCAGGTTACAGTTCTGGGAAATGGGGCCCTTTTCCAGTGTCAAATACATGGTGCTTTGGCATTCCCAGAGCACAGGAGATGTAAAGCTGCTCCCTGAGCACGACACCACTCCTCTCCCCACGTCACGGCTCAGTCCCCTGGGACCCCTCCTCAGGATGGGCCTGCCTGTGCTGCATTCACAGCTCTGCAGAGTTCTCAGGAACAGAAATTACCTTGATACACTGGAAGCCTTTCTTCCCTATGTGGAAATAAGGATTTTATCTCCTGTCAGCACTCAAGCAACCTGTAACCTGGTCATGTCCTTCCATTCCTGCAGGACCTTCAGGTGTCTCTGTCCCCTCCGTGCTGGATGTACTCAGCTAAAATTGAGTGGAGAGCAGGGTGGGAAGGGGTCACAGCCAGGTTTTTGAGTCACTAGGCTGCCACTGGGCTCTGCAAGCCCTGGCAGAGTTCAGGTATCTTCACCCTCCATGTAGGGGACACAGTGAACCTTGGGGACACCCTGACACCTTGCCCCAGGCTGCTCAGGCATCATGATGTGGCTTTAAACCCCTCTGGCTCTGTGCAGGGGTTTGGCAGTGCCAGCAGCACTGCTGGGTGCCCTCTGTGCAGCACTCACTGCCCAAGTGTCCCCAGAACCCCCAGCTCCTCTAGGCTCCTGTACACACAATAGGACTCTGGACATTCCAGGCTCAGGGTTTGTCCCCAAAAATAGTTCTCTCTCCTCCATACCCTGGGGCCTGTGGAGTGGCATCAACCCAGGACGTTCCTGCACTCTGGGGTGCTGCAAATCCATCCCATCGAGTGCTGGGCTGGCTGTCTGCTCACCCTGACTCTGAGTCACTGCTGGGCTTTGTCTGTCCAAGGGGCTCTGCTGGATCCAGTGAGTGCTGTGCTGGCCTCACCTGCCTGGGAAAGCAATCACTGAAAGCAGTCACTTGGTATGAGCAGCTTCACCTCAGGGCTTTGCTGATGAGGGTTCTGCACTGGGGCTGGGCAGGGTGGTTTCACCCACCCTGGGACCAGGATGCTGTGGGAACACTGGCCAAAGTGTCTTTGACCACCTGGGAGCTGTGGGAATATTGGGGACACCCTCAGCACCAGGGGCTGGTGTGCTCCAGGCAATGGGCCCTCATCCCACCCCAGGCACCTGGACTAGCTCCTCCTGCTGCCCCAAACACCAGCAGGGCGTGTGATGGGCACAGGACAGGCAGCAGTGCTCAGTGCTCATCTTCGTGTGTGCCACCCCTGCCATGGCTGGGACAGGGCAGCTCCTGTCCCCACACACCTGTGACAAACACAGGTGCCATAAGGTGCTGGCACTGCCAGCACCCAAACCTACCTGGGGTGTCCATGTAACACCTCTCAGCTGGAGGAAGTCATCTGCTGCTCAAAGCCAACCCCCCTTTGTTATGTGCTAAGATGCAAAATATTTTAATCCACGTTTCTCTTTTGCATTTCTTTTCTTTCCCATGCTGGATTCCTAGAAGACAGGGAATTTATGGTGTGAGTCTGCTCCAGCCGCAGAGAAAACCCAGCCAAGGTCAACACCACGAGACAGGCAGCTCCTGCCAAGGGGGGAAAGAGAGATTGCTTAGTGCTTGGCGGAGGAGGAAATCAAACCAAAACCCTTCCAAAAAAATCGAGATATAAAACACCCTCCACCCCAAAACCCTTTGGTGGAAGAAGACCAAAAGCTGTAAGGACAGTGCCTGCATTTCCCCTGCATGGCCCCAGCCTGGCCCTGCTTTGCCTCACCCCAGCCTTGTCCCCTGGCACTGTGCAGGGAGGCCAGCAAGCAGGGCTGCAGCCGGTGGCACGGGGACATCCCTGTGGTGGCACAGGGACATCCCTTTGGTGGCACAGGCACATCCCTGTGGTGGCACAGGCACATCCCTTTGGTGGCACAGGGACATCCATGTGGTGGCATGGGGACATCCGTGTGGTGGCACAGGGACATCCGTGTGGTGGCACGGGGACATCCATGTGGTGGCACAGGGACGTCTCTGTGGTGGCATGGGGACATCCCTGTGGTGGCACGGGGACATCCCTTTGGTGGCATGGGGACATCCCTGTGGAGGCCTGGCGCCATCCCTGTGGTG
>WEIU01005249.1:215859-236941 GCA_013389925.1 Aegithalos caudatus | reverse complement strand
TACCTCCACCATCGCACCAGGAGAAGCAGCTTGGATATTTATATCTTTTGTTGATGTGCAGAACTGAAATGGTCCCAACTTTCACATTAAGGCTGAAAAGTAGGAGATTCTTAGGTTCACCTGGTCAGCCCACCCCTTCTCCCTTTTTTGTCCCAATTTCTTTTTATGGTGAAGGAAAAGTGCAAGAAAAAGGACACTACCTTTAAGGAACAAGGTCACAATACATCATCTTAGCAGGTGAGGAGCAGAACCTATCTGTAGTGTTTCTCTGGTTCTTAGAAACATAGGTGTGAAGCTAGCATCACTTACTTATTTGGGCAGGAGTAAGGTGTAAGGGCTAGATATGAGAGCTAGATTTTACATTTTGTTTTCACTGCTGTTAGACATATCACTGTCCAAGAGACCCCTATTCCAATAGAGGAGCCAGTAGCCAACACATTGCTGTATGAAACAGATGATAACTTTAGATAAAGGTTTTTTGTTGTTTTGTTAAGGAATGTGTGCCAGTGAGAAATTCTGGCTGTTTGAACAGCAGCGAAGAAAAGGAAGAGCCTGCATGCCTGGGCTACCACTTTCCCTGAGAAGGAAGTACAATAAAAATAATTGACAATTTTGCTTGGACAATATAATCCAACAGCAGTGGGAAAAAGAAATTCCTAATTTTTCCACAGATTCACTTTCTCCCCAGGAGAGCAGAATAGGTGACCAGTTACCAACGTGTACCAGAAAGACCCTTGCTTAACCCTTTATTGCCCCTGCCCAGAAAACAATTTGGCATGTTCTTGTGCTATTCTACAGCTTTGTTTGCCCTGCTCTTTCCGGGCACTTCGAGTTCTTTGACAACAGATTATGTGTCCAGGAAAAAGACATGGTGTAGGATTTACTGACTTTTACTGCCTGTTTTGCCTCCTTTTAAGGTAAATGGTTATCACAGCAGCAACCACTTCCTCTCCTCAGCTCAGCGTCCAAGGAAATCATCACCCTGAGGAAGCATAAAGTATGGCAGCAATGACAAGATTGTGTTTGTGGGAAGCTCTGCTGGGTGGATCTGGTCTGCCTGATGATTGCTTTTTCCCCAGTTGCTTAGGTTGCTCTCTGTGCTGAGATGAGCTCAGGTGCTTTTCTCTACTTATCTCAGCGTGTTCTGCTTTGCAATAACCTCCTTCATTCTTTCTCGATTTTCCTTATTTCCGAAATTGACCATTTGCAATTTTGCTTGTTCTGCTGCTTTGCAGATTTGTACACCTTTTTTCAAATTTAACTCACAGTTTTTAGCAGATGTTCATGAACCTTTTCATTACTTCAGGTCACCTCCAAGAACATGATCCCATGAATCATAGAAAATGTAACTTTTATGTTTCTTCAAGGAAAAAAAAAAAGTTTTCTTCAAATTCCTCCACCACTTTGCAGAATTCATGAGTCTGAATTTTTATTTTTAAGTAAGAGAATGAAATATAAAATCAATATACACTTTGTAGTCCAGTAAGTTTTTGTACTAATTTGACATGTACAAAAATAAAGGGGAAAACAAGGAACAATGCAGACCCCAAAAGCAATTTAGGTTTTGATTTAAACTTTTTTATTCAGTATGATCCATTCTTCAAAAGATGGCACACAGTGAAGGATAAACTTTGTTAGAACTTTACGTGTTCTGATTCTTTGGCATGGCGCTCTAGGGTACACAGTTAGGGGTCAAACTTCCAGAGGTAAGGGTGTAAAAAGTAGGAGGAGTCACTTCTTTCCAAAAGTCTCTAAGAAATGACTTATTTCTTTTAAGAAAGAGAAATGAAGAATAACTTTATTGTTCTGGGTCTTATCTTTCAGCTGTTCATCAGGAAGCCTCAGAAGCAGAGCCAGACCCTAAACAGACCAGTTATTTAAAATAAATAAAAAATCAAATCCTAGAAACACATACATGTTGTTGCTGCAGATGTTTTACGACAGTTATGAAAATGTGGAAAACCCTGAGTCTCTAAAGATTAGGCTCTTTTAGGGAATATTGTTTTATAAGCTGAGGAACACAAAGCCCATTAAATTTTATAGTTATGTTGAACAATGTGATATCTTTGTTTTACTTGTGCTATATTTACTAATGAAATCTCTACAATGAATAAGTCTGAGTGACTTGATTGCTTAATATTTTGCTATATTTGGCTAATGTTGTAATAATTCTAGTCCACCAATTTTTTGCATAGTATTTTGCTGATTTTGTTACTTTCTTAATAGAAATCAATGCAGTAAGTTCTCAAGAGTTATGATTTCTTTTTTCCTTAGGGAAGCATATAAAGATTAAAATTACTGTTTGAGAGAAGACTGAAGCTAGTAAATTGTTTTGTTAACTTTTTTAATAGCAAAGAAAGAAACAAAATTGATCTAGAGGCCAGAATAATTCTCCTATGTGTGGTACAGTAACTATTTAATACTGTAATAGCAGTATACAATGTTGTACAATAAAAATTCCCATGCATTTTTAAATAGCCATAAGAAAAAAAAGAAAAAAAAAAAAAAAAAAAAAAAAGAGAAAAGCATTAAACTACAGTGTGTTACTCTAAAAGACTAAAGATTTTTAGAAAACTTTGAGGCTTCTTAATTAATTAAAATATGAGCGCTCAAAAAATGAAATTAATAATTACATAACAGTCATCTGAGATGTTATTAATCTCTTTTTTTTTAGGTAAGAGTTTGAAATAGTGTTATTAAACCAAGTTTTTCATAATTTTGTAGTTTTTGGCTTTCAGTCCTGATGCTTCAGTTTAAGGCAAGACAATCAGCTGCATGTAATTTTTTTTTTGAATGTCAAACTTCAGAATGTTTTTCAGGGACTATTATTTCTAGGGAAAATCTGTGTTTGATTTCCAGGAAAGTTATAATTTTTTTTTAAGAGAGCTCTGAAAAATATTAAAATGTTTTCTTTTTTCAGCAATGAAAAATTATTTCAAGACAAGTGGAAGAATTTATTAGAAAATTTAAACAAACGCATTGTATCCACAGTGTAAGTGTTGCATCTCTAAGCATGCAATGATTAAATCGGTACATGAGTAAAGTGATTGAGGAAATGTTCTAACTTGGAACAACTTTCAAATTTAACACTGCTTCTGCTAAATGGTTGACTCCTTTTCATATCACATTTGTCATTCCCAATGCATTTTAACACATTTCTGGAAACAACTATGCAACAAATTCCTCAGCTTGAATTTTTTTTTTTTTTTTTTTTTTTTTTGGACAGGTAAAATGTCAGTGAATTGTTTTAAAGATGCTTACACTTATTAATGTTTCAGACAACATATTCTAAAAAAAAGAGCACATTTTACTGTAACTAGAAAGTCATTTTTTGTTTTTGTTCAAACGTGTTAATATTTATAACACTGTGCTCAGGGTTTTTTAGAAATTCTATGCTGGTTACTCAAGGACAAGCTATACATCTTAAAATTGGCAGATAAATTGGTATGCCCCGGAGTATTCCTTCTAAAATTAATTAGAAAATTAGAATGCAATTAAAGCTGAGAAAAACATCATAAATTAGATATTAAATAACTTCTTAGACATATTTGCATTTCTTCTTAAGTAACAGTGTTTTTGAGATGTGTAATTCTTTAATTCATCATTACAAAGCACTTAACAGTGTAGCTTTGCCATCCCTCAATTTCTTGTATCTTTTGCCTACTGAATTCAATTAAGCTGCTACTCAATAATAAGAATAACAGAACATGGAATTTAATATTTACATTCTGCAAATCAAGATAAATAATGCATCATATGTATTTTATATATGATGCTATTGTGCTCCATCTGTGTATGCCCAAAGCTATTTAAATAAGGCAGAGGTTATTAAGTTTCACAAGTGTATCTGATTTAAATGGAAAGACCATGGCTCACTGAATATCTCATTTTATATGACACCATAATCCAATGAGTGACCTCCAGCACTACTGATTTTTATAGACCTTGGACATGCTCAGCATTTCTTGGGTTTCCCAACTCTTTGCAGGATTGATCCAGGAGTAAGAAACTCATAAATGACATATAAATAATTGTCGGCAGTTTCACAGACCCAGTCTCTGAAAACAATTGAAGGAGGCTACCATGCATCTAGGGTGAAAATCCCTTTGCATACTATGAAAGCAAAGAATTCAATTACAAATCCAATAGCAGACCAGCACATGAAAAACCAAACCCAACTCCATCCTACAGCAAGCTGAAGATACACTTGGTCAGCCTTCTGCCAAAATGACAGGAAAGCAGTAGAAATTAAATGCTTTAGTAAAGCATTTAACTTCTTAAATTAAGTAAGACAAAGGCTGAAATTTCTAGGCAGATCATACAGACAGTGAACTAGCAGTCTAGCAATTTTTAAGGCAGAGGGCTTGGCAGTATCTATGCTGGCCAAGACACAGGCTGAAGGGTCAGATCCATTTCATCCATATCCTATCACTACCTGGCTTGGTTTTTGACATTGATACCTTCTGTAAAAACACAATTCATTTATCCTGAGATGTTAATGACTTTGCCTTTCCTTAACCAGCCATGTAATTAACCTGTTAGTCCTGTAAAATGACCAATTTTGCTTGCTTCTAAAATTAATTGCTATATGTTATAATGTTATATCACATCTCTGAATCCCTGCAAAATTGGCAACTGTCAGTAATTTACAGTTAGTAGCTTTGTTACACTTACAGTGAAGCCTGAGACAATGACTGCTTTCACAAACTCTCAATTCATATGCTTATGCATGTTTCAGTAGAGTTTAACACTGTTATATGTTGGAATTATGCTCCTTAAAGTAAAAAAGTAAGCTTCAGCTCTTACTGACTTTTAATATTTAGGGATCAGCATCTGTACTCATCAAAATGAGGTGTTTTTTGGTTTTTTTAATGAATAAGAACTAATTGCCAAAATACAGCAAACCAAGGATACTTTATGTGAAGTAGGTTTGTTTATACAGCATCTGAGGCATTGACATACAATTTTAATGCATAGAGTAAGATGTTAGTCGTTTCACTAGTTTCCCACATGATGAAAATTCATCTCTCCAGCAATGTTCAAAAAGATAAGTGATATCATTATACTAAATGTCACATTCATTATATGCAGGAAAGAGTGTATTGAAAAAGGTCAATTCGTCTGCAGGGTTCCACCTTTTACTGTATATACCCAATTGTCGTAACATTTAACGACTGCATTTTTTACAAATTGTCAGACAACTTTTGTTCCCATCACATATTAAACATGAACTATGTTCAGGATGTGCTTCACACAAAACACTGTTTTCACTGTTAAGATGTGATTAAGAAGGTACAAAACCTCTCAGCCTTATCAAAACAGTCAAAGTTGTGTGCATACCGCTTTTCTGGTACTTTTACAATAACATGACTGCATCCAATCATATGAAAGACAGGGGTGGGCATTTTTAGTTATATTAGCACCAATTATATGCTAAAAAATATTATATTATATTTTCTCCTGAGTGAATTTTCTGTTAGCCCAGCAATAGAGGAATTGTTTCTGAAGCTCTTCCACTCTGAAGAAATTACTTTCTGAATTCAGTCAGCCATGTGAGTTTCTTTCATGAAGTTTGTTTAAAATATGCTACTAACTAGTTGATACTTATGGCATATGCATATTCAGCAGTGCTGTACAATTCTATTTTGGCTCACTGATTGGTTGACTAGAATTTTTATAAATAAACGATGGGGAAATCAGAGAGTTCTGAAGATAGCACATAGAATGGCATTTGTGAAATCACAAATATAGACATCAGCAGTACAGATATTTTCATGTTAGCTAGTTGTCAAGACTTTTTCACAGTGAGTGGAGTAAAATTGGCACTTTCAAAGCATGAGTCATCTCATCCTAAAATAGATGATTAAAATAGGTCAGATGAATCACTATATATTGCTCTCTATTGACCTTGGAAAGAGCATTGGGTTACTAGCTAGAGTGTACACATACGAACTGCAGAACACATGAAGCTGTGTGAGAGGGAAACAACAATCTCTGGGAACAATATTTGCATTACCAGATCTATGAGCAGGTATGAGAATAGTAGACTAATATTTCTTAAGGGAAAAAAAATAAAGATTATTTTCATCTTCATGGTAAATAAGCTAAAAGAGAGTATATATGATTTAAAGGGATGCCCTATCTCTCTGTGTAAAGCATTAAGATATAAAAGTATTTTCCTGGCTCTAGATGGTACATAAATTCTTTGAAATATTATTATGGTGTTTCAGTACATCATAACCATAATTGAAGTCAAATGTCTTTGGAGCCTCAAGACCAAGACATAGTACAGCAAATGGTTCATTTGAGAAAATGCAACTACAAGATTTGAAATACACTTAAATTAATTTTGAAAATCCTGATTAGGTGATAAATGGTTTTGCAGTAATCTACAAATTGTTCCAAAGGAATGAAAATGTAAGCTGTGTACACGTACTGAGGTTTTGACTGAGGAAAGTTATAACTGACTTAAATTGTAACTACAAAATTCTTACACAGAATGCTTTAGCCTCTTCAAGCATCACCTTCCATTAATTTACTCTTGTGCAGACTCCCACAAGGGCACTTTCTTGAAATCAAAATCCAAAAATCATTCATCCTGACATATCTGCACGGCTTTATCCCCAAACTATCAGAATAGAAACAGAAAGAGTAAAGGCAGCATTATATGTCTGTGCTATGCCTTTTTTCATCTTATCTCTGTATGACCTTCAGGTGGACTTGAAGTCTGCATTCAATATAGACTGAGCTTTTTCTGGCTTTACTTCACCTTCAATTTACTTGTCATGATGTACTACATTGTTAACAACATTTGCTGCTTTGCTAAAATGAAGACCAAACTATTTCAAATCTGCCTGACTATAATAGAACTCCTCAATTCAGATTTAAATAAAACTGTACTAAATCTGATTTTCCTAAGACAAACAATCTGCTGCCAGTTTTTTAAGTCAAAAGGTGTTAAATCCACTCATTACCTTTGAAACATATTCCTCAGAGTCTAAAATGGATTGAGGCAAGCAGTGTTATAAATTCTTCAGTGGCTCTTTACTTCCAGGAATTCTATAACTGTGGCAAATTCTACAAGCTTTTTGAGCTTGTGTATTCATCAAAGAGGTAAGTAGTGTAACTGTGTAACTACTCAGGAAAAACACTTACCAGAAAATGGAATTTCTAGGTGTTCTGGTTTTGTCTGGGTACAAGTAAATTTTATTTCTAACACCTGGTACAGGACTGTGGGTGTGGGATTTAGTACTAGAATTATGTTGATAACACACTTATGTTTTAGTTGTTTTTAAGCTAAGTACTGCTTACTGGAAGTGAGGACTTTTCGATTTCCCATGCTCTGCCAGCGAGGAGGGGCATGAGAAGCTGGGAGGGAGCATGGCCAGGAGAGCTGACCTGAACTGGGCAGAGGGATATTCCACACCACAGAGCATCCTGCTCAGTGCATGAACTGGGAGATGGGCTGGGCATCAGTCAGAGGGTGGTGAACAACTGCATTGTGCATCACTTGTCTCTCTTGGGTTTTGTTCCTCCCTCTCTCTTTTTGTTGTGTCTTTTCATCATCATCATAACTATACCATCATTATTATTGTATTTTATTTCAATTTCTAAACTGTTCTTATTTCAGTTCATGAGATGCACCTTTTACTTTTTTTCCCAGATTCTTCTTACCATCTCACTGTGAAGAGGAGAGTGAGCAAGCACCTGCATAGTACTTAGTTTCCAGCTAGGTTTAAACCATGACACTAGGTTACAAAAGTGTCTACAAATTGGAATAAAATTTGCCAAATAGCTGTGAAGTTGAGAGAAAGTGAAAACATATGATCTCCATGTTTTCAGCTATTTTCTGTCTGAAAAGAAAAAAGGAACATGTGATCAGAAATGGTATTTCAGTTCTTAGAATTTCTGAAGTCATTTTTTTTTAAAAAGGAGTTAAAATAAAAAATTTAAAAAAAAACAAAACTATATTTAAAATCCTCTTCTTATAGTAATTATTATCCTTAGTCCATCCTAGTAAGCTGTTTTGGTAATACAGGCCTAAAAAAGCATAAGCGCTAGATATAGGAATCCAGACCCATATTTCATCATAAAAACAATAGTGTCTTTATCTCTCTTCATACCAGTGATCATTTTCTTCTCCATATCTACATCTTCTCTTGCACTGCGAAGTGTACTTTGTCGATCTAGCAAGGATCGATGCCAGAACCATGGCATCATTACTCTTGTATTGTCTTTAAAATGTATATATCCCTGTAATGTATATGGTTGGATTTATCTACATTGTCCTAAGTTGAATTTTATCACTTCAAGCTCACAAATTTTCAGGGTATTCATGCAAAGATCACCGTGGTTATTTGGTGAAAATAGAACTTTTGTATGTTTTATTCTTATAAGAACTTTAGGGTTTTATCTGCATTTAGTCCCAGAAACCTTCCCTTTCTCTATTACTTGTGTAAGCATGAGTTCTATTAATTATTCTCCTTCATCTACTGATGTCAATACCATTTATTTATGCTTCAGCTCAGTGAAATACCAAAGAAGATACTCTCCAAAATATATCAAACATGTGAGTTACATTAAACCCAAGGGTGATAAACTAATGCAAAGGAAACTCAGTGAGGGCTACACCTCTGAGAATAGCTGATTGCAGAGAGTGGCACTTCTTTTCCATTAAAAGAACAAAACAAAAAAGAAGGCTCTGTTGACAAAAGGACTTGGGGATTTCTCTTGTATGTGCACTCCCCCAAAGAGCATAACATATCTGGCTTTAAAAATGAGGATGAGAAAGTTGATCTTAGCATTTTGCACAATCACCAGAGCTGTTCTACCCATGTTGTACTTGAGCAGTATAAATGCTATATATTCATTATTCTGTCTGCATCTATCACTTGACTATAAATCAGTAAACTTGCCTACTAGAATTCTAGCATGTTATTATCATTATATATAAATTTCTGTGATAGTCATGTACACAGCACGTCTGACAGTGTGTAACAGAGAGAAGAAAAACGTTTTTAATATTATTGGATGTTTTACTACTATTTGATTAGGTCAAGGATCAGATCCTTTTTATAGAGTGCTTTTTAAGTGAAGGGTTGAAGTCTTACACAGTTTAGTTGCTGAGAGACATCTAGTTGGATAGGACATCACTTCTTTCTTATTCACACAGCATTATAATATTTATCAAAATGAATCTTCACAGTAAGGTAATACCTGAGTTAAAGCTTTACCATATGTCCAGAATATCATCTTTCCCAAGCATAACTTAAGTGCAAATTGAATAGTATTGTTGATGCTGAAAGTTTCTGGAACATAGTGTATCAAATACTAATTCCTTATGTTAAGCTATGATGTTTGCTGGTAGTTTTGGAATAGTCAGATAATTGGGGAGAAACGAAATGTATCAAAACAAGGGAGTATTCTATTATAAGGAAGGATGAAGAATTTTCATGTAATTCATTTTTGACAACCAAACTGAAAAAAACATTAATATCTTTCTAGAGTCTGGATATCTTTATCATAGAAATTGTTTCTCATAGAAGTCCACTATATACACAATACTAGCCAGAGGAGCAAGTAGATTCAGCCGCAGCACTGATCTGTCTGGATGAGTAGATGTTTTTTCTCAATAACAACAAAGCCTATTCCAGAAAAATATATTCTCGTGCTGGAAATAAATTCTCTCTCTGTGTCCTCTTGTTACCTGCTCTCTCACTAAATCACTCCTTCTCTCTGTAGCTCACCAGCTCTCTAATTTACCTCTCATTGTGCCATAGTTGATTGAGAAAAACACTTAAACTGATGCATTTCAACCATAGTCTTGCTTCTACATCTGTCAGCAGGCTCAGTAAATCAGTCAGCCCTGCCCTCGTCTTCTGGAATCGCCTCAGTTCAGCTCCATACAAAATAGTTATCACTCAGCTCCCACCACTTTCCCCTATAGACTCTTCAGAGAACCTAAAGAATTCTTGTTATGTAATAAATCCAGAGAATAAACAAACAAATCACCTCCCGGCATCAAATATTTTTCACCCTTTCTACCTAGGTAAGCAATTCACACCTCAGGAGATTCAGAAGATTTTCCCCCTCTATTTCTAGGATCTATTTCTACCTTTGGATCCACAGTGCTTGACAAAGACAGCAGACAGAGCTTTCTCAGTTGGAGAATAAATTGTTTTTTTAGGAAATAATACCTAGTGACTTTTTATTCTTTGGACCACATAGATTTAAGATATCTACTATCATCTGTTCTAAGATGGTCATATCCTGGCTTTAGCCTGTCAGGTATACACACTGGAAGGAGGGAATAATGTAGTCATCATTGTGCATTTTATGCTGTCTTAATACAAAAAACTTTGAAATTATTTGACCACAACAATTCCTGTTACTATGATTGTTTTAATTCCAGCTCAATGGAAAATATTTCTAAGAGAATTTCATTTTGCAGTTATGTAATCATCCAAAAAAAACAGCTTTTTCAAGGACCTTGATGCACTGTTGTGTAAATATATGATAATACTGATCCTGCTCCAGGCAGGGAAATGCACAGTGGGAAAGGAAGGCTTAGAACCAGGTGTTGTGGATTCCCCCCACATCGTGTCTTCTCACTCTCTATACAAATGCATTCATCTGTGAGAGTGGTAGCAAGCCTTTCCCAAAAAGGGATATATATCAATTTTCTTTAATATGCTTGGCTTGCTAGTAGAGTGTGTTAATAAGGAAGGTTGCATGCAGCTTTAAATATAACAAAAATTAGGAAGAACCTAAGGTCAAGGTCATTTTAGAGATTATAATAACATGATAAGCTTGATATTTATGGTACTACAAGGAAGTACTTTGGCTGGCTGGTGTGTACCAACTGTGCAGCTTGTGTGACCAGACAACTTCTGGATCTTCCAAGCAGTGGTCATTTACCTGGTTTACATAGCCCAAGGTCTTGCCATGGAGGCTTCCTCCCACTCAAGATCAATGAAGCTGCTTTGATGTTTTTCATGCTTTTCACACGTGGAGAATGAAAATAGAAAAAAAAAATATGAGGAATCATCAAGATTAACTGTTTTGGAAACAGAGATAAATGCAGCCTCTTAGAAGTGATGCAGGAGCAGGTGATGATTGCTGCACATGCATCCAGCATCAAAAGTGGTTGCTGAAGACTTTACATAAGAGATTTGTTTTAGGCCTGAGAATATTGGTTTCCATAAGCTGGTTCAAGACTGTTCTCCTGTTTGTTTCCTAGAGAAGTTTCACCTTCTTTATTATATATAGAAAAATGAAAAAAATAAATTCATGTGTAATGTGTAAATTCTTTCCAAAATCTTTTTTTCATAAATACTCTACTGAAGAAGCAGATATATAAATTTTATAAGTAATAGAAATTTTAGGTTCCAAACTTGTACAATGTGATCTGTACATTGGTCTTGTTGAAATTGCAGAAAATTCTGTCACTAACTTCAGTTTTCCAAACAGCATGCTGAAAATATAAAAAATATGCTCTGAGCACAGAGAAGAGTGAAGGAGCACAAAAATACTGAAATGCATCTTTTTAAAAAGTCAATTGGCAAAGATGAGAGGACAAAATACCTGTAAAACATACCAAAGAAGAAAAAGAGAATCCATTCACAACTTTCAATTAATGCACAGTTTTTTAGATCATGAATTCTAAAGAAGTTCATACCATTTCTTTGATTCTAATTTGTCTTTTGACGTGTGCTGATTTGGCAGTTATTTGATTTCAAAGGCTGATACTGTTTTCTCTTCCTAGGAAAATAATCTTTTTTCCTTATACCAGAAAACCAAATTTCTAATAAATTTATTCCATGTTGACATCTTTTTAAATGATTGCACCATAGGTGTCCTGTATCATTCATCACTAACTCAGACCTTGCAAGGGTAATAATTTATTCTACACTCACCCAGAGTCTTTTAATTATTTTGGTTGTATAAGATCATGTGAGAAAGATGTATAAAATGTAAATGTCACCAAAAAAAATCTGAAAGAAGAGATACCTTTAGTGTCTGTATCCAAACCATGTTATACTAAGAAGGATCCCACATATCTTAACAAATCAAATTTTTTTGCTAAAGCAAAAATTTCTATCATCACTAACTTTTAAATATAAAAGATTGCACAGATTTTTTTTTTTAATTTAATGAATTTAAATTATAGGTCTAAGCAAAATTTAAGAGTTATAGAGATTCTATAATGAAAGAACATTTGCACTATGTGGTGTCAGTTGTTAACTTATCCTGAATCAGACTATACCACATGAACCACGCAACTGGTTCTGTCATTATCTTGTACTGAAGTTGCCTGCAATCCAAGAATCATTTTTAAAGAAAAGATGAGATTTGTGTATCCTATTTTTACATACCTACAAGTCAGATGTTGGAGTGAGTCACTCTTAGATGAATAAAGAAAAAGGGGAGAAAGGTAAAATATATACATATGTTAGGGAGAGGTTCAGCTGACCTATTTTAGACCTTTTAAATATTTCTCCTTCCAGGCTACTTGCTGTTAGTAAGCACTCAAGAGAGGTGCAAAGAGTCTGGGAACTTAGGCACTGCAGCTAGGAATATAAAAATATTGCTGTGCTGCTGGTTGGTGTCTGAGCCACCACAGCTGGGGAAGTTTCAAATACTTCCAAATATCAGGGAAGTTTCAAAAAAGTGGAAAAGTGGGTAAAATGTATATCTCAAATGAATGGAAGCCCCTGAAGACATGGGAAGGTTTGGGGTAAGCTGGCTGGTAAGTAGAGGTACCATGAGATGTAGCATCTCTCTGTTCCTAACCTTATCCAAGGACCCTGGGGACACAAATCCACCTCACTCTGCACTTCTTGCTGGTTTAAAACAGCAAATGTAGTCAATGACCAGTTTGAAATCAACTTTTATAAATAACCCTAATTTTACTCTTCCTACAGTTATTTTGGAATGCTTATACTTTTGATACAATTCTGGTTATAACTGAGGACTACAGTAATACTGTCATTATTCCATAGATGTATATATATACTGCAATGGATGTCTCCCTCAGATATAAGAAACTGGGAAATGTGTTGGGGTGAGACCCCATCACTAGGGTAAGATCTCATGTTATTTGCATAAGAGAAGGACATTTTCGGCTTAATTTTTTGAACTTAACTATAAAATAAAAGTTGTGAAAAGATGTGATGCTGTGAAGTCTGCATCTTCCATAGAGCATCTTTTCTAAGGCAAAATGACTTGTCTTTACAAAAATTATGTAAAGATACTTGCATGATTCTGAACAGCTTTAAGGATGTGATTAATTTGATGTGCTTCCTACAGCCTTGACCTTTGAAATGGCTGGCTGCATACTTTGTAACATTTGTTAGTGTTGCACACCTTATGACATTACAATTATATTTGCTAGGTCTTCATTAAATTTCTTCCTAAAAAAAAAAAAAAAAAAAAAAAAGGACAGGGAAATCAAAGCTTCTAATTTTCTATTTTTCAGAATCCTCCATCCAGAAAAGCAGACCACTTTCACCTTTACATTTTCATTTTTAGAGAAATTTTCAAAGGGAGAACAAATTACTTTTTCTAAATTCTTTAAATTGCATAGTTTGAAATTGCAATTCAACTGTTTACTTTTTAAATCCTTGTGTAGCACTACTCCATGGATGGCATGGAATGAGAGCAATGAAACAGGAAAAGAACAACGTCAAGTTGCCAGTATCCAACACAGCTCTGAAACTCAAGCCAGCTATCATCTACTTTCAGGTGTATGAGCCGTCTTTTTAGTATTGAAATACCAGCTATAAGTGTTCTTTTTTTTTCTCAGTAAGGTAAAACGGTAAAACATCAACTACATTCTCAAATTTACTTGCAAAAATAAATCATCTATTCTGGGAAAGACTATCCATATAATTATACATTTCTACACTGTCACAATATTGTGTATTGACCACGATTGCTCATTTAGCAGATTTTTCATTCTCTGAATTGCTTTTTTGGCCATCTCACAGCTCTGTGAGAGTTTTCCTGAGTTGACACAGTATTCAAACTGGTAAATCTCAGTAATATTCTTCTGAGTAAATATGTCCATCAGATTAGACCCGGTCATTACCAGTCAGCAACTTTGGCAGCTTGCAAAATAGTTTCATAGCAGTAATCACTGTTTCTAATTTGTGTTTGGTAGAGTTTCCAGACTGTAAATTAACTTGTCAGATTCAAATCCTTCCCTAGTCTTTGTGACCCTTTCTGATACACATTGAGAAATTGTTTCCATTTCTGCAATCTCTTCTGACTGAGAGTTGAAGCAAGTCCCTCTTTCCAAGCACAATATGTTCCTTATTTTTTCACACATTGCTTGCAACAGTTAATTTACTGCTGTAGATTTCATTGAGCATGAAGATACTTTATAAAAGTGCTTTCTGTGATCCTATTTTTGGTAAACTACTTTGATAAGCCTGTGCTGGTTTGAAAGTAAAACCAGTGAGAGACTCCAAGTCAGAAAATACAATTTAATAGGAGGAATAAAAGGGAAATAAGATAAATGAAAATTATACAACCTGACACCCTGTTAGTTAGGGTGGTGGTGGCAGTCCAGATGAAGTGCTCTTGTTGAAGCAGTGATCCCATAGAAAAGGTCTGGTAGCTCTGGTCCTCCAGGAGCCCAGCAGGCCAGTGCCCTCTGTGCTGTCCCAGATTATATCCAGGTGGGAATGCTTGGCTCCTCCCCCTGGGTGGAGCATCTCCCAATGGGCTGATATCATTCTATGAGTCATACAATGGGTCCTTGATTGCCCATTAACAGAGATAATACCCAGAGGGAGTTACCTATGAGTCATGTGGCAAGGCGTTGATAGCCCATTAACAGAAGATAGCCCAGAGGGAGGGGGCAAGGGAAAACACTGCCCCACCTGGTTCCAACAGCTCCTGAGGGTGGTGATAGAATACATACTTTGGGCACATCTTACATTGTAACCTAGGACAAAGCCCTAGATCAAATTTTCAGCAATGGTGATCTGCAGGTTTCTGTGACTTCAAGCTTACCTGCATACAAATGAAATGCAGTCATCCTTCCCTCACCTTCATTATTATTTTTTGACCTTCTTCCCCCACCCCAGTGTAGGTAGAGGAGGTGTATGTATCTATTCGTAGTTAATAAAAATAGGCACTCTTTGTTTCTGAGTGCCAGACTTATGCCAAATTGTTACCACAAAATTTATGCTGCATTTTAAAATTTTGGCCCAAATATAACAGGCATAAAAAGCTAAAAGATCAGAACAACCAATCTATACTCTAAGCATTGCCAGAGTTACTTCTTGCTCTGCAGCATCACAAGTGGACTGTGAAAATAAACTCAGAGGCTCAGTCATATCATACAGACCTCTTTGCCAGAATCACAGAAGCAAAGATGGATTGACGTAAAGAAATAGAGAAGGTTTAACTTTGCTTTTTCACAGTATAGATGAGTGTTTTACCATGTGGTGCTTGGTGGGATGCAGTCAGACAAGACAGATTCAACCCGTCTAATAGCTTGCTGCTTCTAAAAGGCCACTCCTCTGAGCCAGCTCTAGTGCCCAGCTGCCTCTCAGTGTGCAAATTCCATCCCCTAATCCAGCAGAAAAAGGAAACAAGACAGAGATTTCTCTTGTATTAGTGAGCTGTATTTTCTCACAGAAAGAAACATGATTAAGGCTACTGAGGTATGCCATGGGAGTGAGTAGATAGATCAGGGATGGATGAGGAAGGTGGGGGAAGAAATTTTCCCTTCTTTTATCTCAGAAATTACGTCAGTTCACCAGTTTCACTTGTATGCCCTTTCAAAGGATATTGACCTACCACATTTGTACTACCCGTGCTGAGAGTATGTATGAAATACCCAGGAACTCTGGATGGAATAAAATGATGGCATAAATTAGATCTTAATCCCTAATTACCTTAATCCCTAGATTACATTTTTGGAAATCATGGGAGTTATGACCGCAGACAAAATAGCACAATGCATAGGTGAGTCCAGAGTTGGAAAAAGTGATTTTATTTATTTATTACAAGTTTCATCTCAGCATCAATGGTATTTTTTACCTCCTTGGCAAGTTTGCCTGTTTTTTATGATAAAGAAAGAGGATCAGGACTTCCAAGAACACAGCAATACTGCCCATTCTTTAACATGCTCTTCCCCACCCTGAGCAGTACCCAGTGGTACAGCTGCTTCAGGAGTACATGGAGCTTACCCCCAGCTCTGAAGAGACAACATGGTGATCGGCATTATCCCAAGGAAAGCAAACAATTATGGACTCCCAGGAGTCACACAGGAGAACTGTTAATAGTCCAAGTACACCATATTTGAAACAGTGGTGACTCATCCTGATGAAATGTGTATTCTGATTCATCTCATCCAAAAGCAAACAACTAAAATGGGTCACATGAACAGCCCTTAAAGTGCCTGTTTCTCCCCAGTACTAAAAGGGAGCAAAGGTTGCCCAGTTTAGATGCAGCCTAAACATCTAACCTGTAGAAATCTAGAAGCAGCTGAAATGAATCCCACCTTGGGCAATAGCCTGGTGAAAGAACTACAGTAAAAACTGAACATAAACAAGTTTATGTGGTTTCCTATGAAATGGTCAGATTGCTGTTTAAAGGAAAATACAACTTCCTATTTCTCTACACAAAGACATTTTTCTAACAAATCAATGTCAAAAAGTGCAAGCATTTTCCTACAACTTCTTCAGGCATCCCAGTGGCAAAGTCCAGAAACAGGCCTTAAAACTAGTAAAGCATTGGGAGTTCTGCTTAATAAACCAGAAGGGAAAACAAACCCTCTAGAAAAAAATATACATTTCATAGGATTTTTGGGGATTTTCTGCATGCTTTACAACTTCCAGAGACATTAACATTATATTCATTTTCTCACATGGAATTCTACCTTCTACATTCAGATTAAATTAAAACCAATTAATTTTCTCAAGGTAATGGGACCCCTAATGCATTGTACAAATGCATATTAACTAGAGTGTGTAAGGAATAATTCAGAAAAGAAAAAGAATACTAAGAAAATTTTCTGTAATTATATGAGTTGAACAAAAATTTATCCAGACTCAAAACTTTTTTTGTCCCCCTATATGACAATAATTAGGACATTTCAGAGAGTAAATATGAAGAGACAACTATCTAAATATCTGGTCCATAAATACATTGCTTCAGTGCAATTTCTTGACTTATTTTCAAACTGAATTCAGCTACTGCCACGACAATTTCTGCTGCTCTACTCAAATCTTTAATTCAAGATAATAAAATACTGGGTGGGAAGGAATTGGGACATCCTGATCTCTTTAGAATCAGAGGAGGAATGAGACATGGGGAGTTTCTGACCTCCATGCAAACTAGATGCCACAGAGAGAAGTAGGTAACCCAGACAGACTTCCTGTTAGAACAGGTCCTTACCTCTCCCTTCAGAGGTTCAAATTAAACTAGTGTTGAGAACAAGCTCTATCTCTGCCACCCATGCCTGGAAGATTTCTTTGATCATGAAGAAACGATAGCAGAGACTTGCAATTCTGAAAATAAACCACCTAATTTCAGCTTCAAAATAATTCGAAGAGTGGTACCTGCACTTGGTCCCTATGGTACACCCCATAATAGCAAATCAGCTTTGTAGCTCAGCAGCAGTGAAATATTCAGTCAATTCAGTACTGAAAGGGCACTTGCTGGAAATTTCTCATTTGCTATCTCATTGAAGGTCATGACTTTCCTGCTTTTAATATAAACTGTTGGCAGACTCATACAAGAAAACTACCACATTGATTCAAATTCAAGTTGTCTTTTGAGGATTATTTCACTTTTCACTTATGAGTTTTCTCAGGAAGAAAGGAATGCAAGACCAATGGCATTGGACCCATGCTGTGTTAGACATGTAAAAGGCAAACAAGATAATACTGTACAGCTATACCCAAAAATGTGGTGGTTTTGTTTTAACAGGAAATTATTAATGCAACTTGCAAAATAAGACTGCTAGAATTCAATTCTGACCATCAACAAAATGATGACATCATGAACCACAAGCAGGCTGGCACATGGTGAAAATCCTGGGTGTATCTGTACTGGAATGGCCACTTCCCATCCCTTCTTCCCACTGACATACATTTACAAATTCAAGTAACAGAAAAGGTAAAACTAAAGCTTGGTTGAGGAGATCTTTGAGATGGTCTTGTCTGGTCATCAATGAATGTACACAAAAAGTGTGTCTACTCATATATATATATATATATATATATATATATAAAAGTTTTGCAGTAAATGGTGAATAGGCCAATACCACTTAAAAAGAATAGAACACCATGACCTGTCCTAAAATTTATTTTTAAGAACCATAATTGTAGCTTTTCCATCCATTACTGATAGTAGTTTTGGCAGCCTGAGAGAAAACAATGTTAAAGAAAATAGTCAGAAGAATTACACTATCTCAGAAAATGGTAAATTTCATCTGCCTTTTACAGAAACAAGGACTTGAGTATTACATGTGGCAAAAGTTAATGATATTAAAAACTGGTGCCAAAGTAAACTGTTCTTATTTTAAATTGTAAACTGAGGTATGATCATTTTGAAAAGGCAAATTAGTATACTGTTTGAATATAACAAAACAGTGAGGAATGGAGACACGAATAAACAACAGGAGACCAAAAGCCAATTCAAGGGCATAGAAGGAATAACACAAACAACGATCTGCATTTCTGCTGTGTCTCTGAGCAACAGCATTCAGAAAAAGCAGGTCAGCTCACCAGGTGGTAGACTGTGCAACTGTTTGATGCTGAACCCTCCTGAGGATGCTCTTTCTGTGTAACACACATGGCCAAGGAAGAGTACTGTATTGAAACAGCTAACTCATCACAGCACATTTTTTTCTTTAATGGGAGGACAAAATGAGCCAATCTTTCTGGGATATATTCTCAGAAAATAAACTCCTGTTACATTACAAAACACCAAAAACTGACCCATCTCTGAACACACATTCCTGTGAACTTTACTGCTTTTTCACTGGAAATGTGAAAAACTTCCCTCAACACCACACCTGAAACCTTTCCAAACAGCATATACAAAACCAGCATCTGAGCCTCTGAAGGCTTTGCAGATGTTTTTCCTCCATCATTTAATTTTGTGTCCTATCTTCTGAGGTTTTCCACTTCTATGTTAAGGTCCCTATTGTTCACTCATCTCAATTCCATACTCTGGGTATTCTTTCAAGAGTGCTTAACATCATGACACAATTCTTTGAGGTATTTCTCCCCCCAAACTGACCATGTACTCTGCATAGTATCTTCTTGGTGGGTTGTATAATTTCTACACCAGAATAACAGACTCCTTTACCATCTTCGCACTCAAATCCATTTACTCATAAAAAATTAATCCTATGGAGGGGGAAAAAAAAAAAAACAAAANAGCAAAATTGGTTTGAGCATAGGAACAGAATTTGAACAATTTCATCCACAACTTTATCTAAATATTATAGGTATAATTCTTAGATACACTTTTTCTAAAGCACCATTTATCTTATTTCAGGGTATTAAGTGTATCTACTCATCAAAATCTCTGACTCCAACTATTATGTAAATACATGGAGTTGGCCTGCCTTTTGCATCTCTGTTTAAATAATCCCAGATGACCTCCAGTTTTATTGCAAATTAAATATTTATACGTGCAGGCATTTACACATTCACACAAAATAAGAAACAGAGAACTGGAGTAAAATTCCTGTGACACTCCTATAGAAGGCAATCTTATCATGCTGTGCTGTAAAATAATAAATGTAAAAACATAATATAATAAAAAGAATTTCCAAAAGTTGTTTTATTGAAAACCAGAGCATTTTGCCCTCATTTCCTTTCCAGCTCAAATTTATTTGTGGGCAGTTTGTTCCCACTTGTTCCTGAGCTGCTACTATTCTTTAACCTAAACACTTCCTTCCTGTCTCCGGCTTTATCATCCTGATGTATTTAAAGACAGCAATCTTATCCCTTCTCTGCTTTGTTCTGCTGAAATTCCAGGCTCTTTCAGTGTCCTTTCATGAAATAAACTCTTACTTCCCCTGAGAATCATAACAGCCTGTTTCTTACACTTTTTAAAATTCATCTCTCCTGACTATGAATGAGGAATTAAACACAATATTCCAGATCAGGTCTCATCCAAGCCTGCCACAGTCGCATTAATATTCTCCCTTCCTCCGCTGGAAATGTCTCCCCTGACATATCCCAGCCTTTTACTAGCTTTTTTCACCATCACTTCACAATGGCAGCACACAAATTATCCCGTGATTGATGAATGCACTCAGATACACTTCCTTCCCATGGCATTCCATTGATAAGCTCTAAGATTATTACAAGGGCTTTGTTTGATTTCCTTGATTAGCCTTTAATAATTAAAGTCCTTTGTACTTCATAATTTTATATGCTATTCTATTTACATTACATCAATCCTAATGCCAATTATCTCTGAGTAGCATCCTTTTTCTACTTCATATAACAGTACTTGCCATTTTCAAATATTCAGCACATCTCATTAGAACATTTCTACTTTTTGAGAAAAGTTTATTAATCACAAAAACAAAGGACGAGCATCTTGAAAATGACTCTAATACTCTCACTCAACAATTAAGCTGAAGATTTTTGGTTCAGCATTACCCATTTCCTTTCTTCCTACCAGCCGTACTCACTTTAAGACATTTTATTTATCCCAATTTTTCCTAGCCAATCTCCATATGGAATTATTGTGAGCTTTATTAAAAGGTGAATTATGTTATGATCCGGATCAATTAGATCTTTTAAGATCTTTCTGTTACGAGATGCAACTATCTTTTGAAAGAGAGATAACATTTCAGTATAGCCTAATCTTTTTTCTCTGAAACCTGTTCACGTTTTTCTCATTTTCTTCCTTCAAAGCTTCAAGTTTTTCAAATCTGTCCATTACCTATTCCACAATCCTAACATGTATTCATTTACCATACAATATTTTTCTCCTGCACCCTTCAACGCCCCGCTCCATCTTTCTGATTTTACTAATGCTCCAACTCCTTACCACCAAGATTTGTGACTTAGAGTCACTTATTTAAAAATTATCTGTG
>WEIU01005249.1:185305-205770 GCA_013389925.1 Aegithalos caudatus | reverse complement strand
AAAAAACCCCCACCCCAAAACTAAACAAACACAGAAACCTCTATACCCCAAAACTCAGAAAAAAAGCCCCAACCCCAAAAGCGAATTCATACTGCTCCATCTTCTTCACAGGCCCCATTTCACTCCTTCGTTTCTGACACTTCTAGCTCTTCCCCACCCCTGCAGCTTCCTTCCAGCATCTCCACCTGTTCTAGTGTTTTCTGGGGAGCAGATTCTCTCTCATTTAATTTTCATTAATATATGCAATTTTGGAATTTGCTTCCAGAAAAGCATTTGATTACACACATACAGAGAAAAAAAGGACTTTTGTGTTTTTAGGTACTTGTCCTTTAAATTCAACAGAATAGAATAGGGGAATGTAGCTATAACTATATATACAATATATGTCTTCTTAATTCACCTCTTTAGTTTACTTTTGCTGCAGACCTGACACAAATCTTTTCATTTGTTTTTCTCACAGTTCCTTCTTCATTAATATCTTCTCAATAACTGCTTTGAACCCAATGTGAATTCATATGTCTGTTTAATCAAGTTCTTTTCAGAATTTGTGTTAGAAAAAATTTTCTTCCTCTTTCTTTACCGTGTAAGTATTAGCCAATCAAAGGTATTCACCATTCAAAGGTATTAGTCAATTTAGCTTCATAGAATACCTGTGAGTTTATATTGTAGGATGAACTTCATTTTATAGCTGAAGAACAAAACTGCCAAAAGCCTATGTATGCTAAAATGACTCTTTCCACCTATTGTGAAAGACTTGATTTTGAAAGTAGATATCAGGGGTCCTCTTCTTCAGCTACTTGACCAATCCACTTAGTTTAATAGAAAAACAAGTGTACTGCATCTTTGGAATTCAGAGCAATGTATGTAAGCAGCCCCAGAAGAAATCACACGGAGCAGTCTTTCCCTTCCTGAGCTCCATGTGCTTAGTGCCTCAAGCATCCAGACATATCTCTGCAGACCATGGCTCAGTATATTTCAGTCAATGTCTTCTTTCCCAGACTCTGAGCTCTACAAGTCCGTCTTTGAAGCTGTGTTATCTCCAGAATGACAGCATTTCCTTCTATATATTCAACTGCTGTTTCGTTGCAACACTTTATCTTCAGATCCCCGTTTTCCTCCTCATCAGTCTTGTCCTATGGTATTAGGTTGTTCAGTACAGCTAAGCCCTGATGTATTTATAAAGGTTTCAGGAAAAGGTTTGGACAGGAATGATTATGAGTTTGGGAATAAAGAGGTTACAAGTGAAACTGAAATATATAATTACAGCATATTTGAGGACATGCTAGGCAAAATGTACTTCCTGGGGTACTTTCAAGTCAAAAAGCTTTTGACCACATATTCCCATGTCATGCTCACTTCACAGCATCAGAGCTGGAATTCTTCCTTTGTTCTGCTTCCTCCCAACTCAGGTACAGATGGGGTTCCTGCTTTAATTCAACTTGGATAACTTTTCTGTGACATTAATACCTCTGGTATTCATCATCTTTTCAAAGTTTCACTTACTGTCCCTATTCCCTAGAAAGGGAATATTGCTATTTCAGTATAAGTTTCCTTTTCTCTGTGATAATCAATACACAACCTTAAACTCTTGTAAGGTCTCATATATCATAAAAAAAATGTGGAAAAAATTGTACATCAGCTAATTTAAATCTTAAATCTCCAACACATTCTATGTTTCCTATAAAATCCAATTTCAGACATAGAAATAAAACTTTATCCTGACAAGCCACTGAAAACTTTGTTCTCTCTGATCTTATCCCCTTAGTCTTCAGACACACATTTTTGGACATGATAAAAGGAACCTCTATTCAGTCCTGATCGTAAAACATCTTTATCAAAGAACCAAGAGAGATGATGTGTTTTGTCTTACATTTCACAGTTGTGAATGCCATATGAAACCTGGTCATATTCTCTTTCATGCATTACTCTCCACAGCTCCAAGGAGAAACTTCTGCAGAAATTCCTTCAGGTATTCAATTCATGCTGGAAGGAAAAAATGTTACTCAGTGTAAACTAGTTTAGGGACTCCTTCCAATATTTAAAGAAACTTCTATTCCCATCTATCTCAGAAGGAACTTCTGAAAGAACTACTGCTTTTTAGTCTTAAATCTTTCTTATGCTGGTAATTTACCCAGAATAATCCTCAACCAAATAACGCTCCAGCTAATATAATAGATTTCAAGTTTTAGCTGCAAAACTGCAGCAGTTCTTTAAAATAGTAGTTCTGATGTTTTAAAACATAATTAAAAAAAAAAAAAACCTGCTTCTTTTCTCCCACTTGTTTTTAGTTAATGAAACTCTCCAGTGGTGTTGCCTGACATTTAAGGAAGACACAAATCTATATGGCCTAAAGCTACTCTCATGGTGTAGAAAATTCCAGCCCAAGTGATTAAAGTTTCAACACAAATGACAAAAGGTAATAGGAAGTCTGGTAACCTAACTAAATATATGTCTAATTACAGACGGTGATGGTGACTTTTTTGTAATATGCCTACATTTTGCACTAAAAGAGTAGATTTTTTTTTTTTTCTTCATTCCTTTCCAGCTATTGTTGTCTTATCACATCTGCTTTTTTGTAAACTTTCTTTTTTCTTCAGTTTCATTGCCCCAGTCTGATGATCATATGGCAGAACCTGAGTTCCTGTATGGTAAATTCCTGACCAATAGTGAAGTGGTCATGAAATGAAACTAAGATGATTGATCACTCTTAAGACACATCGATTCTTGACTTTAACATTATATCCTTAACATTTCCCTAAATATATGAAAATAATTTTAGTTTATAATTTAGCTGTTTATAGTTTTATAAGTTTAAAGTGCTTCATCTCATTGTTGTTCATTTGGAAAACTTCTGAATCACACATTTTATGGTGAGTGATAACCTACCTTTGCCTCTGTATTAATCCCAAGGAAGGAAGTAGCCAGTGTGCCCCTTGAATATCTACTGAGCTCTGAGTTAACTAGCACAATACTTACTATTTCATATGCCTTGGACTTAGGATTTTGACATTTCTTTCATTCTTTGGTGACATACACACATTTAATGGTTACTCCTTCATTCATTTTTTTAGCCAAAAATCCAAACAACATCATATTAATGACAAAAAAAAACTCCTTTACAAAATGTTTGCTTGGATGAGGCTTCACATTTGTGTAAACTGCATTGAGGTCAGAAAATAATGAAAACATTTAATAATATAGAAAAGCTGTTGACAACTATTACAGAAAAATTCTCATGGACTTTACAACCAGAAAATTTTCTGTCATTTCAATAGCAACAAAGTTAGAGTATCAATCTAATGAAGGACTGAAGGCAGTTGTGTTTTCACAACTATATCTCTGCATAGTTTTATATCTCTCTGGACATTAATTCCTACATGCTGAAATGCATTGCAAATGTAATGAATCAATTTTACCCTTCTTTGCTAGCAATTTTTCTCTTTCCACATTGCATTATCAAACTGTACTTTTCATCCCTTTTTAAATCTTCAGAGTTCTGAAAGCTGTATTCACAGACAACACACATTCAACTTTCTCACTGCTTTTCATCTTTCCAGTACGTTCATACTGAACAGGACTTTTTATAAAGCCTGTCTTGTACAAAGGATTATGTTTGCTATATCCAAACATTTTGGCTAGCTATGTTATCTAACTTCTTTTTCTGTCTAGTTCTTTTTTTGTCTGGCTGAGCTGAATTCTATTAGATTCAGTTAATGTGCACTGTCAAAGAAAAAGTTCTCTATGACTCGATATCATGCACTTGACTCTAAAAGTTAAATATTTCTTTTCCTCTCAGAAATATTCTTCCCCATTTTCAGTCAAAATCACCATTCCCAAATAGTCCATAAGTCAATAGTGTGTGTTAGCACATAGGCTTTTGTTGCAAGGGGTCATGTATTTGTCATTCTCTGAATTCTTGCCTTTCAGAGGAACTGGTATTCTGTAACTGCCTTCAGGAATGCATGTTAGAGTGGTCAACTTTTGAAGCCACTTAAAGTAGTTCACATGCTGAAATTCTATGCAGAATATGAGCAGAGAGAGGTCTCAACAACTTTTTACTTTAAAAACTGTGTTGAGATGCTTATGGATTTGCTCATCATGAATCAGACTTATTAATTTAGCAACATTGGAAAATGTTACACCTATTCTCTATAAACAAAATGAGGAACGATAAAGAAACAGCTTGCAGAGAAATTTGCTGTAATGCCAGAAAATGAAATAATATCTCTTACCACAGAAAAATTTTGTTTGTCTTCAAACAGGGCATGTAAAAATTTGACACAAGTTTAACACTTAACTCTATATGTGCTATTTTACCTGGAATAAATAAAGCCACTAAGTTCATGCAAGGCCATATGTGTCCCGACAGTATTATGTTTGAGAAAAAATTCAAGCTTCCTTCACATATGAGTTGATCATGTCATTATTTCATTCCAAATCAAACAGACCTAACAGCCAACTCAAACTGCATTTTTTCAGAATGCCAGGAAATTTTGCCTTCACTCTCCCTATATGAATGTGCATTATTTGAATTTTCAGGTATTAGAGCAGGGAAAGAATCCCACTTCAGTGCTTACTGAGATGTTTTATTGTTTGATTTTTTTCTTTCTAGGTGCAAATTTAAGAATTCCTGTATTAAAGGAAAGGCAATGATACTGCAGTTCCAGAGAAGTGTTCAATTCCTCTGAGGTAGATTTTGCTATCAAGTTCAGGAGCTGTCAGACACAATAATTTTAAAATACCCAAAATTGGCATGATTAGAAGAAAATCCCTTTATGTTCTAACAACTCAAAAAAACCTCTGACCAAATATTTTTCCAATCAGACTCTACTCTGGATACATAGCAACCACAGCCACTATTTTTCTAAATCATGTTTAAGTGACATATTCCAGAAGAAATTTTGGATTTGTTTTGTGCTTTTGTAGTTCTCATAAAGGTAATCTGTGAAATCATGTATTTGCATATATTTCTCTATCAAGATCAGTCTGACGTGAATTGGACAGTTGTTTAATTACACCTTTAAATTTCATAGATGGAGACTAGAATAAAATATTGGGATGATGACCCGAGATCACCACAGCGATGATTGCAACTATATTTATGACAAAGTACTGGTTTATATGTCTCTGTGTTGAAATTTGACCTTCTATTTCAGTTATTTAATGATTAAGTTTTGGGTTTTTTTTTCCTCTTTCCCCCATAATAGTTTTTTTAAAGACATAGGACATAGTCTTCAAAGACATGTTTTTCAAGGCAACACCATGCTGGTTGACAATGGGCAAAAAATTAATAGAAAATATTCTTTTCTGCCAACTTACTCCTGGTCCAGGCAACAATCCAGGCTACTTGCACAGTTCTATAGCTATCCTTCTGTGCTGTGCATTGCACAAAACTAAACAAAAAGGTAGTTCCCCTGAGACTGCTTTTAAACCACTAGGATGAAAAATCTACACATGAATAATAAATAAACCAGAAGATTCATTCAAAATTGTTACTAAATCACTTGTCTGTGGCCACAAGACTTTATTTTTTTCATTTTTAAGGGTTTTAACTGTCAATAAATAGAGTCACATTGTTTTCAAGAATAAACTTGTAGGTGGAAAATTAAACTCACCAATACTTATAATGATCCACCAAGTACCCTCACTAGCCATGAGTTTTAAAAACTCTAAAGCTGTAAATTACTTTCCCCAAAGTTCAGAAGTACTGCATAAGGATTTCATTAACATCATTAATTGAAGGCATCAAAGAACATGTCGAGTGATGACTCTGATAGAAGAACCCTTAGAGACCAGCTTTGCAGAGAAGGACTTGGGGGTGCTGGTGGGTGAGAAGCTGGACATGACCCAGCAATGAGCACTCACATCCCAGAGAGCCAAACGTGTCCTGGGCTGCATCCAAAGCACCATGGGCAGCAGGGCAGGGAGGGGATTCTGCCCCTCTGCTCTGCTCTGCTGAGACCCCACCTGGAACCCTGCATCCAGCTCTGGGGTCCCAGCACAGGGAGGACAGGGACCTGCTGGAGTCTCCTATGAGACCTCTCCTATGAAGACAGGTTGAGACAGCTGGGATTGTTCAGCACAGAGGAAAGAACACTCCAGGAACACCTGATTGTGGCTTTCCAGTACCTAAAGGGGGCTAATAAAATAGAGGGAGAATGACTTTTTACATGGGCTGATAGTGACAGGACAATGGGTAATGGTCATGAACAAAGAGAGATGTTAGGAATAATTTACTCAGAGGGTAGTAAGGTAATAGATTGGGTTGCCCAAAGAGGTTGTGGAGGTCTCATCCCTGGCAGGATTTAAGTCCAGGCTGGCTGAGTCTTGCAGCAACCTGGCCTAATGGAAGGTGTCCCTGCCCAGAGAAGGGTGTTTGGAACATGCTATTTTAGGTCACTTTCAACCCAAAACATTCCATGGTTCTGTGATCTTCTTTGAGGAACCCTGTGCAGTAAGCAATGCTCTGTTCTTTAGCCTTGCAATGGCAAGAACAGGATTTATATCAGATGGATTCCAACATTGATCTCTCTTGTGTTCAAGTCCCTTAAAATGATCTCCCTGCTCTGCTAGGGTTAGGATAGTCCAAAGTTCTAGAAACAATGGTGATTTAAATGTTAAATGTAGCAATAGATTTTGAAACTTATTTCTTTTCAAGTAAGCTAAATATATTCTTACTATATAACATATAGTAAGTAAACTAAGAAATACTTTATGCAACTTACAATCATTAAATCACACTGCTATGGCTGTATAAAATGAAATGTATGCATTTATATGTCTCAGTCTTCAATCATCCTGAATTTAAAGTCATAAAAGTACACTTTTATATACTATAAAAGTCTGCTTTATTACATCAGAATGTCTAGTAAGATTCTGACTTTCTTCTCGTTCACTGTTTTCCTTTTCGTATGCTGTTGCAGTCTATACAGTCTATATAAAAATACTAACACTTTTCTTTATAAGTCATTGCATAAATTAAATTATATTTTGTCTAATAAATATGTTGCCATCTAAATAGCAGCCTCATTAGAATTTATTATGAATATTATTTTTATTAAGGCCGATGGCATCCTGGGCTGGCTCAGCCATGGTGTGGGCAGCAGGAGCAGGGCAGTGATCGTCCCCCTGTACTGGGCACTGCTGAGGCCACACCTCAAATCCTGTGTGCAGTTCTGGGCCCTCCCTGCCAGAGAGACATTGAGGAGCTGGAGAGTGTCCAGAGAAGGGCAATGGAGCTGGGGAAGGGTCTGGAACACAAGTGCTGTGAGGAGCAGCTGAGGGAGCTGGGGATATTTATCCTGGAGAAAAGGAGATGAAAGGAGGACCTTATGCTTTCTGAAAGTACCTGAAAGGAGATTGTAGACATGTGGAGGTCAGTCTTTTGTCACAGGTAACAAGTAATAGAATGAGAGGAAGTGGCCTCAAGTTCTACCTGGAGAGATTCAAATTAGATAGGAGGAAAAAATTTTTCACGTAAAGGATTGTCAANGAGCAGCTGAGGGAGCTGGGGATATTTATCCTGGAGAAAAGGAGATGAAAGGAGGACCTTATGCTTTCTGAAAGTACCTGAAAGGAGATTGTAGACATGTGGGGGTCAGTCTTTTGTCACAGGTAACAAGTAATAGAATGAGAGGAAGTGGCCTCAAGTTCTACCGGAGAGATTCAAATTAGATAGGAGGAAAAAAATTTTCACATAAAGGATTGTCAAGCATTGGAACAGACTGTACAGGCGTTTTGGGTTGCAATGCAAGGTGTAACCAAAAGTATGTGTTCTATTGCCATCTGTTAAAAATGGTTGGGGACGTGTTTTCTATATCTCCTCCATGACTCATCCTCCCTCCAGGGGGATATATTCTGTTAATGGGCCATCACGGCATGGCTGATAAAATTAAATTATCCCACTGTGTGATGCTCCACTCAGTGGGAGGATACAAGCATTCCTACCTGGACAAAACCTGAGATTCATAACACCAGGACAGCCTGTCTCCACTGAATTCCCAGAGGAAGACTGGACCCATGTCACTACCACAGGACCTTCACAGGAAAACTGCACCCTTCTACAGGATTATCTCTGCTCCAACAGAACCATATCTGTCACTCCAGGAGGACTTTATTGGACTTCTACCAACACCCTGACCAACAGGGTGTCAAGTTGTATTCTGACTGTGTCAGTGTTTTCTTTTTTTGTTTGATTTTTTTGTACTACTACATTTTTATTTTTAATATTCCCAGTAAAGAATTGTGATTCATATTCTCATATCTTTGCCTGAAAGCCCCTTACTTTCAAAATTATAATAATTTGGAGGGAGGGGGTTTACATTCTCCATTCCAAGGGAGGCACCAGCTTTCCCTGGCAGACACCTGCCTTTCTAAATTAGGACAACAGGGTAGTGGTAGATTCACCACTTCTGGAAGTGTTCAAAAAGCATGTGGATATGACACTTTTTTAAAACATGGTTTAGTGGTGGTACTGCTCAGTTCATTGAGCTTCATGATCTTAAAAGTCTTTTCCTACCTAAACTATTCTACAGTTCTAGAATTCTATTTCTAATAAACTATATATATTGTTTATACAGTTCCCATAGAAATTTCTGCACTTTATTATGTGGAGAGTAACCTTCACAGTTTCATTGCAACAAGATTTAAATATGCAACAGTAAGATTTGTAAACCGTTTTGTATTTCCTGAAGGGTAGCCACAGCAAAGACGTAAAAATACTAAAATGAACATATGCAAAAAGAAGCAAGTCAATTCAAAATACAGGAAGAAATGAGGAAACCAAGGATCAATAAAGCATACCACCAACATTGTCAAGTAATGAGAGATGTGTTTCATTGATACCACTAACAAAACTTATTATTAAACTTTACAGTAGTGCCTAAGCCCCTTCTGAACTGGACATAACACAAATGGCAGCAAAAGACAGATGTTACAATCTCTTTCACCCAAGAGATACAACATTTAATAATAAAAAATACAGTGGTAGACTGTATCTATAAAAGTATTTGCAGAGGCTCAGGAAATATTAATGCCATTGTATAAGGTGTTCATATGACTTCTTTTGGAAACTTCATAAAATTCTAGCTATCCTCACAAAAAAGGAGTTAAAATTGAAAAAGCAGGAGAGAAAATTTTCTAGCATGAACAGGAAAATGAGAAAGGTTGGCTTCACAGACAGCAAGGAGCATGACTTGCTCATTTACCAAAATGAAGGCTGTGATGTGGAAAGGAATTACAAGTGATTTTTTTTACAGAATGAAGGAATGAAGGAAGGTGTAGGAAGATGAAGTAGGATGGTGTCAGATGGAAAGAGAAGCAGTGTGGAGGTAGAAGAATCATATAAACTGCAGGAGAGACTAACATAAAAATATGTAAACTAGACAGAAATAAATTCAGGTTGAAAACAAGGATTCTGCTATGAGAGCAGTGAGCTTCTGGAACAAGCTTTTGGTCATGGTGGATAGAGGGGTACTCATATCTAAATTTTATATGGTCCTGATCAGGTCATCTCACTGATAGCAGTGAGCTTGAGTTTAAAGGCCAGGGCTTTCTTGAAGATGCCACACTTCATATTCAAGGAGTTCATTGTGTTTCATAGCAATGAATCTTGATAAAATGAAAGATTAGACACATGAAAAAAAAATTAGCCTTAATCTCCAGCACTGTATTACAAATCTTCCAGAAATTAGTATAGTTGGTTGGTGTTCCTGTTCAGCTCTTGATCTCTACTGTCAAACTCTAGTGACACTCAAAACAGCTAACATGGTAGATGGAGTTCAGACATGTGAAGAAAATCACAGTACTTATGTGCTGTAGTCTTTCTTTTTTTCCTACTAAAGATTTTTTCCCAAGGTATACTGCAGAGTGTGTTTGCTCTTAATCCCTGAAATTTGACATACATTTTTATAGATACAATCATCATGGTATGCCAACACTTTCTGTGTTGGGACACTTCAGCACTTGACTTGATCAGAAACACTCTTTTAATGGATTTACAGACAAGTGTCAATACTTGTATGCTAATTTTACTGTGTAAATTTGATTTCAAAAAAACCCAACTCAGCTAGAGAAATATAATATTATCATAATTCAAGTGACACATCTTCTACACTTTCTGCATTCCTGGAATTGAAAGAATTGATCCAGACAAGACACTCAGCTGTATATTCCAGAACATCTGCTAAATTTTTAAGTATAAGCTCAGAAGAAAATACAGTCAGCAGTATCCACTTGCTTTTTTTTATTCTTGCTGTTACCAAGTGAAAGTAATCTAAGGTCAAAAATGATCCCCAATAAAATGCAAAAGCTGTGGAAGATAAATCTAAACTGAAGAAAATAATCTTATTAACTATCTAAATATGTTATTTGTGCTCCTTAATCTTGAAGAATAAGTCATCTGCTAGATTTTGTTCTGTTAATAGCTGCAGGATGACTCAGAATAAACTGGAAAAAAAAACAAAGCAGAGAGTGTAGTAGGTCTGGGAGCTGTGTGTATAGATGTGTTCATAGGGAGAGACTTGCAGTGCACAACACAAATATAGAGGGTGCACCCACTTCTTGAGTGTTGCAAGATCTCACAGCACTGCAGACACCAGGGAGCACGGGAGGAGCAGGCTGAGTGTGAGGCCAGGGACCAGACCCACCTGCATGAGCACTGCCTCCTGTGCTAAGGGGAAAATAGTTCATCTTTTGAAACTACTTACCTCCCCTTGGAGATGAGCCAAGGCTCTCTGGAGTGAGGAATATGCAGAAATAAATGGAAACATATACCATGACACCTCAAAAGGTCATTTAAAACTATTCAAATGTACAGATTTTCCAGGTCAATTTTTCTTTACAGGACATAGGCTAAGTGTCAGTTTCCTGGAGGTTAATGAGGAAGTTTAGACAGGGGGGAAAAATGAGAATAAAATCCTGGCAATCTCTTAATTATTTTTAATGTGTTTCCCCAGGAAAATGATCTTTGCTGTAAACAGAAATAGTCATCTGGGTCTTTTTTACAGAAAATGTCTAGCCTAATTCAACTAATATTTTATTGAAAGGTCAGATACAGGAGTGCTAGGAAATTTCTATTTCACACAATATGATGCTTCTACAAAAGTACAAGATATATTTTTAAATCTTCTTCTTTCAGCCTTGCCCCAGCAGTGTAGTAACTTATTTCATAAATAGCCTCTGTCTGCATGCTATTTGCATTTTTTTGTGAAGACAAGACATAATTCTTTTATTGAATGCAGTAATCCAGAAACTACTGCATGGCTTGCATGTTGCAATGACTGTCCTAATGTGCTGGCTGAAATGGAAAAAAAAATAACGATTATCTGTATTACTCATGCACCTAACGTCCCTCTTTCCCTCCCAAAATAACAGCAACCTTAGATTACAGATGTTTAAGAGTTCTGCCTGTTACATAAAGGCATAACTAATGTACTGGGAAGATAATGCTGGGGAAAGTCCTATATGTTTAAAAAGAATAAAATTATTACAAAAGGAAATTTCAAAACTGAAAAAACCTTTAATTGCTTTAAGAACAGGAGAATCTGCTCATGACTTCTACTTCAGCATTTCACTAGTACACATAGCAAATGCTTTTAGGGTAAAGGAAATAGAACAGTTGGATATTTACAGATAAACCAGAATTTTCAGAGATGTAAATTTCATTTTAATCTTGTAATTCATCATAAAATAAATTTCAAGTGTGTGACAGAGCATCAGTGAGAGATGAAAAGGGGAGAGGTAAAATTAAGACTGGCTCCTTGTGCACCCCCCCAGTCTTCTCACTGGTGGGGTGGGGTGAGAGGCAGAAAAGGCCTTTATTCTGTGCAAGCCCTGCTCAGCAGTGACTAAAACATCTCTTTGGCATCAACACTGTTTCCAGCACAAATTCAAAATACAGCCCTGTAAAACCTATTGTGATTTAAATCTACCCATACAAAATAAGTATTCCAGGAAAAAACAACAGTTGTTTTATTCAATAGTATTTTCTATCCCTAAATCCACTTTTCCTAGGTTTCTTAGGAGTATCTTCTATGCATTACGCTACTGGAGGAAAGAAAAATTACCTTCTTGTCTGTCTAATGCAGCTGTAATTCAAAAAGATGTCTATTTTATTATGGAACACTCAATTTGACCTGATTATTTTGATTTTTAAGTTTTAAACAAGGAATTTACATATTTCCATATTCTTCACTGGACACTGAAAATGTCAGCTCTTTGTAATCTCTTGCTACAGACCTACTTTTTTTAAACTGAGGAGTTCATTCTGTTGTTCCTCATCCTGAATGCTTGAAATGTCCAGAAAAATTTAAATAGAAACAGCTTTCAGTGCAGAAGGTAATTCTAACAAGGTTAATCCTTTGTGAAAACATTTTCACTGGGATTTTGTTTCTTGAAAGTGGAGGGGGTTGGGTTATTAATGAAAGGAAGAAAATGGGACAGAAAAAGAGCATGAATTAAACCTTCTTTGAAATTAATTAAACCTTTATTCCTTTCTCATTGTTTCATTTGTTTAATCTGCTTGTAGACTAATTCTGTGGTTAGATTCAAATACAAGCCCTGTTTTAATGCTATTTCAGGCAAAAAAATCAGAATTTTTAAGAGCCCCTTACTTCCCTGTTAAGTCAGGACCCACAGATTTGTGCAAAAAGACAAGGTTACATCGGAATTTAAGGACCTGCCTCTGAAAACTGCTGTGAAAAACTTTTAGTATTTCCTTTTCCAAGACAGGGTTCTTGTTGTAGATGTCTGAGGATATTTTTGTAGCGGTGTGATTATTCCTGGCAAGGACACCTCAAAACACTTCTCCAAAACTTGCTTGGTTCTATGACAGTTGCTGACCCAGTGACAGTTTCTGACAATGGCTTAAGCACAGAAGTATCACTGCAGAGTAAGAATCACTTGAAAAGTCATTGTTTGATGGCCATTTTTTTCCCCAGCTATAATAAATAACTTGTTGTTGTTATATTCTTTTTAGCAAACCTCAGCAACCAATTGATAAAATGGCTGTTGAAATTCAACAACAAAGTGAGAAGCAATGCGAGAAGGAAAAAACATCTTTATTGATGGATGCTGAGGACTCCATGTCAACCATCTTCACTAAGAAAAAAATCTGAGAACTTCTGTGAATAGTTCTCTGAAAATGTCAGGAAAACACTCAACCAGGAATTCAGGTAGCAACTGGATGTTGAGGATTATTCCATAGTAAATTGCGAACAACCCACAAGAAATCATTGCATCACTTTTTAAACCCACAGTTTCCATTGGAAAATGTTATAAATGTCTGGACAAACCATTGCAAAAAATGTATCCTAGAAGATGAACACAATTACAGAATATTTTGCATATTACAGGAAATTAGATAGATTTCATAGCATGAAAAAGAAATATGATGATTTCAAAGGAAATACCTATTGATATAAAAAAGGAAGAATGATGTCTACATATCATAGCAAGATAACTGGAGAACATGCTAGGAAACAATCAGGCAGTAAGTGTAGATCAAACCTGAAATTAAACTAAACTAAACTAAACTAAACTAAACTAAACTAAACTAAACTAAACTAAACTAAAATAAACTAAACTAAACTAAACTAAACTAAACTAAACTAAAATAAAATAAAATAAAATAAAATAAAATAAAATAAAATAAAATAAAATAAAATAATAAAAGTGACATTCATGACTGCAGGATGCCATGAAAGGTTAAAACACAGGAAGGGCTCCAGATAGATCAGACATACTCATGAGGTGTTATTTCTGCTGTTTAGCAGTTTTTTGTTTGTTTGTTTGTTTGTTTTGTTAACTGGCCCAAACTAGCTCTTGATANCAAACCATTGCAAAAAATGTATCCTAGAAGATGAACACAATTACAGAATATTTTGCATATTACAGGAAATTAGATAGATTTCATAGCATGAAAAAGAAATATGATGATTTCAAAGGAAATACCTATTGATATAAAAAAAGGAAGAATGATGTCTACATATCATAGCAAGATAACTGGAGAACATGCTAGGAAACAATCAGGCAGTAAGTGTAGATCTGTTTGTTTGTTTTGTTAACTGGCCCAAACTAGCTCTTGATTATCATGATTCCATCTTCCAGATTATTGTTATTTGAACTGTCATATTGGGAAATAAATAACTCAACTGGATTCATGCCTTTGACCTACAAAATAATCAATTATTTACACAATGGTGCACTGCCATCAGGATACATCAGTGTTTCCTACATTGGAGTACCCAGCATGTGTTAGACATTATTCTGTGCTATGAAAAGTACAGAAACAAATCCCATCAGTTTGCAGAAGAGAATTCTGCCCACAATGGGCAGGAAGAGGCAGGATTTTATGAGCTTCAACACAGGCTTTAGGTACCTAAAGTACTCTGACCTATTCTACTGAAAAGAAACTCATGAGTTCAATAATGTTTCTGAAGCTTTGGGTCCTTTCCTCTGCCCTCAAATCTCTCTGTGATTTAGCAACATGACTTCTGCAGATCAGAAAGTGTCCATTAAATGGAGGTTGGGATAATCACAAATGCTGGAGCAGCAATACATTTTCTGTGATACTATAAGCAACAGGACTTGAAAACATGCAAAATCCACGTGCTTGCAGAGAATCTTGTGTAGGAATCTCTCTCAGACAGGTTTTCAAAATTCTGCACAGAGTGAGAAGTTGCCTGCTTGTCACAAGCCACGCATTGCTAATGCCACGTGTAAAGGGTTTGAGCAACAGCAGTATCAGTTTGATGCAGGTTCTGGCTGGAGCTGCATCCTCCCCAAAACTCTGCAACCTTGCAATGCACACACACAGCTACTCCAAAAGCTCTGGCAGCACCAAACATTTATTTAATGGGATGAATGCAGCGCATCACAAGGATGCAGCAAGACCAGCAAGACCATAGCTTCAGGTGAGGTGAGCCAGGCACCAAAGTCCTACACCTGAAGAGTGCAGTGCCACTGACACAGGGGCAGGCAGGGCAGGGGGTGACAGCACAGGGTCCTGTCAACAGCCCAGTGGTCATCAGGCAGGGCAGCAAGGCAGCAGGAAGGTCAAGGGCATTTTCTAGGAACAAGAGCAGGGGCAGACACCCCTACAAAAAGGCTCAACTCGGTGGTCCTGGACTAGGCTTCTATGGAATCCTCACTCAGAGCTGTGGAGAGGTTCTAGGTGAGCCTTGTTAAGGCCATTAAGGGCTTATCATCCATGCCCCCAGGACCCCTACATCTGTATGTAAGGTAAACTCTACTGCACCTAACAATCATGTGCAAAAATACTTATTGTTTGAGCTGAGATGCACATCTCAGAAATGGAAAATGGAAAGTACTGGGCTATAAAATCATAGCATACTGCCCTTTGCAAGCTTAGCTCACAGTAAAAGAGTTATTTTCACATTTCCAGTGAAACTCTCTGACATAACTAAATTGATTTACAAAAGTATTTAAAATAGAAATGTGTGAGGTTTAAAAAAACCTGCTGATTTTATAGTACTCTCACAAAACGGAGGTTGTATGCACCCTTATTACGACAATAAGCAATTCATCAAAACAATGGTGCTGCAATAACGTGAGCTGTTGGTAGTACTGTGCAGAAAACATAGAGCAGAACCAGGTGCTTGAGCCTTAAGGAAAAAAACAGCAATAATGCTTCCATCCTGTTCTGCATCTGCAGAATACATTACCTCATTAACTATTGCGAGCTGCAGTGGCAGCACAGGTGAGACAGTGATGCTGTCTCTGACTGTAATTCTCCCCACCCAGTCTATACTGGCAATTTACATCAGCATCCACCCTCTTTCCTTCTTGTCTCACTGGTTGTCTGCTTTCAGTACCCAGTTATCTCTTTTACTACAGCAGGGCTCAATAAATTAATTTCCCTAAGACAAGACTAAGGAGTCCTGGCGTTTTAACAGCATTTGAAGACATCATCACAGTGTGACGTTTTCAAACACCGTTGTTGAGGATGAATCCATGATTCAGCTTCAAAGAAAGACTGACACTTGCCATAGAATCTGCCTGGATTACTTATAGCTTATCATGTCTTGTTCTTGCTGCTTTGCTTGTGAATCACTATATAGCAAATCAACATGTATGGAAACCTTTCTATTACCCACCAGTCACTGAAAAGGTTTTTCTTCTTTTTTAAAAGTGACTGGGGGCCATCTTGCATCAGACAATTTTAACATCCTGGAATAATCAAAACCTCTTTAAAAAACAATAAGCTTGTTTGAAAATTTATCTGTTTACTAATGAAATTTGCTGATAATGATTGCCTGTTTAAAGCTTTTATGACTTTCCAGTCCATTTTCTAATAAAATTTACATCTGCCATATATCAATAGGCACATGATCAAGTTTGTTTATAAAAAGAGCATGTACTAGATGGGAAAAAAAATCAATACACTAACTTTGTATCCTAACAGCTAATTTATAGTAGCATTTGACATTAACTTCACATAGTTGCTTCATCATTTTTGGGCAGTGTTTACAAGAGGGGAAAAATCCTCCCCAGTGTTCAGGCAACAGGAACTACACAGAAAAGCTTCTGTAAATGATATGACTTAAGGAAAAAGAAAAGTCTACTAACCTGTACTGTACTGGGTTTGTGCAGCCAGGTTTTGGTAGCAGCGGGGCTGCATGGGGAGCTGATTTGAGAAGCTGCCTGAAGCTTTCCCCATGTTTGACAGAGCTAATTCTAGATGGATACACCACTGGTAAAAGCTGAACCTATCAGGGACAGTGGTAGTGCCTGGGATAACATAGCTAAGAACGGGGAAAAAAACAGTGTGCAGAAATATTTGTGGCCAGAGAAGTGAGGAGTGAGAATCTGTGAGAGCAAAAAACCAAGAGCAAAGAAGGGGCATGAGGTGCTCCAGGCACCAAAGCAGAAATATCCCTGCAGCTCTGGGTGCAGCCTATGGTGAGGCAGCTGTGCCCCTGCAGGCCCTGGAGATCCATGGAGATGCAGAAATCCAAATCCCACGCCAGAGCAGAGGGATGCCCAAAGAAGGCTGTGACCCTGTGGGAAGCCCATGCTGGAGCAGGCTCCTGGCAAGACCTGTGGCTTCTTGGAGAGAGAAGCCCATGCTAAAACATGTCTGGTGGTAGGACTTGTGACCCTGTGGTCACAAAAATAAATTCTGAGGCCTAAAGACAAAGTAATATACAGGAAATACTTAACTTTTTTAAAAGTACCATTCAGTAGTCATTTTCCAGCATCACTCTAGAAACTAGCTTATCTTTTTCTCTCATGATAAAGGTGATTTTTCATTAGTTAGATTCATATGCCTCACTCTCTTAGAGATTTTCCAAATTACAGTAGCTCTATGCATTACAGTCTTCTTCTGATCCAAGAACAAAGTATGTGTTAATGACTAAAAGAAACCCTAACCTCCATTTCTGAAATTTTAGGAACCCTACAAAACATCATTCTTGCTGACTAAAATGCTTTGACTTGGAAAATATCTATATGAGTTGATTACTCTACTTTAGGCTAGAAGAAAAATCCAGCAGCATGGAAAAAAAATATATAAAAGAGCAATGAAAGGACATGCCAGATTATGTTTCAGTCAGAGACCCAAATATCAGCGTACTTCTGCTTCAATTTCAATTTTGTTGTGTTATCAAGCATAACACCATTGCACACAAACAATGCCATCAACACTGAATCTACCATATGTGGCAAGCCTACATTTATAAATAATTATAACATATCCACATTTACCTGGGAATATCTAGGTATAAATCACAATTCCAAATGTTTAATTTTCTATCTGTATGTTCTCAACAAGATTTTATAGGTAAAAAATACATTTATAGTTGGGGAAAGTCAAATTATTCCTGAATATTTTTCAGTACGAAAAGAAAAAGAAGATAGTGATTTTTGCAGATATATCTCTTTCTTTAAAAGCCTGCTCATTTTTTGAGAATCTTCTCCACTGTCAAAGAATCTGCATGCTCAAGTTCTGAAAAACTGGTGACATGGCAGTAAATATTCAGTGGAGAATTTAATTGCATGTTCGTTAACTTTCTGAAAACAACGCTTTTGAGCAGAAAGGTATTCCTTTTCAACAAATCTAAGTTATGATTATGAACTGAAACAAGAGCCCAGTTCCCCAGTCAGAAGTTAGAGATGAGAGACCGTGTTGTACATCATGAAAAGAGGCTTTTAAATAATACACAATAAATAGAAATGTAGTCTTCTTTCAAAGCCTGGTTCTACATCAATGCTCAAAAAGCATGAACCATGAGCCACATGATGAATGTTCGTAAATGTTCGCTGAGACTCAGAGTAAAGGTCAAAGTATATAATATCACTCAGTCAGTCCAGCATCTGCTTGCATTGATTTTCACAGACTGTTTTTCCAAGGCAGAGGCGGGCATTTAAACTATTTGCTGCTGCAAGTTACAAAGCATCACAATGGTCCTTCCCCATACTTCAGCCCTCTACCTCACATGCCATCTTAGTTTCTCATCCTTGCAACATGGCAAATCATTCTGCATTGTACTATCTTTGAATAATTCCTCAGAGGTAGTAGGGTTACTTCAATGTTAACTTATATATGTAAATAATTTTACAGGATCAAGACCACACTGTGTAAATATTTGGGTCATGTACTATGTCTAAGATATATTTGAATTGTATGGTTAAACAGGGTTTATTTTTGAACAGAATACACAAACAGTCAAACTTTTGAAGTTTACATATTACAATCCCCTAAACTCTTATTAACAATATTGATAGGGTATGTTAGATGTCCTGACACACTGGGATTCTTTTTTTTTTTTTTTTGAGAAACTCTGACTGCAGCTAGTAAAGCCTTGACCACTTGGAAATAATTTGATCATGTCTTAACCTCTCTCAGATATCGCTGTTTTTATTATTACCTGACAACCTTCTCAGCCAGCTCCCACTTCTCTTTTTTGGCTGGGGTTTGTTTCCTATTAAGAACTTTTTTTGGTGAGTTATCCAAAGCAGTACACTTTATTTCTTCATGTGCATAGTTCCTGAAGGAATCTCAGAACACTTTAGCACTAATAACAAGAGCAACTTCAACTATCTTGGAATATATACCACTAGATTTCAACAAGGTTTCTTTCTTCCTTTTCCTGAAAAAATAGGCCTAAACTCTTGAACAGCATTTTTACTAAAAAGTTCACCAACTCAGCGTCAGCTTAACAGCAAAAGACTATGAAAATTGACACTGTTTCAAAGAAAAAGCCATACCTGATTTCCATGAAATTTTATCAGAAAACCAGTCTAGTTTTCAATTTACTGTAATTTTCAGTAATTTTGAATATAGGAGGAGAGCTATATATTCCCCTCTGTAATTACTGAACCTTTCTAGAGTGACCAAGGGAGAAACACGGCAATTTTCATTTCATATAAAACAGCCGATAAAATTGTTCCAGACAATCTTCTATTGTTTTTATTGTATGTTTGGGACATTGCAAGACTCTTTATTTTGCAATTTGACAATGCCTTTAGATTCAGAGTTAACTGGATATATTTATTTTTTCACTGTAACCACAATATATGCCAGTATTTTCACTTGCATGGGTCAAGTGCTCTCAAACCGTGACATGAGCTTTCCTGATGCAACTTAGATCCCTTCCAGGGCAAGAAGTACCAAGTCCACTGGAAAAAAACCCCAAAATCAGCATTAATGTTCTCTTATTTTTTTTCATTTAGAATAACACAAACCTAGAATTTCCTAGCTTATGGTTAATAGAATAGGTGCTTCTGTTTTTTGATGACTTCCAAGTAGAAGTGAGCTGGCAAAGCAAGAAGTAACACCAGGACTGTACAACCAGATGATGTCAACTTTCACAGCTGTGTGATATTTCCAGAGGTCTATTAGAAAGAAGTTAATCTATGGGGATTTCCATTTTTCTTTTTCTCAGCAGTGGAAACATATTAGGTTGTTTTTATTTTGCAAGTTTTTGATTTTTTTCCCCAAATTTAATGATACTTTATCAATAAGCCTTTAAGTCAACTTTCCAAAAGTGTGATTTGGTTATCTGTTAGGGAAGAAATAATGAGGTAGAAAGTTGTTGATACAGTGTTTCTATAAGAGCTAGATTCTCTTCAAATTTGAAATCACACACTTTGAACTGGACAGTCAAGCCAGGTGTGCAGGTATTCGGATGTGGGATGAAAAGTTATGTTAAGAACTGAAGCTTGGAAATAAATCACACAATATGATTTCTTCCTCAAAGTGGTAGGCCACACAGTAAGGATGAAACAAGATTAGGAAGAGAACAGATTACAATAATGTAGCAGTCTGTCTGTTAACATGATTTGTCCTTTATTATGCAGTATCTATTGCTTGATCTGATCTTGTTTAAAGCTCTTTCAAATTAAGAACATATTTGTTCCCTTAGGTCAAGATCCCCAGCTCACTTCCCATGTCAATGACATCTTCAGCTAATGCTAGATCTTAAATTATAGATAACAGACATTTT
>WEIU01005249.1:170544-185299 GCA_013389925.1 Aegithalos caudatus | reverse complement strand
AAAAAAAAAATTTACCAAAAAAAAAAAAAAAAAAAAAAAGCCTAATACATCCCCATTTGCTAAATCTTAACTGTATTTATTAATACACACTTAGAGCTGGATAAATTAGCTCAGTATTACCAGTTTTCAGATTTTTTTTAATTATTCCCTCCTCTGCTCTACAGAAATTCCCTTAATTTCTTATAGTAAGTGAAATTGCCTCCTTACTCAGACTGCATCCTGAAAAATCTCATTCATTAGTTAAGTCAGGATTCTCCCTGTCCTATAAAAACAGGGTTTCTGAGCATTTGCACAAGTTCCTGTCAGCAGAGTAAATTTCACCTTCAGTTAAAAGCTTCCACACTTTTTGGGGAAAGAACCTATTAATTTGCGAGCATGCTCTTACTAGAAACTGAGAGTTTTCAAAAAATTTCTGTAGAAGCCCACTTGTTCATGCCAAAAAGAGAAAGGCAATTATTATATCAGCTCTCCTGCTTCAAGATAAGCCTTCTAAAAATTTGGAAGTTCATAAATTTTCCAGCTCCATTAGAGATCAATAATTTTTTTTTTTTTTTAATTTGGTCTAACTTTAATCATTTTACTGGGCTTGCATAATAGTGAAAGATCTATTTTTCCATATAGCTAGATATAAATGTATTCAAAAGACACTGAGCATTAAGAGGAAAATTTAAGAAAAGACAAGCGTAGTGTCCAATATAATTTTGAAGAATGCAACAATGAGGCTTGAAAAAGAAATTTTTCTGATTTTTACATTCAGTAGTTACCCTGTTGGAGCAGCTTTTTAACTTTTTTATTAAAGTTATGCTACAGAAGAAGAAAAGGCCTACAAAGTATGCAGCTAAAATAATAAAATCAAGCAGTTAGAGCTGTGAAAATCAAGGAATTGGAGTTGCATTTGTGATTTTAAATTTGTTCATTTTAAGACATAATTTAAACTGTCATTACTATAAACTGTCATTACACAATTACTTTGAATATTTTTCTACATAATTCTGACTCGGTATGTAGTCATTATTCAAGTGAGTAAATATTTAGTGGAAAAATTCAACCCATCTTTATCTACAATCACAGAATCACAGAACGGTTTAGGTTGGAAAAGATCAACAAGAGCCTTCATGGGGAGATCTGATGAATGTGCTACAACGATGCATTGGACAATAACATTAGCAAACACTAAATTTGACATATAAATTTGATATATTTGACTCCTCATTAAGCTCCCTTGAATATATGTAACATTCATTTACAAGACCGAACTAACACCATTTTTCTAAGGCTGCCATTTCGTCTTTCAGGGCTATACTGTTGCCTAAATCCTAAAAATGTCAAAAAAAGTTGAATGTAGAAATGCCCATTGCTTGTTGCTCCTGGTAGCCCACAATACTGCAAGGCAGTCTACAAAAGACAGAAATGAGGAGCCATTTCATCTTGTACACATGGAACTGCAGTAATTATTCAAAATAAATGCAAAGACATTTTCACTGAGAATTGGTTTCCGTCAAAGAACAGTTTGTTCTGTATAATTTAATAAAAGACACAAAATAATTTTTAAAGGGTAGAAAGACTACTGAATGTAATGATGAAGATATGAGAGGGATTCAGACATTTTGTTGGTTGGAGTTCTAGCCAGATAAACACAAGTCCTTAGTTTGAAAATGAAAGAAGGATTGAAGAATAGTGCACAAAATTCCCCCAAGACCATTTCAAGAGAGATAAAATAACAGATTCCTTCATTGATAACATAATTGATGTCTTACTCCACAAAACTATTAAAGGTGTTCCATGAATATTCAGTCTTGTGCCCAACTGCACATCACTTCACAAGTTTTATGCTGAGTTTCCCTTTGAACATTCTCTGCACACCATTAAGTGATCAGCTGAAAGCCAGCAGGTTTTCTCAGACAAGCAGACAGGCATATACAGACACCTGCTTCTGGGAAAATCCCTGCTCCTGTGGTTCCGGTCAAGGACTGAGCCAGGAACCCCAGTTCAGAAAGGGCTGCATGCAGAAACCATGGTCAGTGGAGAAGGAGCAGGAGGCAAGTGTCCCTGGTTCCAGAGCAGGGATTCCCCTGTAGTGACCACAGTAAGAGGAGATACCCACAGCCATGGGACACCCCATGTCTCAGCAGGTGGGTAGCTCCTGAAGAAAGCTGTTGCCATGAAGAGCCCACTCTGGAGCTGGGGAAAAGCATGGACTGACCACAATGCCCACCCTCACTTATCCTACAAAAATAAAATTCTAAGCAATTTGTCTTTATGAATTTTGCCTACTCTCAAGTTAAATAGACCATTTTTTAATTATACTTGATAAAGAAACATAAAGCAATATACTACACACTGACCTTTACAAAAACATTTTCTTTCTATTAGGTGTGCCAAATAACACTTAAGTCTGATTTTTCCTCCATGAAACCTGTTAGACAACTCAATCAGAGTATTCCTTCAAATATTAAATACATGTAAAGTTTGTCATGGATCATCAGAAATCGTATACTTTTTCAATTAATAAGGTTTCATTAAATCTTTCCAGAAAAATCTAATCATAGATCAAGCCACAGTTTGTGGAAGTTAAAAAGAAATCTCTAAATTCTCAGCTGTTGAGTAGCAGGTAATTGCCAGTGAAACCTAAGAAAATATTTTTAAGCCTATAAGCATCGTCCAGTGTTTCTTGAGTAGCTATTCATGTGTAATTACCAAGAAAACCATATATGTTGTGATTTGTCCAAGCTTCTATCCTAGAAACTTCTGATCTGCTACAGTGAAAGACTCTTGGCAGCTTTGGCTTAGGAAGTCCTGCTTTTCCTAACCTGTGAGATGGATTTTCAGAGTGTGCTCTGGGCTTCACGCTTCAGCACATCTATCTGGCTACTTATATTTCAAGTGCATATTTTAAAACTAACTTTACATCTCCAACCCACCCTAGCATCACAGAAGCAACTGCCACCTAGACCTATTCACAGGTGATTTGGTTGCATATGACTTGACAGCTGCTGCTGATTCTGTCTTAATACCATTAACCTATGAAAATACATTCAGCATAACTACAGCCTTCCACGCTGAACTTCGTAAAGTAGTTCAAAACATTGTTTGCTGCAGGTCATTAAGAAACTAGTAAACAGACTATTTAACAGTGATGCTAATGTAAATTTTCCATGACAGCAGTCACTGGTACCCTGCTGACAAATGATAATGTCCTCCCAACGTGTCCTTAGAGCTCAGTAATTACTTCTGTATTCATGAGTGTATTTGGCTGGAAGTTTACCTGATCTGAATGTTAAATCTCTCTGCAAAGTTTACATGTGCTAAGTGCATCAGGTGCATGTACAACATGAGTTTGTTCAAAATACCTCCAAAAAAATGATCTGTTCACCTCAGGCATTACAGAATCTTTTCCCTACCACTCAAGATTCTGCCTGAAATACTGCTTTATTGAACTATTGCTTTAGCTCCTTACCTTACAAGATAACACAATAAGAAAATATTTCATGGAACAAAAAGTGAAATGTTCCAAAAGACCTGCAAAAAAACCCTTGAAAAGTGTCTTTGTAAAACAGGCTTTTGTTATTTCAAACACCACTAGCATAGTTGAATCACAGTTTTATGATGATGATTCTTTCAAGCTACTTTTAAACCTCCTAAACTCTTTGAAGGACAAAATTTGAATTTCAGTAGTTAAGATACAATAACTAACATTTTTAAATGAGGGGTTTTTTATTTTAAAGTGTCCATTACTTGATTAAATTTACATTCAAGTGAATAAAGAAATAAACAATACTATCTTTGAAACATCAATGATTACATGTGAGAAAACTTAGAAATACCTGAAGAAGAGTAAAATCAAACAATGTCTATTTTTCAAAAATTAACAAGCTAATCTCCTGTGGCAGGATAACTATAATACTGGGTGAGCTGATTTTGGCTAATTTTCTTCATAGTAGCTGGTTTGGAGCTCTGGTTTGTATTTGTGCTGGAAGCAGTGTTGGTAACACAGGGATGTTTTAGTCACTGCTGAGCAGCACTCAAACAGAGTAAGAGTCTCTCCACCTCTCATCCCACCCTCAGTGTTCACAAGGAGCTGGGAAGTGACACAGCTGGGACAGCTGACCCCAGCTGACCCAAGGGACATTCCAGACCATTCAGCACTGTTCTCAGAGTATACAGCTGACGGGAGAAAGAAGAAGGGAGGATGTTCAGAGTGACAGTGTTTGTCTTCCCAAGTCATGGTTACACATGATGACGGATCCCTGCTTTCTTGAAGATGGCTGAACACTGGGCTGCCCACTTGCCTGGGAAGTGGCAAAGGAATTCTTTGCTTTGCTTGTGTGTGTGTCTTTTTCTTTCCTTGTGAAACTGTCTTTATCTCAACCCATGAGTTTTCGCATTTTTACCATTCTGATTCCCTGATCACACTGAGTGACCAAGTGGCTGTGTTGTGCTGAGTTGCCAGTTGGGGTTAAACCAGGACACAGGGAAGAAGGAATTTGCAGTATCTTGAGTACAGTAAGAAATTTAATATTTTCTTCATATTAAATTCTCATAGGAAAGTAATGGGAATGTCATCTAGATGAAAAAGCATATAGAGACTGTGTGACTTCTTGGAAAGCTCTTCTTGAAGAATAACTATCAGTATCAAATGGGGATCCTCTTTCAGACTGTATCCCTCAGAGATTTCAGGCCCAACTCTGTTCAGTGCTTTCATTAAAAGTATGAATTAAAAAGTTACAAAATACTGTGGATGAAATAGGATATGTGAAGTTACAGAAGTCTGGAGAACCACCTGAGAATCCAGAACTCTACTAATAAATGCAAAATCTAGAATTATTAAAAAAAAATAAAAAGAGAAATAAAGTTTAGAGCAAAATAATTAGTAAGAAGAAGAAACAAATACTGAAAATGCCAAGTGAGGAAAGAAGGACCTGGATGTTTAAGAGTATTAAAAAAGACCTGTGAGTCAACAGTGCAATATTATTTAAAAAGAATGAATGGGAAAATCTGTTGTCAAGCATTATGCAGGTAAGATATGGGTCAGAATCATTTCCTTCTACTTGTTTACAGGGAGAATGCAGCTGTAGGAGTGCCAGTGGCTTTCAGTGCCACACACTAAAAAAAAACAGAGTCATTCTGGAAAGAACACAGAAGAAAACAGCAGGAAAGAGAAGAGAGCTCAGAAAGTATTAGTAGTTAAGGAAGACTGCAAAAATAAGGGTTTCTTTTAGTCCAGGTAGACAAAGACTTGATAGATCTTTTAGGATATGGCAGATTGTTAATAAGAAAGACACTGATCAATTGTTACCAATTGTTCATGTGAAGGAAAGACAAAAAGAACTCAGTATAACTTGCAGTAAAGACTATATAGGTCATATATTAATAAAAAATTTTGAGAGGAGAAAGCTTGAACAGGACACCCTTGGAGAGTCTTTTAGCAGAAATTCTAAAAAAAAAGTAGCAGATAAAAATCTCTGTAGGAAGCACTGGTGTATTTGTTCCTTCCCCAGAGCCAGAGGACTGGACGATATAACCTTTGGAATCTATTCCATCTCTGCATTTCTAATTCAATGGCCACATGATGTGCTTTAGTAAGGATCACTTATGGGTTTTTTAAAAGAATGCTCGAAGTGACATAAGGTTAGATAATTTCACCCTTTCACAAAACAGCATTTTCTTCCCATAAAGGCACCCCTGCTTGCCTTGCACTTACAGATTACAGTGCTATTTAGCACAGCAAATGACTGAGAAAGTTAACATAAAATATATTTTGAGTAATTTTTATAAGTATGTATACATCAATGATTATGACAAAATCTGACCTGTTTTACAGGATGCTCAATGAAAAAACTTTCTACCAATAAGCCCTAGTCCTTAGAGTATGAATCATTGTATATCAACTATTAAATAAACCAACAGCTTATACATTAATTCCTTTTCAGGAACATTAGTGTTAGATGGGATCATTACAGCACTAAATTGCTCCATAAACTTTACTTAATAATGCAACAGATAAACCTACCTTGTATCTTCACTACATATTTCTGAAGAAGAAATAACTGGATCAAAACTGACATATCTTGACTGTCAGAGTAGTAGTAAGAACTTATAGCATTTAAGGCATGAAAGACTGATTCTCTAGGGAAACAGATTCTAGTTCTGCAAACACAGCACATGGCTATAGCTGAATGACAGCAATTATCTAGTCTGCAGCTTTTGTGGAGTGGGGGACGGGGGCTGGAAGCCAGCTAGAGCTAAGCCAGAGACAGATTTATTTGAGATAAACTTTAACCCTCCCATGGAGAGAATAGTACAATTTTGAATACAGAAAGGCCAAAACTGTGGGCATTTTCAATGCATCTTCAAAACCAGGCAATATTTTATGGGCTCTAATTAATTTGAAAATTTAGCAGGAAATAGAGAGGGTGTGTGTGATTTAAAAAAAGTGCTGCATTACTCGATTGTATGTTTTTGCCTGAAGCTGAGAAATAGCTTCATGTTAGTAAGCAATACTTTGGTACAAAAGTATAGATGGTATGACAGCAGGAGATTTATCTCTCAGACACACAGATACAGGGCTGCTACAGACTGGGAAACGCAAGACAAGATCACAGGATGTAGGTGAAAAGTATCATTTTTATTGGCAATAAACCTCACTAAAACTAATTTTTATGAGCAATTTAGTGTATCAAATGGCAGTTACATTCTATAACTATGATTTTGCAGAAACAGCAGTGAAGGTTTCCTGGTTATCATGCTTGAAATATTTTTTATCAAATTTGTTTCACTACATGACTTAAAAAGACAGGGCAGAGGCTTCATCTCAGCAATTTCCCCATTCCCTTTCTCCCTCTGGATGTGGAATCATCCTTTTCGTTCATCCAGCATCATCAATACTGAGACTTCTGCAGCTGGACCTGATGAGGTGATTCTCTGATAGTGGTGGCACAAGCCACACAGAAACCAGCTCACTCCTTTATGTGGGTGACAGCACTTGGGAGGTGAACAAGAGAAATGAGCTAAAAACTATTGCTTTCAAACAAAGGTGAACTTTGGGTGTTTTTTTACAAGAAGTGGCAATTAGGTCAATACAGAAAAATGCTATGGTGGTGAACAGAGGCTATTCTTTATACGGCTCTGACATCTTCCTCACTCTGCTGAGTATATTATGTCACAGAGTTTACAAAACAAGAAAATGAAAAATATATTCCATCAACATTTGGACACCACCCCCTCTCCCCCAGTACAAAAATGTTTAGAAGGAAAATATATTTTTTTTTTAATGGAATTAGTGTGATGTTTTAATATGTTTTTGTGGTTTTGTTTTGGTTTTGGTTTGTTGGATTTTAAGAAACAGTCTTTTTTTACTTAGGAAAACCAAATTTTTATTCACATGAATTCACATTCCAAATATCTGTAATTACCTAAATAGAGTTTCTGTGTCCTGATTTCCTTTTGGTTTCTTCCCATCTCATTCCACACTGAATTCAGTTTCACTACAAAGCGTTCACCTGCAGGGAGTTGTCTTTGTTGCTGTGACAGTTCTTTGCTTAGGACATGGAGAACCCCTGTCCTGATCCTGGATAAAAAAGGGAATTTTTAAGTACTGCATAATTCAGAAGAGCCATATGCCTGTCTCCTGTCCACAGCAGAGGGACATGTGGGTGAATGACCTTTCTCAGTTTGTACCCTCCCTTTTAGGTAACAAGCTGACTTTTTGGTGTAGGTGATTACTAAGTAGACTCCTCAGATATACCCGGGGGAACCCTTCCTTTGCTAATTTAGAAATACACTCAAATGAGTAAGCGTAGAAAATGAGAATGAAATACACTTACTTTTAAACCCTATTTCAAATAAGTTTACAGACAGTTGGTCTAACTTGCCCCGTACCTAGAAGACTAGCAATGATTCATTTTGAATTCAGGAATTATTATAAGTGATGTGCAGTAACCAGCATCAGCAAAAGTTGATCTTTTTTCCTTGTATAAACAAGGCCAGATGGACTCAGGTGGAATGCTTTTAAGTTGCTGCGTTTTCCCCACAAGCACACCTCTAATTGATGAGGAAATTGCCCCATCCTTCAGAATTGCCTGGCATTTACTACTGCAATAAGCTGTACTTAGGAAAGAAACATTGCTTCAAAGTTTTGTAGTTTATCAGGTACATCCCATGATGCAGCCCAGGTTATAAATACGGACAGAAAAAACCTATTAAACCATTATAAATATAATGAATGTTAAATCAAATTTAAAGGGAATATATTTAGATTTTGTTATTTTATCAAATTCCCAGGGCCTGAAGCTTTCTGGGGAAGTATTGCAGAAGATTTTCACAATACTAATTGATTGAGAAATAAAATGGCAAATGAAATTCTGTATCAAAGAAAATACAAAGCAGCATGGATGAGAAAAACAGCCTTTACTATGCATACAAAATGATAAATTCAAAATTAGCCATACCACCCAGGAAAGAGATATGGAAGTCTTTGCGGATAGTTTCCTGAAAACATCATCTGCATGCTCAGAGGAAAATGATGCTTTAGGAATGATTAGGAAAAAAATTAGTCAAGCAGAAACTAGTTTTTATGCCTTGAGAGGCTACCTAGAACAGAGGCAAGACAGAATTAAAGGAATAAAGTAGGTATTTATTTAAAAAGCCTTCAAAGGATAGATACAGCTTGGGCAGTGCAAAGAGCCTGGCCATGAGTCCACCCAAGATGGATGAGGGTTATGAGTTTTCACACTTTTCTAAGTTTTGGTCTATTTACATATTTGGTTTAATTGTCCAGTTACAGCTTCAGGCTATGAAGTCCCATTGTCTCAGATTGCTCTCCTCAATTCCCTGTTGTACTTTTGGGCCTGAAGCTGTAATGATGTCCTTGGTTCTCTGGCTGGAAAGGGATTGTTTTGTCTAACTGCCCTGTGAAGAGAACTTGCTAACACTTTATATGAAGTTCAGAGTCACACAGGCAATACAGGATGTGGAAAATATGAAAGTTAAAATTTAAGGCATCAGTTTTACACCTGAAAAAATATGTCCTATTTTGTGTGTCCTGTTTTTCAGAAAGACATAAGAGGTAGGAGAGAGAATAGTGGCAAGGAGGATTGATATATAGTATAGGCTATAAGATATGGGAAGACAGAAAGAGGTGACTGAAAGGTGACATTATGACAGTATATAAAACTATGATGATATGGCAAGGTAACCAGTTTTTTTATTATTATTACCTTTGGTAATTTCCAGGAAATGATCAATACAAAATAAGGTTTAAATCAAATTAAATAAACTACTTTCTTAGTATGGGGTTATAGAGTGCATTTGCATAGGATGCTGCTGGACATGGAAGTAAAAATAATGCAACAACACCGTAGGCAACACAAGGACCCCTAGAAAATCTTTAGTTTAGAAGCCTCAAAGCCCTGACTGTCGGGAGGTCAGAGAACTCAGCAAGAAATAGCCTCTCCAAAGTCCCTTAAAGTTTAAAGGAAAAGTTGCTCAGCTCTCATACTCTGCCATGATAAACCTCTATCAGTTAATGTTACACATAAAATTCTGTTAAAAATGGACATTGAGCCTAACTTAATAAGGCAGTTCTTAATTATATCAGTGTTACCACATTTTTCTTAGGCTGAAAAAACTTCCTGACCGATATCAACACAATTTAAATTATAATCAGGATTTTTCACTTTCCACAACAACTTCTCCTTTCATGGTCATGGTGTCCTACAGTATCCCTTTAATTTCTTCAGGTCATTAGGTTTGCAAAGAATGGTGTTAACATGCACCACAGTAGAAGGGAGTAGGACTGGTGGATGAATGCGTTCAAAGCCAGATGTACTGCACAACAGTTGTTCCAGTATCAAAATAAAACTTTTAATGAGAAGTGTTATTGAAAATAAGTTCTCTCTACCACAGAATTTAGATGAATGAAAAAAAGTAAGGATGAAAATTTGAGGAAAAAATCTTGCAAAATGAAAGAAATTGCTGTAAAGCAATTTCCTGAAAAGGGGTTCTGCTACTGAAAGAAAACTATATCTTCTTCTTGTGCGCTCTTCATCTATTCAGTTCTGCTGGTATGATTACAAAAGGTCACGTGAGACCATGCCAAAAGGTCTACATAGATGATTTGTATTTTATTTGCTTTTTATTGCCTAGAAGTGCTAAGCACTTCACAAAAGACACAGCCTTTTCCCAGAGTTTACAGTCTGAGGAATCTATTTGACAGATGTGTGAGCTACAGCATTTCATAAGGCAAGGAAGGACTAAGAAAGTACACGGTGTTGACTCAATTGGTTTTGCCATTATTTATTTATTGCTGAAGCATTTCAAGTGGTCACACATTGAAAGCTGCAATGAAAATTGCAGTTGAAGCAAAACTAATCTAAATGAAGAAGTCCAAGTCCCTTTTTTGGGATGGATCTCTGTGCCCAGATGGTTATGCCAGGGAGCCGTTGTGGCACAGACATTTTCCTACTCTGAAAGGACTCACTAGGAGCCCTGGCAAACAGGCCAGGGGCATGGTGTTGTCTGTTTTAAAGCTGTCACTGCCTTTGTGCACCTGGAATCTGCTAGGAAGGGGTGATGGTGGATTTTTATTTTTGTGTCTTTTGACAGTGAAATTGTCATTCTCCTTTCCTTCTCTCTGTGCTTCTAATTATCACAACCTATCCTTGACAATTGGCACAGGTCCTCACTTTCCCCCTTGCTCACTAAAGATCAACCTCACAAAGTTACATATCTCCAGACACATAATGACATGTCTTTTTAATAGATGGTGTAGCTGGAATTTGAATTTTGGGTGCAAGAACATATAAACAGGAATCAAAGTCGCTACGTCAGCATGTAGATATTTATGTACTACATAGGCAACACAAACTCTGTCCATGGTGCTGATTTTCTGTCCCTTCCATAGCCTGCTTTTCCTCTGGGATTCCCATAAGATGGATGCCTCAGGTATCTTCTCTGCAGTTTTATTCCTCCTAGCTAACATAAAGCCTTCATCTCTTCTTTAGAGTAAATCTTCTCATATTATTCAAGTTCCTGCAGGGTCTTTTCATACAGGCATTTTGTTCCAGCACAAGACTATCAGATCAAGAAAATAGCCAAGGGTTTCCAAACCTTGCCAGAGGGGAAGAAAAAAAATCACATTCCTGCATCTTCTGCAGCAGGAGTCATTCATGTGCTGCAGCAGAGTCAGCCTCAGCTGATTCTCTACAGAGTGAGTCCTCTCTCTAGTGGTGGCCTCCAGCCAAGGCCAACAGGAGCTGTTTATGCCCTAAGGCAGAGCAAGCCTTCACCACTGACAATCAACACTCCCTTGACAGACCCCCTCTAGTCTATCACTTCCATACAACTGATGCTTTCAAGATAACTTGTTTCAGTAGTTTCTTAATTTCTCTGATATTTCATTGTGGAACTCTGAGATCTGTCCCTTGTTCCCTTAATCACCATCACAACCTTCCTAGTCTGCCTGAGGGGAACTAAAGGAATCCTGGGATCTCAGTTCAGAAATGGCTTCAGTGCAGTACCTCCCCAGCTGCCACCAGGAAAACACACAAGCTCTTCCTTCTGGTCTCCTCTTGCTTGGCAAGGTACAAGTACACTGCTTTGTGTGGCAGGGCTGGGGTAGGAGGGTGTGCTGCAGGGGTGGCCCTGGCACAAGTCACCACAAGCTCCCAAAATAAGCCAGTTTCATCCAGCTCCAAAGCAGACCCACCGCTGCCCAAATCTGAGGTCATCATTGATGTTTGGTGGCACCTCTGGGATAACCTATTTAGGAAAGTGGCAAAAACCACTGCACAGCAGCTGCATGAGAAAAGAGTGAGAAAAACGGGGAAGAAACAGCCCTGCAGACACCAAAGTCAGGGAAGAAGAAGGGAGAGGAAGTGCTCCAGGCACCACAGCAGCCCATGATGGAGCAGATAAAAACACTGGAGCCATCCTGTGAAACACCCTGCATTGAAGCAGGTGGAGGTGCCTCAAAGAAGCTGCAGGCCACTGGGAGCTCATGCTGGAGAAAGTTTTCTGTCAGGAACTGCAGCCCATGGAGAGCCCCCACTGGAACAGACTGTTCCTGAAGAACTGTTCCCAATGGGAAAGACCCACCCTGAAGCAGAGAAAAACAATGAGAAGAAAGGACCAGCAAAGTTCTATGGACTAACCAGAACCCCCATTTCTCATCCCTCTGTACTGCTCAGGGGGAGGAGGGACAAAAGGCATGAAAGAAGGAGTGAAGTTTAGCCTGGTAAGAGGTGTGTGTGGGAGGTGTCTATAGTTTTGTCCTTGGTTCTTTCCACCCCATTCTATCCTTCACTGGCAGTAAATGAAATTACCTTTACTCAATTTGAGTCTGTTTTGCCTGTGATAGTAACTGATGAGTGATCTCCCCATCTTTATCATGACCCATCAGCTTTTTCACCTTATGTTTCAATCCCTCCCTTCTGAGAATGGGAGAGTAGCTTCATGGGTACTTGGCAATCAAAGTTAACCCATCAGAATTGTAGAGAGTCTAAAATCTTATCTCACCTTTCTTCCCCTCCAGCCTTAATCCAGATTACATCCCTCTTACCTTTCCTGTTCCAGTTCTTCTGTAAGATAAACACTGTGATCAATTACTTGATGATCTGCTATTTACTCCTCAAAACTTACTGAAATAGGATTTTTCCTATTGATACTGCAATCCTTTAATTTTTTTCCCCCTTGTGTCTTTTAAACAAAGTTGCTATAGTGTAGCCTCATCCCCTGTCTTTCTTCTGCTTTCCACAGCTGCCAAAATGATCCTGAGCTGTCTGAGGAAGGGGCTGTCAAGGGGGGGACGGGATTATTTCCAGGAATAGCACTGAGTGACACTATAACAGGAACACTGGGTTCATCTCTGACAGTGAACATTAGAAACCAAAGCCAGAAAAATGCAGGTTTTAACAAATGGGAGTAGATATCAACTTGAACAACTTACCCTGGGAAGTGATGGATTTCCTGTCTCTTGAAGTCTTTAAATCAAGATTGGATGTTTCTCTAAAATACACTGTCCAACTCCAAGAGAAATTACAGATTTGATGTAGGAAGCTCTGGCTGAGACTCTTGGTCAGATCAGATTAGACCACTGCATGTTCTTTGTGCACTCTCAAATTAAAATTAAATTAACATGCTACCATTGTGTTTGAAATAGACCAAAGCATATTCCTCAGCTCGGTTAGCAGGCAGTAACTTGCTGATCCACTATAATGTATATACATCTAAAATCCTAATATTCAATACTTATTTTGCATGAATTCATATGCATATGTGCCAGCAAATTAACTAAATATTTTTCCAAATTCACTTGCTCCTAGTGGTGAAGAACCAGCCAGCCATGGAAATTTAATCTCATTTTCATTGCTTTTTATTTGGGATTATATAGTCAAAAAGTTAAATAAAGAATGGAGGAAAAAAGAAACCAAATTTTGTGAAGAATTTAGGAAGACAAAGGAGGCAAAGGAAGGAAGAAGAAAAGAAAATCAAGCAGGAGCAAAAGCAGAGGTCACAAAAAGCAATGGGTAAATAACGTGAGGAAAAAGCCTGCCATTCCAGAGAGAAGACTGGAAAACATGAAGGGAAAGGAAACAGAAGATTTACTGAAACATAAATGAATGAATATTCTGAAATGCAAGTTAAGTCCATTTGCCATTGATCTGCAAAGAAAGTTTTCAAAAAGTAATTCATTTGCAGGAACTCCGCCATCTCCCAAACATAGGCACACACAGAGTCATGCACGCAGCTGGATACGTCCATGCTGTCTGTCTGTCTGTCTGCTTCCAATGTTCTATGCTTATTCTCCCATGTGGTAGATGCTGAGCCCACAATCATTCTTCACAAATCACTGTCACCCTCTGCAGCAAATAGAGGGGTTGTCTTTCACCCTCCAACAGGAGAGTTTGAGGACACAAGGTGCAGTAAAAAACTAAAAGTAAACCTGAGTGAAGAGGGGCAAAACTCTGATCTTGGAGCACGTGTGTGTGTTTCAAAGCAGAGCCACACAGTTCACCTTAAAAAAAAAATCAATATTCTTTCACATTGCCAATTAACATTTTAGAATTATACTGTTGCAACTCCAGTCACTCCCTGTGACTGATAGAAATATCTTGTAAAGCCACATGTGAAGCTAGAAGCTCCCTCCTCTGACATACAGCTATTGTTGGATGATTTCATTACCTATCATTTATTATATATATATCTTTTAATTATTAACTGCAATAGACCCAGACTTCTGGCATCTCCTCTGGGAAACTTCCAAGGCTTAAGATAAAAATTGAAAGATAAAAATGAAGATGAAAATTCAAAGGCACCAAAAAAAGACTAGACACTAAAAGAGCTCCAATTTTTTTTTTTTCCCCCTCCACTTAAAAATATTAAGAGAGAAAAGGGGAGGAAAAAAAAAAGAGCTAAAAGGAGGCGGCATAGGAGCAGTGAAGTTTTCCTTTCCGTTCGTTCTCCCCGCCTTTGGCATGAGTGCCACAGCGCTGAGCGCTCCCCTGCTCTCGCCGCTCCGCTCCCTCCTGTGCCGCAAAGCCGGGCAGCGCGGAGCAGAGCGCCCCCCCGGGGAGGGGGGACACGCCTGTCCAGCCGCGTCCCTCGCTCCGCAGCCGCTCAGCACACGCACATCCCCCTTGCCACCCTCAGTAATAATGCCTGGGACTTAACAGCAGCAGCCCCAGTGATGGGCTGCGGCGTCCCTCCGGGGCACTGACCGACCTTGCCCGGCCCTCCCGCCCTACGCCCGCAGCACAAA
>WEIU01005249.1:134215-158913 GCA_013389925.1 Aegithalos caudatus | reverse complement strand
TCCTTCCTAACTGCAGCAGGGACTGTGGCTTGAAGCAACGGTAATATAAGCTTGGTAAATGTGTTCCAAGAGCAGTAAGTACATTTTTACTAACAAATGTATGCTAACTCCCATTATTTGTATTCGCAGACGCATCTACCTACAAATACAACTTAATGGTCATATATGTTATACATATTTCACTTCCTATGAGCCACAGAGGATGTGAATCTATTACTGCTTTCACCTGGAGGCTTTGGCCTGTTAGCTTAAGATATCAGGAGTTATGAATTTAGCTTTGGAAATCCCTAGTTTCATCTGCTTTGTGTGTCGGATGAGATTGCAGCCTGAACACAAACATGATGATGAATGAGATTTAAAACATAAGAATATTTGCAGAAAGCAAAAGACTGAATAAAGGGATACAAGCAGTGCTCCCATAGCTGTCTTTCATGATCTGTTGCACTGTTCTGAATAGCAAATGTATTGGAAAGAATAAAAAAAGACAAACCCTTTCTTTCCTGATACTGTAAGTCACTAAAACAGGGAGAAATTATAACAGAAGACCTCAACCATTAATTATGATAACATTAGTAGCTGTATTTACAATGTTCTGTTTACTACCACTCCATCCATTAAATGCTTTACTTAAATTCTTTATTATTCAGTTGTTATTGAAATCAGCTGGAAAATGTAAAGGTGTTTTCAGATAACTCAGAAAAAGGACAGGCACAGTTAATGCAAATGCATGTGTGCAGCAGATAATTGACAAGGTTTCGGCAGGTGCTGTGTGAGGTGATTTGGAGCTTAGGAATGAGAGATTACCCAAAGTAAGGATCTTAGAGTTTGAGATCTTGCCCCTGAGGTTGCTCTTTGCCCTCCATTGACCCCCAGCTGGGAGGAAGAAGGGGTCCAAGATACATCAGGAGCTGAGTATTAAGGAAACACCATTATTTGGTGTTCTGAAAGAGGTTTCACAGAGCAGACAACAGACTGACATGGAGCACTACTTGGTGCATAGGGAATTTTCTGAAAAGAGCTGGAAGGTGTGCCTGGTGCTTGTGAACAGAGATTGTAGCTGGTGTGAGCTGACATGACTTTAAAAAGCTTTAAGGTGAACGTGTGGTGGTGCCAAGCTGAAAACTTAGTACAGAGGGGGAAGTAACACCTAGACCAGACATCCAGTGAAGCACAGGAGGAGCTACAGAATAGCACAAGACTAAAAAATACTGTCCCAAGAGATACAGAGAAAATTCTGTTTTCTTCCATCAGCTATCTTCTTCTGCCTGGTTTTTATTATTACATGCCCCAGCTTTACATGACAAAATGGGAACAGTGTTCAAGCAGCACCACCAGTGGAAGCAGTTGACATGGTGCTTCCCATACTCTGCACCACTGCAGAGGATCCTGGCATCCCAGAAGTGAAGTCATAATGTCCCAATCCTACCCCACAGCTAGGGACAGGCCATTGTGGCTTCTGGGTTCAGCACCAGAAGCCACAGCAGCTTATTAGCTCCTGTAGTGTATTGATTGCAGATAACTGTCAGCTTAACTACTGCAGGGAAATACAGGAAAAGGAAAGAGCATAAAACATTTGCTTCTTGGTAACAAACAAAAAAGAAATTGCATCCTTATATGACCTCAGAAAAACACTGCCTGTTTCTGTCTCTGTCTTAACTTCCCCAAGTCAGACTTAGACTTCAACATGGTCAACACTTTGAGGGAGTCATGGTGCTGTACTCCATTCCTGCAGATGAATTGAATTGCTTCCCTCCATTCTTTTCTGGGTCTCTAACAGATGTTGAAGGACTACTAGTGTTTTTGTTTCCTGATGAAAGGACCAGAAAGGCCATCATTCTTTCAGTCATACTGTTTATGATGGGAATCTCTTGCTCTTCAGAACAGCTGGCAGGCACCAGAGCTTCACACCTTAATTGCATTTTCTTTGTCAGCATTTCACATAAAGGGAGACTAGCAGAAAATACTTTGAGCAATTACAATGATAGCATAATGATAATTATTGCAGTTCCTTGCACTTATATAGTGTCTGTGAGATTAAAATGAGATCCAGAATAATGTTACCCCTTTAAAAAGGTGTGGATATCCCCTACCAGCAGCCTCACCTTAAGAAACCGCTCAGGGCCTCACCGTCCTGTTCCCTTGTATTTGATATGGTAAAGCAGGGCTGTACTGCCACCTTCCTATTCACATGTGTGAGCAATTGACTGCACAAATGAAGTCATGAAAGAAAATGTGAATGAAGGAATCAGCACCATGAAGAAGTTTCTTCTCTTGAGCCTATAAAAGAAGAAGTATTTTTTCCTCTTGTGCCTATAAAAGACAGGAGAACACTAAAGGATAATCTCTCCAGTTCATAGGGAACGTGCTTAAATAAGATATTTTCCTTTCTTGACTGCACATCATGTAGGTCTTAGAAATACTAGTTAAGAGAGCAAAGTGTTTGCCACCAAAAATGTAACACACCTGTATAGCTTGAAGCCTGTTGATTTCTTAAAAGATGTGCTTTACAATAACGTACTGCCTTCCTATCGGGGCAAGTATTGTCTGCAAACTGTTGGATTCATGGCACAGTAAGTTAGCAGTTTTTATCTACTGAAATAAAATTCCTTGGAGCCTTTTCTTGGCCCCAATGAAAGTGTTTCACATTTAACTAAAATTATAAGGTTCAATGTCAAGCTTTCAAAACTTTGTACCTATTGTTAGTGCTGTGATGATGATAACTTCCTTATGGTATGTGACCATAGTAAAATGGTGCTATAGTTTTTTTTCACTGAGACAAAATTAGAAAAGTCATTAAAAATCCTAGGGGTTGTTTTGGTGGTTTGTTTTGTTTTTTTTTTTTTTTTTCCCTTGTTGATACAGGCTGTAACTTTCCACATTGGGAATAAAGAACAATTCCAGATTTTAGTGGGAACCCACCTCTTTTTCTCACCTCTCTCAGCAGATGGAGATGGAAGCATTCAGAACCTGTCAGAAGACAGGAATGAAGCAGACTATCTCCCTGCATCTGTAGCATGGGTCACTGAAAGAATTGCTTGTCACTTCCATTAATGTGTCTATCCTGATGCTTGGCTTCAAGTGAGAAAATAATGGCTCAGACTTCCTAAAATCCAGGATGTGCCACAGTTTTGCTCCCTATATAGCCAGTTGTTACCCATAGTAGACTTCAATTGAGGGCAGCTTGGATGTGGTCATTCCCAGTGCCACACTGGATGAAATGCTTTTACCATGGGTCATCATCATTGCATGTGAAGACAACATCAGTATACTGCAATACTTCTCACTTTGTTCTCTTCATCCTCACCTAACAGATGTTCTGGTCCCTGATGTCTGTTTGGCTGTAATCCCCTGGAAGTTGTAACACCTTGCAGTGGTTCCAAAGGATTGCAGCAGAGGTTTGCTGAAGTATCTTGTTTCCACCACTCCTGTGTTTACCCAGCTAATTGTATCTCCATTTGGCTTTGTGAAGGATATGAGAGCAGAGGATGGCTGGCAACCCTGTCCTTAGAGGGTCCTTTTACTCTTGCATCTACATTTCATCCAATACAGCCTCTACCCAGATTAATTTTTGGAGCTTGGATTATTTTCTTAGGATTATTACTTGTGTTTCAAATTACACACTTGGTTGGCAGTGTTTGTACCCAAGAAAGGAGGTTTGGTATAGTAGGAACAGGTCGCTGAGGCTACACTACAGCATTTTGGGATGGTGTCTTAAGGTTGAGATGCAGATACATGCAAAAGCATCTTACTTGGTTCCTCCCATCTGTGTATAGAGAAAACTCTGTAAAACATTTAAATACCTTTAAAATGCTGTATTTTGGCTTTATTTGGAGAACTGTAAGCCTTTAGGAGATGCTTTTCAGGAAGAGACTTTAAAGTACATTAAACATTGCGCATCCTGGCAGGGCAAATTCCAATACTCTGTTGGAAGCCTGGATGGGAGTTCTTCTACTTAGACCAAGTTGTTAATTTCTAGTTGAAACTTGCCCAGAAGTCTGTGTAAATGTGTATAGCTGACAGAGAGCTGTCCTTCTGTGCATGTATTTTTGTACGACTTTCAGCCATTTCAATGATTGAAATACTAAATCTAGCACTCAGACAGCTTTTGGATTTATGACAGTCCCTGAAGGACTTTGGCTTACAGTTATTCATATAGGTAGTTTTGAAAATTTATGACAGAAATAATAACTCTGTGGTAATATTCATCCAGTTGCTTATTTAGAGCACCCAGTGTGAGAACAAAAAAATGAGCAGCTAGAAATTCCTGGGGCAAAGCTTTGGCTCAGTGCTCTGCTGTCCCTCACAGGATGGGGAGGCCAGAAACATTTCTGAGACTTAAGGCAGTTTTCAGAATTTGCAGAGATGTAAAACCAAAGTGAAATTTGTCCCTGAGAAGCAACTAGTGTATTTAACTGTATTTTACATGCTTTCCTGATCTATTTCAACTTAATTATTGTTTTCTGATACTCAGGTATGTGCACATGCATTGTAGAAGCATTTAGTGAGTCACCTGTCCCACTCCACATGCTGTTCACAGGATGATAGTGATTTTAAGCAGCTTGTTCTACCCCTCTTGCTCCTCTGTCATTGTCTATGGTGTTGCCCAGAGCACACTCTGGATCTCAGGAAGCTACAGCAGATCTCTCGGGTCTAGGCAATAACAAGGGCACCCTGGAAAAACAAGAACAGGCAACAGATGAGTGGAGTCAAGGCCCAGTGAACAACGTGATGTGGTGTTGCCCTTCCTTCTCCCTTCCCTCTTGGGCCATCCCATCCACCAGGCTTTATGAAAGGAACCTGCCAGCCATCAGGAGTGATTTGAATATATATATATATATTTCATATTTCTGTTATACCTGCCATATGTGTTTTCTGCATTCTTTGGTCAAAAAGACCAGCTGTGACCTGAAGGAAAGTCCCTCTGCAGAGGGGGCAGAACATGTCCTTTTAACGCGCATGTCCTTGTAAGAAGAGCATTAGTGAGCAAGAGATGTGAGCATTCAGGTGTGATCTTTCACATATGCTTGGGGTGATAGTTTTGCTTTGATGTTTGTTTTTTGTTTGGTTTTTTTGAGTTTGTTTTATCTCAAATTCAAAACTAATAACCAAGAATCACTTGCATAAATATTATAAATCTTAAAAACAACAACAAAAGAAGTAAACTCCAGAGTGGGTGAATGTGGGCAGAGCTGGTACTTTCCATTTCAAGAGGCACACCAGGGCAGGTGTTGTGCTGGATTGATGTTGTTTCACGGGTCATTAGCGCCCTGCGGAGGAGCTGCTGCCTCACCAGCCCCCGAGATGTGTCAGTGCTCCCAGAGGGGCTGTGGCACCCCCTCCCTCACTGCAGCGTGCCCCTGTCCCTGCAGCCGCTGTCCCATCCCGGCGGGGCCTGGGGGAGGGATGTGGATGCACTCTGGGGACAGGCAGGGCCGGCTATCGGATAGGGCTGAGGTTTAGCTGGTAAAACCGTACAGAAGGCAGGGGCTGCAGCTCTTTGGGAGTAATGGAACAAACCTGCCCGAGCTCCAGCTGTGTGGAGCAGTGCCCACCTCTGTGCCTGCCTGCCAGGTGCTGGGCTCCAGACATGGAGCTACATCTCCACAGGAGATGGTGGCCGGGCAGTGGGGCTGGAGAGGGCCATCAGCATTTCTTCCATAGAAGTAAGAACCTAAAAATGCTGATTATCAGCTTCAGGCTTACTGCAGGGAGAGTTCTTCTGTTAAAAGCTCAATTGAAGGTACTAAGATGAATATAAGTGACTCTAAAACCAGGTGATTTCATAGGGAAACTTTCAGACTTTTTAATAAGCTAAATAACTGGCGCTTGTTTGTATGCCTTGAAAGTATGTGGGTTTTCTTCTTGCTCTTCAAGGTTAATATACTGTGGCCGTGTCATAAGAGCATGTCTGCTAAGTGTTTCTAGCAAGACATCTTGAAATGCTGCCAGAGACCTGGAGTTCTGCATACCTTGCTTTTAACACAGAGCGACAGCTTAGAATCACCCGTTGTGCCACTGCACAGCCAGGATTGTAAATGCCGAATTTTAATTATCAGGTATATTCATAATTCATTAATAGGAGGTAGACAAACAGATTGGGCTGGCTTTGCTGTGCAAGAAAGATAAATGGAAGATCTGTAGAATTTTCTTTCCTCCATTTTGTCTTGCTGCAGCTATTTTTCTTGAACTCTCAAAGTCATTGCAGGGAGAGGGGCTAGAAACAGGACAAATGTACAGTCATCACAAATGTTCAGAATTCTGAAACTGAGCTTTAAGTACAATGTGAGCATTTGAATGCAAAGCCACAGGATCAGCCATGATGTTATACGTTTGTCAAGCTGTTCATGGGATCCCAACACGTGTTCTGTGGCAATATTTCTATAGTTACTTAATAGCAACCTTTGAAACTTTGGATGTATTAAATAAAATAATTCTTAGCCATGACCATTGCATTTGTTCTTGAATAAATAAATTTAACTGACTTAATGATAAATATTCCAGGAATTGCTTATCAATTTGGGTGGTATGACAGATGGCGATATGTCATTGATTTAATGACATAAAACCATATTCAGGTAATGAACTTTTCACAGTCATTAACATACGATCACCAGCTTCAACAGTTTTTTTCAGGCTAAATTAAAAGTGGCATGTGTGAAGTGTACTATATATTCAGTATATCACATACTCAGCTGTAACTTGAGTCTAGCTAGCAAAGCACACGATTGCCTAACCATCAGTCTGGCTTTGGAGAAGTAATCAGCTATAAGAAAATGATGAGCACATAATTTTAGATCATTAGAGGTGATTATTATAACTAGGAATGCTTTTAACCTAAAGGTGAATAAATGGCACCTCTGCAGTACATACTATTTAATATGGTATTTCAAGTGCCTTGAAATACCATATTAAATGAAAGATGTAGTGAAAGATAGAAAATGGAAATTCTTTGTTTGTTCATAATATCCTTTTTTTTTTGTGTGTGTGAAGGTGTCTTGGTACACTTAGGATGGAAATGATATTTAATGCAATGTACTATTTGTATGGAGGCTTGGTGTAAGATACATGTTACCTTGCTCCTAAATGGGGTTGTTCTTTGACTGTTTGGATCAGGGCTTGGCTAGGAGGCTCCATGGCCTCTGCTATTCCCCACACCTGGGTTGGGAGAGTCTGGGGGAGCACAAAATTTTAGGGCTACTAACTTGTTTTATTCTACATGATGCAGAATTTACTTGGGAACATAATTCATAGATTTTGAATGAAAAATTTACCCATAATTTTTAAAAATTAAAAAATTACAGATACCCCATTTCCTACTGTGAAAACACCTGCTTATAAAATGATATTCAGAAGCATACTTAAGAAGTCATGGCAGGCAGGTGAAGTTCCCTGTGACTGGAAAAGGGGAAATATAACCTCCATTTTTCAAAAGGGGAAAAAAAGGATGACACAGAGAGCTAGAGACCAGTGATTCCTGCCTAGGTTGCCAACAGAGTCACAGAGCAGGTCCTCCTGGAAGCTATGCTAAGATTTAGATTAGATATTAGAAGGACATTCTTGTGAGGGTGGTGAGGCACTGGCACTGGTTGCCCATAGAAGCTTTGGATGCCTCATCGCTGACAGTGTTCAAGGCCAGGCTGCATGGGACTTTGAGCAGCCTGGTCTACTGGAAGGTGTCCCTGCCCATGGCAGGGGTTGGAATGAGACAGTCTTTCAGGTTCCTTCTAGTTCCACCCAGTCCATGGTTCTTTAATTTTCTACGGATCAGGCATTTGTTGTCTTATTTCCAGGAGTGGTGTGCTGACGATACACACTGTTCCATCAGCCAGAAAGCTAATGGGAGATGTTCTCATTTTTCTGAAAAACAGGACTAAATTTTTCTCCCAACTGAATCACCAAATGTCAAAGGCAGTTTATTTTGTCTGGAGAAAAAAGGTCAGTAGGGTTTCTGCTGTATTACATAAATGGTTTCACCCAATTACAGAGTCAGTAGTTTGCTGAAGTGACTTTAACTATCAACCTCTGGTTCCGTTTTTGGTTGTAAAATAAGTAAAATTAGCCAAAACTTGCTTTTTTATATTTCCAGGACAGCTGCAAATTTTAGAAAGATTCAATGCTCAGCTATGTATGCTGTGTGTGCAACAGCATCTCCTAGGGAAATACCATGGCAAAATGACTCGAGGTCCAATCTCCAACCATTTATACATGTATGTGCCAAACACAGAAATTTCATTTTATCTAGATGTCATCATCACTGATCTGCTATTTAAAGACTGAAAATACACAAAGAAGTTTTAAGAGAAGGAAATTAATGGCATGATCATGTCAGACATGGTCCTATTCCCCATATCTGAGAGTTTGAGGCAGCACTTTTATACTTCAGAAAGACATTACACCCTATCAGTTGCAAGTTACTTGTAGCCAAGCTACGAGTGAAAATTATCATTTCTTTATGCATCCAATATGCTTTTAGAAATTCCACTTTAAAACAGAAGTTGCAGATGTTCTTCAAGGCTCATCTCAGAAAAAAAAATCTTTTTGTGCTTTTTCAATAAAACCTATTATGTCAAAGTCATTGCAATTATGTGTACGTGTAAAGTTAAGCATACTTACTTCGAAATTTTTAGCTGAACAAGGCATTTGGGACATTTCATTGTTCTTCAGGCCAAAGCACAAATATTTTACAAATGGGGAAAACAAAGTGAAATACTTGCTGGAGGCTAAGGAACCGGTTGCCAGCAGGCTTGGAAGAGACTAAATTCCTTCACTAGCTTCTTCACAGAGCACAGTCTGAGAGCCATTTAGTTATTTAGATACAGGTGTAAGACACTTCTTGATGAGTGTGTTTTATGGTTGTCTTCATTCTCTGTAAATGCTCTGTCTGAAAAATAGGAATTTTTAAAAGAGCAAATAAGCTATTACATGGAAATCTGTTATTATGAAAATAAATAAAAAATCTTGCATACTTTCTTGTTTTTATCTCATTGTGTTGTCATGAACAGGTTTATAGCCTTACTAGTATCTTCTATTTTCCCTAGAAACATTAAAGCTGTCATTTAATTTTAGTGGGATATACAATTGCTAGTTGGTTTATCATCAAATTTAAAGGGTATATTTCTGGAGAATGGAGCACAGTGTTTCCCAGGAAAATTAATTCCCTGATTGCAAATGTCAAGAACAGTTGCTGAACTATTGTTTTACTATTCTGTTTTTAACTTTTGTTTTAATAATATATTAAATATGTAGTGTAAGCTTCTCACACAATAATCTGTGCCTGAAAAAAAATCTGAAAATGTTCTGTTTATTGTTGGGATATTTTAAAGGAGAATTTATGTTCTGTGCTGACTTTTTAATAACAATTGAAGTATGGAAACAATTGTTTCCAGAGAGTGGAATGAACTTTTGGAGTTTAAGTAATAATGGTGTAAATTAAAGTTATTTATTTCATTTTTTTCTCTGCTTTTCCTCAACAAAGTTTTTAAGCAGCAGATTCGAAACAAAAAAAAAAAACCCAAATAATGAAACAACAAACAGATGTGGTTTTGCATGACAAGTGGTAGTTCCATGGGACCTTTTTCTGAAGAAAAATGGGGATGCAAACAGTTTGCATGGATTCAAGTTCAAATTAGCTGTGCACTGGCAGAGATTCATTAGTCCAGACCGCTCAGAAACTGTAATCAGGAGCTGTAAATGCAAATGGTTGAGTGGTGGCAGAATATTCAGGGGAATTACTGACTTCTGGACACTAGTGGAGATAGGTAGATCCCTTACCTGAGGCAAAATTACCATTCTTACTCTGGGGCACGTTCCCAATCCCATTACAATTATAGGCTCTTCCATGTACCACTGTGCTAATGTAAGGGTGGGCTAGACACGATGGCAAACCAATGTCTTTGGACTTCTGGGGATGACCTGAGGTGTCTTTGGACAGCTGAGTGTTGTTTCTAGGAAGCAAGAACCACCCAGGAGTGCCGCTCATGCTGCTGAGCATCAGCCTCTTGTGGCTGTAGGCAGTGGCACGAGATGGAAGCATGGGAAAGGCTCAGAACAACAGAAGCATCTTTTGTCCAGCACAAACACCAGCACTAATGAAAGCCTCACAGGTATTTCCAGAGGAGAATGTACTCTTCCTATGTATAAACATCAAAGGATTCATAGGGTTACTGATTAGGAACTGCAGCTTCTTTTAGTTAAAGAAGGCATGGTTAATTAATGATTTTGCGTTCTGATTAGAAAATTAACATTGCTAATGCTGTTATTAGATAACTGAATTTCGGTATTATAAAAGCCTTTTGAAATGCAATTTGACAGAGCATATATCAGATTAAATTGGATTGATTATGGGAGTTTTGAAGTTGTTGATTTCTTTGAGAGCTCTGTTAACGAAGCATTATATTGTAACAGAATCCATTAACAGCTCTGTTCCCCTTAGCTAACAGCCTATTACCCTTGGTAGGTGATAAAGTGCAGACATGTGACACCCTAGCAAGCAGGGTAGGACAGAGTTACTCCACTGTGTCCACTGCAGATCTTCATGTACAGTTCTAATTTTGTAGAGCTGGGGGGGTCCTGTTCTCACTGCCAGCCTGGGTTGGTAACACCAATCCCACGGAGCACTGTCATGAAGCAAGGCCATGGTTTGGCATTGTCTGTTAAAATCACAGGAGTGGTGTGATAATAGCACATGGCAGCATGGTGCAGTGACAATGTCCTATTTCAGGATCTGGAGAAAAGAATTGACACACTGGGACATGTGACACTCCCCAAATGAAAATACTACCTGCATATCCTCACCTCCCCAAACCTTTTGTTTTGCACTCTGCGTATGCTGAGGCAATTTCCACAGACGTGCTGACGTGCTAGATACCTAAGTGGACAAGAGAGTATTATGGGCTTCCTGCTCCCAGGTGGGGGTAGGAGTCTTATGTCATAGAACTAGTGATTGATTTACTTGGTATCTCTGTGTAAAACACACCTTTCTGAAAAGTGTACCTAAAGACATTTACTGCACACTTAGGGACGTCATGACATTGCTACTGTAGAGTGAATCAGCCAATGGCCTTGGAAGTACTGCTGATTTTTCCTTTTGTGTTTGGATGTTTGGCACATTCTTTTTTTGTGTTTTCAAGACAAAATGGTTAATAGTTGAACTTAGTGATCTGAAAGGTCTCCTCCAACATAAATTCTGTGATTTTGTGATTCTCTGCAGTTTTGCTCAGTTTCTTTCAGGTGAGGTACTTTTCTCCCTAGAGGCCAAAGCAGCTGTATTGTACTCTGTGGTACCATACAAGAAATGAAAAATATGCATTGAATATTAAAATAAGGAAGCCAGCCTCAGAAGTAATAGCAACTGGAGGCTTTGGCTGAATACCAGAAGCGATTTGCAATTCTTTTACAAACTTCCCTGCATTGGATCTTGGCCAAACCCTATATATTCAAAAACTTGGGAGAGAAAAAGCTTTGGTGTCTCATCTCTGAATGTTAGTGCTGCATCTTTGCTACTTTCCCATCCATTACTGTAATGGTCCCATTGAAGGCAATGGGCAATACCGCAGTACAACTCAAGAGTATAATCCAAAGTCCTGTGGTGCATAGATACACCAGAAAGTTATTTTTCATCTTCTGAACTTTTTTATAACAGTGATGATGCAGGAAAAGATATTTTCACAGCTGGCAGCTGAAAACTGGAATTTTTGAGGTCAGGAATATAAGAGCTCAAAAAATAAAATCCATAGCACTTTCTATTGTTACCTTTTGCAGTAAAATTGCCTTTAATGTACATATTGCCAAGTCCACAGTTACATACTGTGGTTTTCTGGGAGCCCTGAAAAAGAAGCAGCCTGCAAAGGAAACAACCAATAGGAAAATACATTATACAGCAGTTCTGTTGCCATCTGGGCATACAATGTCTGCTTTTTTTTTTTTTGCTTAGGAGATAAAGCAAACCTTTTACTATATTCTGTGAGGAGATTTTTGGGGGTGGCAGAAAAATTGAGGATGTGAGAAACTATGTACTTTCTGGAGGTTTCTATTAAATTACATGCCCCAAGTATCCCTGCATGATCTTGACTGTAAGAGGCAAAATCTGTACTCGGTAGACATTAATAGGTCCTAGAGCAATAACCCAAGAATACCTAAATGCACCTGTCAAAGACTGATAAGAGCTGAGGTCTGTCAGCTGCATTTCTGTAGTTCCTGAATTGTGTCAGCCCAATTTCCTCTCTGTTTTATTACTTTTCAGTGACACAAAATTCTTAGGAGTGTCTGATGCCTTGCAACCCCTGAAACATAATTCAAATTATTTGCCACCAGAACTACACTCACAGACCTGGAATACTAAAATTCTGCCTGCATTGCAGGGTGGAAGCAGTAGCTAATTTATTTTTTTTAAAGCCCTAACAAACCCCCCTCCCCCCCGACATTTGGCCTTTGATGTTAGATTCCTCTTCCTCAGATTGTTTTTTATTTTTTTAACAAAAATGACTTTACACAAAGTTAATTAGATTGAGTTCATTGACATTTATCTGAATTACCATTGGATCTTAACTCTTTTTATAAAATTTTTGTTTTCAGTAGTTGGGTTTTTATTTTGAAAAGTATTCTCCACACCCAGAGTTGGAGACTTGTCACGCAGTCTTCTCGTTAAAGTGATCTCTTTCAATCAAGATAACAAGAGAGTAAAAGCAGATGGAAAGGATTTACTACCATGAGACAAATAAGAAAGTAAGCAAGCCAATTCCAGGACACTGGAACATGAGAATAGTTGCACTGTGACCTGGTCCATTTCTGCCAGGATGTAGAGATTTCTGGAGCCAATGTGTTTAGCCATGCTATGGTGACTTACTCAATGAGTTTATCTATCCTTCAGGAATTTGCCTCATCCCTTTCTGAGTTTGTGTATCCTCCTGAAATTCTCAACATCCTGGTGTGGGAAGGGAGCTGGAGACACATTATATCCATCACCTACAGCCTCTTTTCTGTTTTAAGTTATGAAATGAATAGGAAGAAGTCAAATCTTCAGCTACTGGCAGTTGCTTTTCTAGAGTTTATGTGGAAAGCTGCATCAAGCTTTGATTAAACCAGACAAAAAGTTTCCTCCAAAATATCATTTAGCCAAACATGCAGATCTGTTGCTATTGATATATTTCATTAATCCATTTAGATTTTGTGATTGTGTCTGACAGCATGTTCTCTCCCTGTCTCTCTCATCTCCTTCACATTAGATATACTTAAATACCAATTTCTAGCTTTAGTATTTGACATTTTAGTTTTGAAAACTATTTTGAATTCAGTGTAAAACAATGAAATTACAAAATTATTCAAATACAGAAAATTTTTTTTGTTTTTACTTTCAGATATGTTTCTGACTGTTCTAGTGCCAAGGAATAAAAAATGCCCATCCAGATAAGATGCTGATTTCATTTGCAGAATTTCAAACAAACTGTAAAAGTAAGGTTTTGGACAGTTTTTCTCCCGCATCTTTGGAAAACTCATGTTTATTTTAGAAGTCTCAGATGACAATAATTTGTATTGCAATACTTACTGGAGTACTCCAGTCTTGCAAATAATTAAAGAGCAAGTATGGCATTGGTACATTGCATGGAGAATCACAGTATTAGTACCATATTGAGTCATACTGGATTCCCAAAATAAACAGATAACTGTCAAAAATTAGACCCTTTATGGAGCCATGAAGTTGCTACAGTACTCCTTGCCCCCTTAAGATTTTTGTGACTGCTCAGTCAATCAAAATCCAAGTGGAACAACGAGCTCTTAAGGACACTGGATTTGTCAAAGTCCTTTGAAGAGGTGGATTTTGATTAAAAAGATCAAAATGACAGAGTAAAATTCTTTGTATTATCTGTGACTTCTTTTCCTGAAACCACTCCACTAAAATTTTTAAACATAGAAAATGTTTGAAGACCTAATTCTGAAAATTTTACTTTTATCACAAGTAAGCACAAAACAATTTTAAAGGATATTACAATGCCTGTATGAATGATCAAAAATTGGAAAGGATTTAATAAGTGGGCACAATTTTTTATGTCACATCAATGAAGAAAGACAGTGAAGCACACTGAGCAGGAACAGAGCTGAGATGTAGAAGTCTAATTCTGTAATGTTACAGGTAGCTGTTCTCTACCAGAGTTATTAGAACTCTATGTCCCTTGAGAAAGAGTAGAAATTCATTTGCCTGCTTTACACTCAACTCTTTACACCACTTAATAGAGAACAAGAAATAATCCTTATGACAAATCAGTGTAACTAGATAATTTAGATTTTATTTTTTTTCACTCTCTGTATTTAGTGAGATACCCTTGATAGGTGAGAAAATTGCTTGAATATTGGGGTCCTTTTGTTGCTTTATTTTAAAGCACTAGAATCAACAAAAGCGTTCATATTCAGTGCTAAATATTGACCTAATAAATTTTAACATGAATTTATTATGTAAGAACCATTAAAAAAACTTTTTAATGCAAGCTAAAATATAAGTTGGGGATAGGATTTCTGTTATTCATGTATTATGAGTTGTATCAGAAAATCTAGTAGGATATGCATTTTTTTTCCTCCCTTTTTTTTCCCTTTTATTTTTCCTATATAAAACCAGCACATCTTTTTATGGAATTTTTCAGCATTACATGTGGTAATCTGTGATATAAAGGCATTGGGTAACTTTTGGAGACTACAAAGACAGCACAATAGGCTACATGCATCTTCTCATTTCCACCTAGGATGTTTCATAAGAAGAACAAGATTTTTTAATTTTTTTTTTTCCCAGTTAGACAGACTTCTAGTTGTGCAGACAGTGAATGGGACCAATTTAACATCAATATTCTCAGTAAAATTAGACAGATGTATTAGTAATCTTGCTCCAGTGTGTGTGCTGACAAGCAGTGCATGAGTAATGAAGAGGTCTTTCCAATGTGACCCTGCTGCAGAGCACTAATGAACAGGGATGTGCGTTATTAGTTGATAGTACCTACCAGAATTAGAACAAAGGAACGCAGTTTAGGGTGCTGCTTGCGTATCTAGCAACTTTAGGGAACAGAAGAGAAGGGGACTTCTGTGCTGGATCTGGACAAGTGATAGTTTCCTTGCTTTTTAAGGAATTAAAGCTTTTTCAAGAAGAATATAGAAAGCTTCAAGAAATTATTGTTCCTGTCTTTACAGTCAAAAAAGCAGACCATCTGACCTGTAAAAATATTTCCATTTAAATTGCAGTATGGGTGAACAGATAAACGCTTTTAAAATTAACAGATATGTTCAGTTAAATGTAATGAACATTTAAAATTGGAAATATACTTCTTTAGGTTTTGATATCCACTCTTACTTCAGAACTAATAGGTGAACAAATCAACCATTTTCTGGCTTTTTCGCTAACATGTGCTAACAGACCTTCTATTTTGCTTCCTGTTTGCTGATTTGGTGATAATGGGCAACTCTAACCATGACAAAAACAATTTTTGTGTACTTTAGACTGCAAATTAACTCTTCACGTGTTTTGAAATTGCATTCAGTTTCATAACCAGAGAGAAAGTAAAATATTATGGAATAAAACTTAACCTCAGAAACGCTGCAATCCATAGGTGCTCATTCAAGTGAGGAGATAGTCATGGGGAGTTGTCAGAGTACCAAGGATTCAAGTCACAATAGCATATTGCTCCAGTTTGGCATTACTGAAACCCACAACACAGTCATGCACTGAACAAAGGCAGATACTCACCACCCAACATAGATCTTTTGGTGCAGTAGTGTGGCTGTTGAGATGATTCTTCTGCTCCTTCAGACTTGCAGCTGTGTGTACAGGGTTAGTAGAAAGGAGATGTGTGATGAGTTGCTGGTTGGAAGCAGAGTGTGGAAGGAAAATAGCCACTCCTTGAGTTCAATCAAGGAGTCTTTGGTCCTTGAGGCAGAGATGCTCAGAGACACCTCCAAAGACATCAAAAGAAATTGCAAAATATTTCATAAACCATGCTACTGTGGAAAAAAAACCCATCTCTCTCAACTTTTAAATTACAGATAGATGAGAATCATAGTATAAAGTATGTTTTTCACTGTTATTGAATAATATATGTTTAGAATAAGGAACACCTAGTTATTATCAGAGCATGAAATCATCAATCCGTTTCAGCTGACCAGCTAATTGGAGGAAACATCTGGTCTGTGGTCTGCATCTCCCCCAGATGTCTGAGGAAGCCAAGCAAAAGTGCTTAGAAACCAAGCAGTTTTCCAAGTCCAGTACAGTGCAAAGTGATTTGTTTTGTTGAAAATGGTAAAGGCTGCTTGATCGACCAGACCAGCTCGGAAGTGTTTTTCTTCAGGTTACACAGCTGTGTGAGGAAGCTCAAGGCTTGCTTTTAACTGGAAGCAAAGCAAAAGAGATTCTAATCCTCATGTTAAAAGTAGTCTTTCAAATTGTTTTGGCTTTATTAAAACTAAAAGTTAGCCCCAAATCTGTATTCTGAATCCTGTTAAGTGGTGGAAATACTGGAGGAAGGTAAGTCATTCTTTTTTGTAATTCATTCTTCTGTTCATTTTGCTTAGATTGGTTTCAGTGAGAATTTGCTTGATCATTTGTGCGTACAATAGATGAAAAAGCAGCTAGCCCAGCCAAACTGGGTAACGTTTTTTACCAGTTTGGCAGTGGATCTTCCAGATAAAGTCCCTCTCCATGAATTGGAGATCAGCTGAATTATTTATTGTCCCTTGTCGTGCACCTTTGGTTGCAAAAGTAATGTAATTTTTGTAATTCTGTGTACTAAAGGATTTTAAAAAGTATGTAAATTTTAGAGCGGGGAAATGCAAGAGACTTGATTTTGTTTCTTTTTTTGTTTGTTTTATATTAGATATTTTAGAATATGCATGTTTTGTTACTATTTACCTATTTTACCTATTTATTTTTTACCTATTTTCCTCTAGAAAAAAATATTCGTTATATATTACAGCAACATGTGCATATATATATATATGTATGCATACAGATGCAGGCATGCATGTGTGTATGTTAGACTTACCCTAAGCCTAGTTGTTGGTTCTGATGTAAGTTTGACACCTCAAATGAAGTAACTGTAAATAACTTGAGAAAATAAGATCTTAAGGTTCATAAAGGCTGTGTGAAAGTTGTGCTCCTTTTGTTTTTGCTTGCATGGATGAACACGTATCTGGGAATGTTTACACCAACCAAAGTAGCCAGGGATGAGATTCCTCCACCTTTGGACCATTTGCTGGCTGCCACATAGGTTCTCTAGGACTGGCATGCTGTGCTGTGGGACTGTAGGTCCAGTTGTGGGCACTTGAGGAAATAACCTACAATTTGAAGCCAACTGCAAAGACAGAACAGACGAAAGAACAAAGTAGCCCCATTTCTCTGAATGTTTTCTCCCCTTCAGATCCACAACCTTACCCCACATGAAGTTATTTTCCTTTCCAGAAGTGTGAGTGAAAATTAAAGCATTTTATCCCCTAACTCCCCATACTGTAGAGAGGCTAGGGTGAGGAAGCTTGTGGGAAGCGAAAGCCCTTGGCTAAAATTAAATTGCTACAAAGAGTAGTAGAAGTTTTCCTCTCTGGAAAATTGGCTTTTGACAAAGTACAACCTTAAGGCTTTCCCAATGGGAAATTTAGCATACCTGTTACTGTGACCTGCCCTACTAACCACTTGCATCTGCAGCAGCTCAGCAAGTTGACAGTCCTGCTGTTTTGACAAGAAGTATTAATAAGTACAAAGCACTTCAGGGTCATGAAATAAGTTTGTAAACATTACATTTTCATAGTAGAAAAATAATGCAAATATATTTTGCTTTCTAAGTAATTCCTTATGTTCTAGTGTAACAGGAAAATTGTATTTTTTTTGTTGTTGTTGTGGGACTGTAATATGTGATTTAACTATATAAATATTTTGACAATCTGAACAAGAGATCTCTTTAATTGATAAGAATTACTTTAAAAGAACAACTAAAATATTAAATGAAACTGTAGTATCTTCTATTTTTGTTTTATTGACTGATAAAAAGAGACGTGTTTTAAACTGTTAAGGAAACATTCCTGTCTGACTTCTCAGGAAGCACTCTGGCAGTCTTACCCCCAACATTCAAAACTTCTCACTGCTGTTACTGAAGCCCCTTTGCAGCAAGGCTCACGCAGTCAGACAAGTTTCCCTTACCTGCTTGACCTCAGGTTTCCCATAGCAGAGTCGGAGCCATTTAGATCCTTAGAACAATTTAATCATGGTGCAAAACACAAAACCAGCTCCAGCTGGGTGCCTCCAAGGAGGGACCCTGAACAACCAAATCCCTGAGCTTTTATGCTGGTGCAGTCTGAGCGTGCCATGGTCTGGGGTGCTCCTGCTGAGCCCTTGGCTCCTGCCGTGTCTCTGAGTGTCTGCTCTCCTGGCTGGTCCCAAAGGGAGCTGTTGTGCAAAGGGGCAGCACCACTTCACAGCCTTTTGCCTGGGGCTTCCATCATTTCCTGACACCCAGAGCCCAACCTGCAGCTCACACTGCAGCAGTACACTGAGATATCTGCACTAAATTAATTCCTCAACTGGACACTGAAGTTTGGCTTTGCTGACTGTTCACAAGTTCCAGAGTGCTCTACTATCCCACATGCTGAGTTTGATGGAGTTTACCATTATGCATCATGAATTTTGTAGAATGGGAATTATAAAGCTTTACCTGATGTTTTGTTAGAGTCACAGTGGTTGTACACTGAGGATTTGTCATGCCTGACAAATCAAATAATAGATTCTCATGTACTGGGACGGGTGCCCATCAGTACACTCCAAATTAAGCCATGAGGGGCATACTTAATCATATTGATTAGATGAGGAGAATTAGAGACGTAGCACAAGAATTTCAAATTGAGTAAAACTCAGAGGAAAAAAATGAACCCAAGAGAGGCAGGGCTGAACTGAAAATTTCATACCTGGCAAATCCATGTGCCAAGCCATCATTCCCTGCTTGCAGAAGAGGCAGGGGAAGGAGACACTGTGGAGCTATGTGTCTGCCTTTGTCCCTGCCAGCACAGGCCAGCTTCATGGCAATGAACCTTGTGGGGCAGTGACTGTGACTGCTGTGGCTCCTGTCAGTGTACTAGAGTCAGTGCTAAGCATGGCTGGAAATTAAGAGAATTACCCTGTAACTCATAGGGAGCCTTTCTAGAAGGTGGTTGTCATATGCTATTAAAGATTGCATCTCTTTGTGCTCTATTGACTAAAAATTATAATTTAAACCTTTAAAATATGTATCACAATGTCTGTATACTATAACATTAACCAGCTTGTACTGTTCCAGGTTGACTGACAGGATAATATATATTTAAATAAAAAATGACAGTGGGGCTCCACCAGATTTCCCTGAGATTCAAGAGGCAATTAGACATTACTCAGCCTTCTTTGTACCACAAATTAACGAAGAGATAGAACAATCAGAGGGGAAGCTTACAGCCAGAAAATACCATTTACGTAAAGGGATCATTAATAGGAAGTCAATATTTACTGCACTGCAAATACAATCTTTCCTTTTGTAAAAAAAAAAATTTAAAAATTAACCACGGGCCCATGGTACATGTCTTTTCCCTGCAGAGATGACTATTGTAGCTGCAAACAGTTATCAAGTAAATATACTGCCAAATGCTATTACCACTTGTTCTTGCCATAGAAATAACAAAAGCTTACATACAGCTCTTAAATGAGGGCAGTATAAGTAGCTCTGGGCAGTAATTCAGAATGTCCAGTTATGTCACTTTTACAAGAGGACTGTGACTAACAATAGCTCTCTGGTACCAGGAATAGTGCGACCAGCTTGGGATGGGATGCTGGATGTGGAAATTCAGGTTATGGGTTATCTGTGGGCTGCTAACTCAGCCTCAGACCTTGTGGACTTTTTGAAAGGAATGTGTTCCTTCAAGATGTTGGGTTAGATTTGCAATTCGAGGAAGAAACACAGCAGTGTTAACCATCAGAGCTGACAGTAAGTGTGATGTTGCCACTGAATAATAATAATTCGGCAGGAATTCACTGCTGAAGAGAAGTCATACCTCAAAATTAAAATTGATTAGGGACTTAAAAAGCATAAAATCAGCTAGAGTGAATAAAATAATACTCTAACTGACAGTATTTTTTAAAAATCAAACCAAATTGCTTGTTCCTATCAATGCACTGAAACAGGGACAAAATCTCACTAACATGAACTGTAACAACATTTATTCAGTTTCAGGGTGGAATTGCTTGACATCATGTTTTTTCCTCTGGTGCTTTTCCATTGACATTATTTTTTAATGATTGTTTAAAAAATGAGCAAAATTAAAATCTGCAAATAAAACTGATGATTTTTTACTTTGGATTAAGAAATGTTCATGCTTTTATTTTTCATCCTTTGAAGATGAGTAATTGAAATTTTTACTTTAGCCTGTTGTAAAATACTACTTCAAAGACAGAAGGGAAATAAAATTATTGTTTCTCCACTAAACAAAGCAAAATTTTCTTCCAAATTTTTTTTGCAAAAATACCTGCTATTTCTAAACATACTTTATGGTGTATGCTTCTTAGTAGTGAGAAGCACATTAAGACATCACAGCTACATTCTTTAACTGACAGCTTTCTGAGTATCAGAAAGAATATGTTCTTGTGCCAAAGAAAGGCAACTGTATTTGCAGTTAAAAAAACCCAAAACATTATCAGAGAAAATGTATTTGAGTTGTGTAAAACCAAGTTGCTATTAAATTTACCTTAGCTTTTGAAGTTTCTGTTATATAGGAATACAGAAGTATTCTCTCTAAAAAGATAATCTTAAATACCTGGGCATTCTATTCAACTATATGCCTTGGCTTTTCAGTGTCTTTTGTGCTCTTCTGTACTTTGAATCAATGTGATGTATTATTTAGTGTTAGGAAGCCACCGTTTAGTTACAAAAACTCTTTATAATATTAAAAATGGAATATTATCTCCTCAGAAGAATTTATTATAAAAGATAGACTAGGCTGTAGTTTTGGCAGAAGGATACAGAACAGATAACCTTTGTGTCCAGTATTGATTTGATTAATCAAATTAAAGGCCACATGAAATGGCCTCTGATGAAATGCTGCTAAGCAAGGACTCGGTATTTCAGCTTTACATTTCTTTGTTAGCAGTGGCTCACTTAGCAGTTAGGCACATTAAGAAATCTTTTTAATACCTGAGGTGCTCCCAGGTTTCCTAGTAGGAAGCACTTATAACATGTTTGCAGGCACCAGCCCCAAGCCTTGCCAGGGTGGGCTGTCTGGCTGCAGTGCGAGCTAGAAATGTACTTTCCCAGCTGAAGACCTAAAATATCCTGATGTGCCGTCTTGGCTTGTCACCTCAGATCCTCATCAGGCTGTGCTGCTTTTCATTGCTGAACAGAGACATGAAGGACGAGCTTCTGCCCTACTTTGTACAAGGTGGCTATAAGGCACACTCAGCCACATCAGTGGTACACAACTCTTTGTAATACCATTTCGGGGAACTTTTTGCCAAATGTGACTCCCTGTGGAAAGTGCAATGCAGGGGAGTGCCAGGGACTATGTTGGGAGCAGGGTTCTTTCTGTTTTGACAGAGAAAATATGAGCTGGCTCTAGTAGTGTGAGTTCATGTGGTTCAAATTGTTAGATAATAGTTTTTAGGATGGTTAGCTATCTTTATTGCAATAGTAGCTACATGCTATCAACAATTATTTACTTTGTATGCAGCAGGAAGGACTGTGCTGAGGAGGCTTCGTTGGCATGAGAGAATTGACGCTTTGTTTTTGTTGGGTTGTTTTTGCTAGATCCAAACAGATTCCTGGGAGCTAAAGAATTAATCCAAACCAGGACTATGCTTTTTATACTGAAATTTCTGTTTTGTTTATGCCATGTTTGCAAGTATGGCTGAGGCAATACATGGTAGTCTTTGGCTTGTAGGTGCTTTGGAGTTTGGGTAGCATGGTTACACTGTGTAAATTTTCCTAAAAATAAAAGTAACATATGTAAAGAGATTTTGCTTCTGCATAATCGGGCTGCCTTGTGTATTTTTCTCCTTGGACGCTAAGGTACTGAAACCATCACACAGATTTATGGCTTTCTTGGAGAACTTATAGCAGCTCAACAAGTTCTTTATGTGCCCATTTGTTGTTTATTTTAAGTGGACCTAGTGGATACTTTTTATACCTGAGTCAGTGTATGAGTCCCTGGATATTATTCATGCATAAATTTTCTTTGAAAGCATAACATTTTTGATGCATTTAACTTTGCAGTCAAACAGAAGTGTAATGGTAAGTGTTGATTTTGTATAAAAATATTGAATGTTGAGTGTATGAAATACTGAATTTAGAATGCGGAGTATACAGAAAAGCAGATGGCTGAGAGCTGCATATGTGAGTGTTCAATGAAGATTTAGACTGCAAGGTGTCATATTAGTAATGTGGCACACTCTGGTTGTCTAGTTCAGTTATTCACTGCCAAAAGTCAGTCTAATGGAAACATTCAATTTCAAGAAATCACAAATTGTGGTCGCCATATGTACTGTACATTAGTATTGTCTGTGGTTATAATTTGAAGGTAGGAACATCTAAAATAGTGCTGTGCTAGGCTCTACAGCAGCATAAGGAATCAGTCCCTGCCCAAGGGGCAGGAGATGATCAGTGCAGAGAGTGGGAGTACCCTCCCTCCAAAAAGAATCAGCAGTGCTCCTATGGGCAGGTGTTGGCAAGGTTACTACCAAGATTTATGGATGAATCATGATGATATGAGAAAGGAAGAAAACAGATATTTTAGCCTAAATTTTCTACTACAGGTGTCTAATACCAAGTATTTAAGTGCTTGAGAAGTGTGAGAATGTCTTAATATTCCCACTGAAACTAACTGATGGAGGGGCCTGAAGGCATCTCTCTCAATCAGGACTGAATCTATGAATTTTGAGGTGTTGGCCTTTATATCTTCGTCATGTGTGTGTTCCTTCACAGTTTGCATCCAGAAATTTCTTGTAAAGGTTGCTTATTTAATACATAATTAGAATTCTAGCAATTTCTTTAGTTTCTAAGAAAGGCAGAACCAGAGAAATAAAATCACACAGGAGAGGCCTGCCTGTGTCCACAAACAAAAGTTGAGCAGCGCAATTCTGCCAGGATCATGGATATGTAAGCCCTACACAAAGATCTGCAACATATTCTGTTATTCTCTTCCTATTGAAGAACTTCTGGGAAATTAACTCAAGGGTTTTATGGTATTTCTGATGTTGTAGTCTTCAGGACTTGATGCTCACAAGGATGAAATCTTGGAGGCTGTCCATTTTCCTGAAGGATGCACTGGGAATTTCCCTTTAGCACCTATAGAGAAAAAAAAAATGAAAGACATAAGTGTTCTTCAATATAAATTATTTTCAGTACTGTTAGAAAAGCTGCACCGTTCTTGTCCCTTTCTGCCTCTCCAAAAGCCTTCTTTCCTGCATTTATTAAATATTAATTACATGGCAATACACTCTATTAAATTACAGGAAACATTCATGTGATTTTGTGCTTTGAGTTTTGCAAACTCAAGGAAATACATTAAAACACCAGTAGAGATGTAGTTACATTCACTTCTGCCATGTAAGTCTATACTGAATTTGTTTCATTGGCATAAAACCTGTAAGAATAGACATTTTTACACAAATGTCATAACAACAGACTTGTAACAAAATGAAAGCACTTGTTCTTTCTGCCTTCTTATTTAAGTCACCTTTGGATAGTATCTCAGTAATTGAAAGGTAAACATAAAGAATAATATTAATAAGCAATGTTTCATGGTCAAGGATAAGTTTGCAGGTCTTTGTAGCCACCTTACACCCCTCATGAGTGTCTGCAGGGTCTCAGAAGGGTGCTGCATGCCCATGCTGAATTAGGGAAAGGCAGAAAGTGACAGAGAGCTTCAATTTGCAGTAGTAGCTCTCCCCTGGGTTTTGTTATCAGGCTCCTGAAAATAAGATTTTGGCAAGTTATCTTCATTGGAACTTCCTGAAAAACAGCCAGATAAACTTTATGGCTTACATGTGCTGATGCTGAATGGGTGGTAGCATTGTTCCAGAACCTCTTTAGGAGGCTTCTTATGCTGTGGCTGCAAAGTGTGCAGCCTGCAGTGACTGTGCCAGGGTTGTTGGATCTGGAGCTGTTTTTTGGTTCTAGGGTCTGTCTGTATATCCCACCTGTGCCTCAAACCCTGCTCTAGAGCATACTTTATTGTGAAATTGCATGATTACTGTTGTTGAATTAATTTCATTTCTGACCCTAATGGCAGATAAGATACAGGACAGCTAAAAGCTAAAATTCACTCTGAATAAATACTGAGACACTCAATGGTGTAAACATGTTGGGAATTTTGCATGTTCCTTAGCAATTTTTTGCTAACAACAACATGTTACTAGGATGTTACCAGTTACATCAGGGATTCAGTAGAGGATTCTTCCATAGTGTTTTCTGTGCACCGTATCTTTTCCCATTCCAGTGTCCTGAGATTATCTCGACTTCCTGCCTCGTTTGGATATGTGCTTCCTTGGGTTGCTCTCCACCCAGGAAAGTCCTTCCTACACTGTGTCCTTGCCTCACAGTTTGAAAATACTCAGTTTGTAAAGGTCCTTTATTTCTTACAGCCACAATGTCTTCATGTTTCCCTCTGATCTCTGCTATCTTCACCTGCATCACTAGACCTTCACCATCACAAGCAGCATTATA
>WEIU01005249.1:108836-131868 GCA_013389925.1 Aegithalos caudatus | reverse complement strand
CACTTAATATTTTTTTTCTTTCTGACTGTATAAAAATCATTGTGCATGGTAGTCATTGCCCAGGGTGCCTTAAGAGGCAGAACTTTTTTTCTTAATTGTCAGAAAAGGGCTTTTTCAGATACTGTTTACAGGTGCTACTTCCTGAAAGAAACTGCATTCAATTTCATATGACCATATTGCAGCCAGCTTCTGAGTTTTAGAATGATAAATAACATTGCATTAAATCTCTTAAGGATGCAGAAATTTCAGGTTTTCTGAGTCTTATTCTCATTACCCATTATAGATTTTTAATAAAATGTTCACCTACCTACTAAATGCCTCCTTCACAATGCACAGTATAAGAAACAAGTACTGTGGACAGAATTCAATGAAGTAAATATTGCTTATACTTGTAGAAATGGAGGCATTTTGAAACTTCAGATGCAATGAAGAAAAATGCAAATAAAAAAAACCCACTGTGCTTGCAGATACTTATGGAGAAATTTCCTGGATCATTAAAGGCCTCTTTTCATTCATAATACGGAAGTGTAGCAAGATGCATCTGGTATTTCTGTTGAAAGAAATCACATTCAATTTTTTCAACTTCCTGAAGCTCAAGACATTCATGAGCTGAATAACAGATTTTACAAGAAAAAGATTTACGGGTTAATTCTAAAGGCTGAGAATGAGACAGAATATCAGAACACTAAATTATATGCATAAATGCAGGTAATGAGGGTGTGGGGCAAGTCTGCAAAAAACTTTATGAACCTGGGACATGTTTTAATTACTGTTCTATACAGAGAAATAGTTTTCTAAGAACTCATGCTATCGGCAGTTAAATTACAAAGAAGATAACATACAAAATGAAGAAACAAATTTGGAGTTTATGTTCATGACTTCAAAGTCAAGGGATCTGCATATCATCTCAGAAATGAAACAAAAGCTGAACCATAAATCAGCTGGTGTTCATTATAATTTACATACATGTATGTAATTAGAAGTGAATGGAAGAGTAGAAAAATACCATCATTTACTCTCTTTTCTTAAGAATTGTCTGTAAACATTTAGTGTCTTAACTGTACGCTAAGTCACAGCTGTAAGTTGATGTCTTGAAAGACGAGAAACTGCAAAGCAGGTCCCATCATGGATCTGGAGACTTCACTAGAACATTGCTCATTGAGCTATTTAGGCCTGAGGTTGCTGTTAAGTGAATTCCTTGGAAATGGCAGCTGTTCTTTGCTGGAGCTAGCTGCTGATGCTTTTAATGCTGGTAACCCAGCTCCTGTAACTCCATGTTACTGCTGTTGTACAACTCGGTGCGTGTGTGACTGCTGCCTTCCCTACTCCCTTGACCTTTTCCTTGTTTGAGTGTGGAGTCAAGCATGTTAGATTGAAATGCCTTCACTGTTGATTTAAGATTAAAAAAAAAAAAGACTTTTCATTGGGGCATTGAGTCTAGGGAGCACTCGTGGGCTCCATTTAGTTTGCTTTGCTGTTGTCATGGTGAACTCCAACACAGAAGTGGAAATAAAATGGCCTGAGGTACTAACATTTGCAGCTCTTCCAGCTGCCTGCAAAGTAAATATGTTTCTGTGATCTTAAATTCTTGGATGTAGTTTTATAGTATGTAATGCATTTCTGTCCCTAAAATAAATGCAAATTTTAAAAATAAACCCTTTGAAAAATATATTTATTTGAGTCTGTAAGATCATATTTCAATAGTTAATAGTATGGATTGTAACTGCATGTTGTTGCTTTGAGGATGTATCTCTTGGTGCTTGGCTTTCCTGAGGCAGACTCAAGATCCTGGCATCCTCCCTGGTCCAATGGTAGAGACAGTCAGTCTTACAAACATGAGAGTTTTCTCCATAAAGCTGTCCTTTGAAAATATATCTGTGCAATTAGCCCTCTGTCACTCTGTTTGGCACTTACTCCCACAAATAAAATGTTTCACTATTCAATGTGTCTAATTTAGATTAAGTCTTCAGATCAGAGTGGTAATTTCTCTGTCTGTTTACATCTGTGCTGCTGTTTAAAGATGTCAAATTGTTGACCAAAATCATAACTTACCAGACCTATTTTTATCCAGTAATGTCTGGTGAGGCTATCTGGTTACAAGGTGAATGGGGAGAAAAAAGTGCATTGCTGGAGTGGCTGGAGAGCTTTTTTCAGTCTTTGCATTTTCTGAGGTGCTGTGTGATGGAGCTGTAAGTGATAAAGAAATTGTGCAGTGTGTCCAAGGCCTCTTCTGCAACAATTCAAAGGAGTAGGAAGAAAACAGAACATTTCCTAAGATTTCTTCTGTTTGAAAGCCATGCTCAAAGGCTCTGTGAAGAATGTTCTATTGCTACCCAGGTACCAAGACAAGAGGGGACTCTTCCAGCAGGCCCAGATTTCCTTTGGGCCCACTTATGTTGCTACTTTGGGCACGTGAAGTGACCTGAGAATAGGCATAACTAACAAGATAACTTGTGGCAATGTCCACTGGGATCTGGGATCACATCTGTCACTGCACATTGCACTGCCTTATCTCTCTGCAGCTCAGAAAACTCCTCTTGCAGCTCAGAATAATCCTTTCTTTAGGTGATGTTTCTGTCTTTTTCTAGCTCTTCTTACATGACTTCACTTTTCTTAAACCATGAAATATATTCCTTCAGCACTGGAAGAAGACCTGCAAATATATCTGTCATTGGCCTCAATTCAGGCTGTGGGAATGCGGCAGAACTGTCCCAGTAGTTAAATCTGTATCTGTCAAAGCTGATGTTTCATTTCTCTATACATCTCTCTACTCACATCCCCAAAGTTAGAAGCTGGGTCTTAGAATTATTTGAGTCTGTGTACAAAATTTTGTACTTGGACCTGAAAGCTTAGGACAATGCTGGACTTTTCACCTTGGCCAAGCTGTATCCCATCTCAGCCTGTGTGGCTGGGTGTGTGTCCTGTCTATAACACCTGCACACTGAAAATGTTTCTAGCCAGTGATCACTGAGGAGAACGTTTGTGCACACAACCTGGTGTGCAGTCAAGATCTAGTAGGCTTTAGCTGTATTTAGCTGTATGTATGTATGTGAGGGATCTGATGTTTTATCACTTGACGTACAAACTGAGTCAACTTAAATCACTGAGGGAGGAGTGATGCCACAGGGGAGGATGCAACCAAGCATCTGGATTTGAATCCAAGTATCTGGATTTGAATCCCTGGATTGGAATGAGGTGGAGGTGCTCCGTATGCATGGTGTATGCATGGGAAAGGTGGAAGTTCAATGAGTGCAGTGTGGAAGATTTCATTCTAGTAGATCTTCCTGAGATTCTCCTGAAAGGTTTCCCATAGGGCATGTGAATGTGGAACTGGCCAAATATTCTATGAATCAGTACACATAGCTCAAAGAGGTAAAAAGTTAATGGAAATGCTTTAGGATAATGCAAAAGGAAACAGATTTAATTAAGGTATATGGCTCTGGTGCCTTACAGGCATGTAAATTTATTCCTGAAAACTGCACCAAGCAGTTTTGGAATTTTTGTCATTTGATTGAGAAAACCATGAAGTGTCTGTGGACTTCCATAACTTGAACTCACACAGGAGGACTAGAGGGTAGAGTTCAGACAGATGCTTGGTATGCATTTACAAGCTCAGTTTCAGACTGATCTTAAAATAAAGCTGTAGCTAGGTGCACTTAACCATACATTAGTGCTTCTCTGGGTAGTAAAGGGGATGGTTTGTCATTTACTTTTTTTTTTTTTTTGTTTTTTCTTCAAACCCTTCTTGGGCAAAGCATTCTATTTTAATTACCTGCTGACATTTTATTATTGCTATGAAAATTTTGAAAGGGGAGGAGAGAAAGGCTTTATATTCACATGTCCTGAATAAAACTTAATCAGTAACCAATTTAAGTGTTTATTTCATTATTATAATTGATGCAAATATCTAAGAAGGGAGGGGTGCATTCTACTATTTTTTATTACTGCTTTGCTTTTCACTGTTTTTTATTACTTGGTAGTTATGAAACAAGTATTATTGATGATGGCTTTAAAGCTGGAATGTATAGTAGTTATTTAGCTTCCTTGCTTTTTCTTTAAGATGCCTTAAGCTACTGGAAAAATCATTTACTCTGTCACAAAATTTCCTGCCTTATTAGTTAAAAGAAAATATTTCCCTAAAGATATTTTCACATGTAATGCTATTTCCCATATTTCACAAGCTGTTTGCAGTTTAAACTTAATCATATTTGCTTCTCTGTCACTGAGGCTCTTTAGAATTACCTTAGAGATCTAGATATTATTTGGATATTTATAGCATAATTAGATTTGACGTACATTACTTTGTTTATCTCAGTTAATGCCTAAAGGCCTGATTCTGATCTGAGATCTGCAGAGGCATAGCACCAAATTTGGAATAAACTCTGTATTGGAAATGCTAATAGCAGTCTCTGTCCAAAATAGTTACCCTGCTCTCCTCCTGTCTCCTAAAATGTGTTAGATTGGAAGGAGGCATTTGTATTTTTTTTAAGAGTGTGGTAATGGCAGGAAGTGGAGCCAGTCTGCAGTATTTTAGTCTTATCTAGTGGTACTCTCTGTAGATGTTATTGTGTAGCTAACATAAGAATACATTTTATTTTCTCAAATCAATATGTCTTTGATCCTTCAAATATACCTTCCAACAAAGAGACACAATCATCTGTATTTTTTCTCTGCATTTTTAGTAAAACAGAGATCCAGACATAAAATTCAGTGTTCCTGGAAAGCCAGTCTGGACTGGTGATCCTCCCCAGAGATCTTCTCATGAATCAATGAATTAATCATAACCCAGAATTTGCAATTTACCCTCAATAATTGAAAAATATTTTGGGTTACCTTTCTTCATACACATTTGCCAAAGATAGCTTTAGGCTTCTGACTGCTCAAAATTCACATCTTTTCTTTGCTGTAAAAAAGTTTAGTGTGGTCCTACCACACTAGAGATACTCCCCATAGCACTGCAGCTAATGCTGCACTTCTAGAAACAGCAGCAATGTGTGTTGGCTGGTGATGCAACAATTCTTAGCACTGAGAACTTGTGTTTGGAGCACGCTGAATTACAACACAGAAATTTTTATACTTCCTTGTCTTGCATGCATTTGCAAAATGCTATCAGCATCCTTCCCCCAGACACATATTTTCATTGTATATCTGATATCATAATCTTTAGCAAAGCTGGATTATCGTGTCAGTCTTGAAGGCTGATGATATTTGAAAGCAGGAACACTTGTTGGGCCTACAGTGGTTTGCCCACATTGAAAGTCTGGGGAACCCTCCTGTGTTCAGCCCTGAGAACAGGCTGCAGCACAGGAAAACACTGGGGTACTGCTTCACGTCCACACTGCTATTGGTTGGATTCCTCAAATATGTGTGTAAAAAACCAGAGCTGGTGCTGCTTGGCTCATCCCTGATTTAGGTGTTGAATAAGTCAGCCCATGAACTCTGATTGCTGGGAGACCTTTCAGTTTCATAACTGTCTCTTTTTGTCCTTTGAACTCTGGCTCAGGGTCAATTAAATTCAATGGCCATAGTCATGCTTTGTGGCTCCCATCCTACATGTGAAAAGAGCCCTTTTAACAGGTGAGGCTCCCAAAATGTTTCTTTCAAGACATGGAATGCATTTGTGGATTTTTTGAATGAGGTAAAGTAGGAGAGAGGTGTTTTTGAATTACCTGTTTTAACAGACTGAGAATATGCGATTGTGTCTTGAAGGTTATTTATAGTGTTATGTTTTTATGGAAAAAACAGTATGCTAAATTAAAGTTTGCTGACATGCAGTACAGGTTTAGCTACACTTAAAAAAAAGATACACAAAAAAATACTCTGCAATTCTCATAAAAATAAAGGCAGAGAGGCTTCTGGTTTAACCTTTAGATGAAGAATGCTATTTAGTATTCATAAGGCAGAGGCTAAAGTCTTGCTTTTTGAATTCTGGTGCACTGTTGAAAAATGGCTAATGCTGAAAATCACTATTTCTATAGAATTTAATTTCTTGTTGGACTGTTTGTGTCATTTGAAAGAAATATGGCTTTATTAAAGAAAAGACAAATGAATATCCTTTACTCATTAGAAAGAGGTTCTGCATACACTAATTAGCACTATGTTATTTTTCAGATATTCAAATTACAGTGTAAAATGAATTTTAATTGCTAATGATTTGTACAAAAGTTATCAATTTCATTATTACAGAATGTTGGTACTGTGGAAAATTATTAATGCATTAGGTATTTTAGACAAGAGCAAGCCCATAATTATTGCTACTATTGGTATTCTAGTATTTTCCAGAATTTACTGAGTGCTTCAGAAATGCAGAAGACAGCATAGCCTACATCTAAAAAAATGCATAAAACAGCGAGACCAGATGTAATATGCAGAGGGTCAGATTGATGGTAGGCAAATGTCTCATTATTTCCAGGTTTTCTCCTGTCTGAGTCTAAATTTAACACATTTGTGGTATTTAAGCCATTGCTGTCTACACTGATCCATCTAATTCAGGAGTAACCAGCCTGTGGCTCTTGAGTAGGCGACAGGCAGCCCCAGCCCTGGCTGTGTGCAGAGCTACCATGAGGCTGTTCATCATGGGCATCACTGGAGAAACAAACCCTGCAGCCACGGGAGCTGGAGGCTGCTGCCGAGGCCAGAGAGGCTGGGCTGGGCTGGGAAATGCTCCCATGTTGTCCTTTGTGTATGAAATACCTGAGAGCTTTGGATTTGCTTCCCTGCTCCACTGCCTCGTAACCCCATTCGGGGACGAGCTGTCTCTTACTTTCACTCCCATGAAGTGTGATGACCCAGCATGTAGTAGCAGCTGGAATTTGGGCTGCTTCTAGCCTTTTTCCTGCAACAGTTCTGGCTAGGTGAATGTAGGCTTTGTACCTATGGGCCCTACATGCATATCTGAGAGCTACCATAGGGAGAGTGACTCAAAGAGACACCTGGCACAGAGTGGGAAGCTTTTCCCAACATTTCAGAGCAGGTGATCCCATTGGAGTTGAACCATGGAAGGGAGTGAGGGCATAACTGTGAGAAATGTAACAAATGAGGTGTGAATAATGCCTTCATGACTATTTGCCTTCAATTTGCTGCAGCTGGAGATCTCAGAAGTAACACTGGTGAGAGCTCAGAGGTGATGCTGTGATGAGAAGCAGCAAGGGAGACCCTGTCAGAGAGGACTCTTACGCAGACCAGAAAGTAACGAGTGTGATTTCTGTCAGGCCAGTGTGCAGGCATCACTGTGAGCTGAGCTGGTGAAGGTGCAATAGAACAAAGCAAAGAAGATGTCTTATATGCAGTGTGAGAAAAAAAGTATTAGACATGACTTGTGGGAGGGGGGAAGATGAGGAAAAAGGGGTCAACATTGTGTTGGGCTATAGCAGAACTACATGGTGAAGCAATTCGTGGAGGAAACAGAAGAGCTCTGTTTTGCCATGGTGAGTTGGGCAGATAGTGTGAAATCATGAGTTAGGCTGATTTATACAACTGGAAAAAATGAGACAGGCCATCACTGAAGAAGCAGCTTTGCTGTGAGTCACCTATACAAGACTATTACCTAACTGTGTGCGAACATGCAAAATTGAGGGAAAAAAAAATGAGAAGGAAAAAGGCAGCTTCAAGAGAAATCAGTGAATACAGGTAGACAACTGTATTTGACTGAGCCAAAGAAATATAATGACTTTTCTCACTGTTTTCCAGTTTCTCAGCTCATGGTAAATTAACATGTCAATCGGTTTGAATTTACTACAACTGAAAATCAGACCTTCAATACTGGAACAAAGTAGCATACATAAAACTGGCAGAAAGACCCAATAAATAACTTATTTGACCTTTATATATTATTTATAAAGGGCTATGCATGCAAAGCACTAAGCATCTTCCATTTTCAATAACCAGCCTGCAGCAGATCCCATAAAAGCATTGCTTCAGTCTCACATGGAAGGAAGCCAGGTTTATCAGGGGGTTTACCTCAGGCAGTGGGATATGATGACTTCTGCTGCCTTATTGACATGAACCAGCTGTGTAGTGATACCCAAAAAAAGATTTTAAATAAATAAATGCAGAAAGCAAGTGTGCCTGCATGGCACTGGTGGCAAAATAATTACAAAAAACCCCAAAGGATTGACATCATTTGATACAAACTAATTTAAATATAGTTTATGTTTAAGACTTTCTAAGATTAAAGAAAAGCAAAACCTCATAACCTTAAGGCAGATGAACTGAAGTTATGGTTTATGCAGGGGTGCTTGCAGAGAATGGACCATCTAGGAAAATTATTGTAGGTCAAACAATTATTTATGTAATGTACCACATTTATACCAATGAGCAACTGCAAGTGGAAGCTGTTGCAGCCGTGAAGTTCCTCACACAGAAAAGGTTTACAGTCACGGTCAGGATTTGCAGAATTCTTCACTTGGCTGTTTAGGTACAGATTCCCCAGTGATTAAGTGGGCTGGGATCTATGGACTCTGCTTTGGATCAGTCAAAAGTCTGGTACCAGAAGGTATGACTCTAGCACATGTAATTTTAAATGCAGGTTTGGAAACAAGAAAGATCCTCATAGTTTTGTAGCTCTTTCTTAAATTACAAGTATACCTGCTTGCCTTTCTCAGATCTGATCAGACTTCTTGTTACAATTAAAAACAAACAAACAAACAAGCACAAAAAATTTTACCTTTTGGAAATCTGTAAAAGATTCATCGAAGTTTTAATTAATCAGTTTAAATAGGGCAAAGAAGCTACTTAGTTTGTATCATGAGGGTGCTTAGACAAGATTTTAGTATGGCATCTTTTGAACTGAAAATCTGTGTGTCCAGGGTGTTATGGTAGATTGGTTGATAGCAAAGGCTCTTACTTGTAAATATTGGCTGGGTTAACAGTAACTCATCTCTTAGACAGGATGATAGAAATTTCTACTGGTGGAAGAAGGCAGTATTCAGCTATAGGCTGTACTTGCCCTTCTTGAGAGTGGCAGAGCATTAGCTGCTCATACTTTAAGCTTTACTAATGCAGAAAATTGTGTACTTTGCAGATATGCTGGATTTCCTACAGAATTGTGTTTATTGTACAAATGACTTAAATATGTGCCTTTTTTCTTTCAAATCTTGAAGTTTTTTGTCTTTATGAATTCTACATCTGCTGCAATAGTTCAGTTTAGCTACTCGGAGAAATCAGTTTTTTACGGTGCATAGATTGGATCTTCCAGTGTATTTTGGAAGTGTGATGATCTTGGGGATCTTTTCAAACCTTAATGGTTCTATGATATCCTGTTGGTGTTGGTTTTCCCCCACTACATGAAATTTTCTGAGTGTTCAGCTTGCAGTCCAGTGTGTCTGAGGCAGCAGAGCTTCTACCTCTGTTTAGAAGGCAGTGCATCTACTCATTGGATGGAATGGCTGGATTGATTCTTCATATTTGTCTTAATTCATGTATTACATTCATTCTGTCCTGCTTGAGTGTGCAATTTGTGCAAGCCAAAGTATCCTTTCTATCCTTTTCATTTAAGTATTTGCAGACTATTACTTTTCTGACCTTTAAAAATGTTCTTCTGATCTCTTTGAGGAAGCAAATTTTAAATTATTTTTTCTTTGGAATCTTCTTTCTCCCCTTTGCTTCTCACTTTTTTATGTTTGTATTGTTTGGAGGGTTTTGTTTTAAGAATAAAAGAAACTCATAAAGTGTGTCATTGGCTGACCTTGTCTAAGGGCCACCTTACCAATTACTGCCATGGACAACACAGACCTGACTTGGGGAAAATTAATTAAGCAGTTTTTCCCAGGGTCAGGAGTCCTTCCCTCCTGGGTCCTTCACCTTGGCTGCCGGGCTCAGCCATGCCCTGTGGTGGGGCCCTCAGAGGCAGCCCTGGCTTCCCTCACTGTGTCCCTGCAGCCCTCCTGGCCAGTGCCTGGGGGCTGACACTCATACAGAGAGACACAATTCAGTGAAAACATCCAAAGTTCTTCCCAATCCCAAGTACATTTTCTCCATTCAGTTTTCTAGTACTTTTGGGCTCAAGCCTTTTTCTGGTGTGGGTATGTGTATGAAAGCTTACTGTCTTGTTTTATATATATAACTTTATAATTTTTCAATTTATAATTTTATATTATTTAATTCCTAAGATGCTGCTGCTTCTTGCATAGGTTAATCTCCCCCACTTGCTGGTTGTTACCTCTATTTTTTCCCCTCCCACCATCAACTGTTAATTAGAGTTTACTGCTCTGTATTTACCAGAATTACTCTGCCTTTTGGTGGCCTGCTAGAGCTTCCCCATAATTGCTGTTTAGTGTCAGAGGGCCAGTCCATGGCACTGGGCCAAATCACTTCTTCCTCTTCCAATGTGCTTTGGGCATGGACCTGGTTGATGCCCAAATCCTTGCCCAAACCTTCCCTCTTACACCCTTTTGGACAGCATTACCAGTTCCAGCTTGGCTTCTTACTGTGCTTGTCCACTGCTTTCAGGAGTAAATGTGCTTTTCTTCTTGGACTTCTTTTATTGGGCAAAATTGTTTTTCTTAGTTGTCCTGTATCATGATGGCTTCAAACTTCTCCTTTTTCACAGCTACGGATGACTTAATTACTGGAGTCTGCTGTTGATAAGATAACAGAGATTGAACATGGTCATGTTTAGACTCTGAAGCTGAGTTTTTTTGGGGAGCTAGTTAAGCATCCCTGATCTGAGAAAAGCTTAACAATATAAAAGATGCTAAACTATATTTGTCAAATCCATCTCTGGACAGCTTCTAAGCTGAACACGGTGCTGTGTACACGTGGTTTTAGCTTAGTGAAATGTTATCTTCTGAAATATAAAAATATGATTACTGCAGGGCTCTTTTTAACAAGTTCAAAATCTGAGTCACCAAAGCTTAATTACAGAACAACTGGTATTTTGTGAAATCCAAGTCAGCTATTTTTGTCTTACAAAATTATGACTTCCTGTCCTTTTAAAACTACTGTCTATTTTGATGTGCTTGTTTCAACTCCTGGCAGGGGTGAAGGTATATGTGTTTATTATTCATGATCCTTGAATGTCAGGTGAATTTCCAGTTGCATAGCTCTCAAAGTTAGACTGCTTATTCCCTGACAGGTTTTTTGAGTAGCGCTAGTGTCAGGTATGACCAAGCCACATGTTAAAAAAACTCTTTCTTCTTTGCTCTTAGACATTTATAGAAATAATGCAGTTCAAATAGTTGTATTACATGGCATATACTTATATGTATTTTGAGTAGATTAAGATGGAAAATCAAAAACTGTTCCTCCACTGCTCCTTCTTTCCTCTACCCTAGCAGCATCGTCCTTGTAATCATCCTGTTCAGGAGGCCAAGGGAAATGTTTTGTTCCATCATGGGAATTGTGGTCTGACCAGAGAGCTCTGTTTGAAGTGAGAATGAAAAATTGTCTGAAAAAGGAAATGAATAAGGAGGCACAGTTCTGAAACAAAATTTTCTGAGTCAGTTTTAAAAAATGAGATAGTTTATTCTTAATTGAAATATAATGATTTGTTTAGATTTTACTGGTGAAAGATGGAAGTCTTCAGGTAGTTGTGGATAGATGTCAGAAACCTCTACATTTATAGAAATGGTATTTTCCTAATAATATTCCTATTTGGATGTCAGAAAAAGGGAGTTTTTTCGATTGCACTCTACACCATGGTATTACCCTTGTGGCTCTTTTACTGAAATTAGAACCATTAGTTCTCATTAGATATTTTTATTGTTTTGAAACTATTTGGTAGTCCTTGGTTTTTGAGATGTGGGATCTCAAGAGATGAGCAGATGAAAATTAGAGAAAGGTCAGTAAGTAATCATCTATGCAATTAAAAATACTTCATGTTGTTCATGAAAGCCAACCCAGACAAATATCACAATTTCTAATAACTTTTCTCTTGTGTTAAATACAAGAACCAAAAGTAATTATGGCAAAAAAATAAATTGTCTGGGTGCATATACACATCTAACTACCTTTTTACTCCATTGTTTGTATATTGTATCATTCTCTGTTTTGTCTGTATTATACATCTGAAAAATGTGCATCATGTGGTAGATGTAATTTAAAGGCAGTACCCTTGCAAAAAGAAGATATTTTGTCATTGCCTGTGTGATGCAGTACAGCAAGGAGAAAAATTGGCAGCGTTTTGGATAAGAGAGAGCCCTCTATCAGAGACCGCTTAAGGCATATCTCACTAGCTGCTTGATTTCCTGATTGCTCAGCATTTTGCAGAAGATTGGAGTTACACTAAAAGCAAAGTTATGTGGTTTTGACAAATTATTCACTATTTCTCTGCTGCAAGGCTAGTGCAGAAACAACTTGCACTTTCCTAGTTAGGTGCAGAGGAGCTTTTAGGTGAAGCGAGGCGATAACCTCGCTTCACCCGGCCAGACGCGTGTAAACCAAAACACGGCTCAGGGCTGAAGTGTCACAGCTCTCAGTGGAAGGCAAAATGTAAGCAGCAGGAGGAGGCTGAAGTGCCAATGTCTCCCTCAGTAACCATCAGCTCGTTGCTTTATCTCTAAGGAGAAGCATCCCTGTCTATTCCGGCCGCTGGTCTGGGGTCCGCCGTTCGAACCCAGGGGGCAGAAGCCACCCCAAAAGGGTATCTCACCAGAGACAACCTTCTAGGGGCCAGAGCACCCCCTCAGCGGGCCGGAGGCTTCTCTCAGCAGAGACAGGGCAGCTTAGTGATTTCTCAGCTCTTATGTGATTTCAGCTCTGCGTGCCCTGTCCTGCGAGGCAGCCTCTATTGCTCGCCCGGGAAGAAGAGAGGAGGGTCCCGTATAGCGATTCCGCAGGAGTCAGCTTTATTGTAGAGCACCAGCGAAGGGGAGCCAGTGACGGGTGTCCCTAACAAGCGGGGCGATCTAGGGGTTTTTATGGGCAAACCAAGGTGGGAGTGGAGGAGCACGAGCCAATGGGTTACAGCAAATTACATTCAAACTTCTGGGGGCTTACAGGACCTTTCTTGGTCGCTGTAGCTGAGAAGTTACTTTCTTATCTTGGGGGTCTGGCAGGAGGTTGTGCAATCCCTTTCTTATCTCCTCAGCAGGCCTCTCTCCAAGGCAGGGCCGCTGGGGCCCCCTCCATTCCCACACCTGTCCACCACAGGCTCTGTGTTGAAGTGCTCAGTGCTGTGACTGCCTCCTCTTCCCAGGTGAGGCTGTGCAAGGGGGATGGAACAGCAGCAAGGATGATGCTTCATCTAGCTTGGAGGTATCACCATCCTACACCCTGTATGAAAACCACTTCCATAAAGAAAAAAAGATGTCATTGCCATAGGAGATGGCCTCCTGAAGGGAACACAAAGCCTAATATGCAGACTGGACCCACTCCTTCAGGAAGCCTGATGCCTCCATGGGGATTGGGTTAAAGTTATGAAGAGAAAGCCTCCTACCCTGATTATGGCCCTCAGATTCTCAGGTCATTATTGATTGATCTGGTAGGCCAGTGTTGAAGTTGCACCAAGTAGTCCAAGGGCAATCAAGAGACTTTATGGCCTTGGGATTACCACTCATAGGATGAGGAGCACGAGTCATATTCTCCATCCAGTTGCAGAGAATGAGGAGGGAAAAAATAGGAAGAGCCAACAGATTCTCTTGAATATATGTACACCTGTGTGAGATTCCTTAAATGCTAAACTGAAATATTTTTCAAAGACCTGTATCTAATTTGTTCACAATCTTTCCATTAACTTCAGGGTATATATCACTTACAAAGTGTGTCCTCTGTCTACATAGTCTCCTAATTTTCTGAATAAATCAAATCTGCTATACCTGTGTAGAAACTAATTTCCACAGGTGTTCTGTTACTGCTCTGTTCTGCCACTTACTTCCTTGAGGTAAGGCAAAAAGATATGACAGTAGAGAATAGTACGACAGGATGAAATATAACCTCTAAAGAGCAAGGCCTTTGCACTGTTCTGACATGTCTAGACCTATGCCTTAGGCTGTGAACAGTGTCAAATAATCAAATTGTGTTGTTTAAAATACTCATTGATATATGTTGTTTTATTTTCTGATGCTGTGGGATGACTTCAGGCTAGATTTTGCCCTTGTGTGTGCAGAAGCAGTTTTTACTGACTTTGTGGCAAGGTGACTCCACACAGAAGTGGGATATTGTCTCTCAGCCTTTATGGCAATGCAATTATCTAATCAATTGGAGCTGTGTTTTTGCGACACCTCATAGTGCACCAAATCCATAATAAATGATCAGTCTGGACTTCTGGAGTTAGTAAGTGATTTGGAATAAAACATGTTCCTCGGTGTGTTAATAACAGTTTGTCATGGGCTTGTCCATGTGAAAGTGGGTGTGACTTTCTTTATGTTTCTATAGTTGTCTTACTCATGGTCCAAATTTGTTTTGGAATAGAACAATATGATTATCAAGTACAAATATGATTATGTTTTAAGTTCCTGTTTTCAGACACATATGTACATTTGTGTTCATTGGCATTACGATTGATAAGCCTTGCTTGTTAAGGTTTTGGGGGTGTTTTTTTCCTAGTAGCTGCACTGACTTTGATCATAGTAGTTACTTACTGCTTGCAATATGCAATGAAAATTGTGACATTTTCAGGTAAAATTTATAAGATTTAACCACTGTCAGTATCCTGAGCTGTATGAGAATGGGGCAGAGACAGTAGATGAGATTATTACTCACCTTGAGCACCAGCCATGTGAGGAGAGGCTGGTGGTGGTGGTCTTGTTCAGTCTGGAGCAGAGGTGGCCTTGGGGAAGACCTGACAGCAGCCCCCAGTGCCTATGGCAGATCATCTAGGAGATGGAACTGGGCTCAGTAAAGTGAGGCCAGGTGAGAAGATGAGACAGTGAAAGTAAAATTAATCAAAAGAGGTCCAGACTGAGTATTTTTTTTAATGCCCCTGTGGAGACAGGCGGTGAAACAGAGCAAGCAGATACATTGTGCTGTTTCTGTCCTTTGAGGTTTTCAACCTTGGTGAGGTGAAGCCTGAGAATATGGTCTGACCTCAGAGCTGACCTCCTGTGAGCAGGAGACCTCCTGAGGTCACTTCCAGTCTGAACTATCCTGTGATCCTGTTCCTGCCCTCCAGACAAGTTACTTGACACCTGTCTGTCTCTATTTGCTCTTTCTGAATTTTGAGCTCAGTTAAACTCAAGGATTAAAAGTATCATGGTAAGGAGTGTGAGATTGTGCTGAGTTTGTCAGCACCGAGATCAGAACATTATGATTAGGAACATGATGCTGGAGGAGATTCCTTTGAGTCTCCAGTAGAGTCCTCTCTATTCTCTCAGGCCACCAGCTGGTAGGCCATCCCTCTTCTTCAGTCTAGATTAAAGGAGAGAAGAAAATTAGGCAGCTGGTTTGGTTAAACAATCTTTTGATCATATCATACTTGCACTTAGAGGAAGAATTACCCAGCAAGTGTGGCTGTGAAGTAGGTGATCCAGGCATTGAAAACCAAGAAAGTACAAGGACTGGATTTTTTTTTAATCTCCTCAGTGTGATTTCAACAAGACACACCTTAAACCCAGCTGAACCTGGAAGCAAGTTAAATGACCATACCTAGATTATGTTTTATCTTAGGTAAAAGAGTAATTAATGCATTTCTTTCTTTTGTGAGTAGATATAGAAGCATAACTACAGTGGAAATGCTAAAAAAAATAGGCTAAGAAAGAGACTGTAGAGAAAATCAAGTTTTAAAAGGACAAATTTTCTGTGCTTCAGTGTATTATGCCTTTTTCACAACAACCCTTTTACTTCTTTTACTTCAAGTCAAGCTGTAAAAAAATATTCCTTATTTTTCTTCTGAAGCTTGAGTAGCATCTACATTCCTTTGTTTATCTATAAGCAAAACAAATTATTCAGGCAAAGAGTAGTTAGATTTTGCATAACTGTGTAGGAGAAAAAAATGCTTTGCTCTGTACATTTTTCCTGACTGAGTTTAGATATATGTCAGCATTTCTTTTAAATGTTTTGTTGATTGAAAAGTTATAATCAGCATGATCAGCATTTTCTAGACTTGAAAAAGTTGATTTTGGCCAGTAATTGCATATCTGTTTAATCAAATCATCGTGGTACCTAACTACTGAGTTTTCTATATGTTAGAAATGTAAAGATCATAAAACATTTTCAAGACAAAAATAATGGGACTTTTTTAAAAAAATACATCCTGTGGTAGCTTTGAGCTACCAGAAATTAATGGTTTTTAATGACAGAGGTACTTATACATGTTAGCATAAATGAATTTACAATCTTTGTTCAGGAAAAACTTCCATTTCTGTTAATGAAATTCTGCCTGTAAAAGAAGAGTAAGCAAGATTAAGTCTCAGAGTGTAAGGAAAAACTTGCTTTATTAGAACTGTTTTGAGTGCATCTTGCTGGAACCAATAAAACTGTGAAAAACCTTTCATTTTTTAAAATCTAATTTTATAACTAAGGGGAAAAAAAAAAAGATTGAACCTGGTTTTCCTAAATAGTCAACTTATATTGGTTTCTTTTCCCTCAATATGCCTGTAGGCAGTACCAATCCATTATCCTAAGGTAGTAGCTTGATCCTGCAGAGCACTGTGGAGAAAAGCAGCGTGTGCAGAAGCATTTCTGCACTCGCTGTTTTGTATGATTGGTTTGGTTCCACATTACCACAGTCACATTTCATCCACCAACTCTTCGGCCACTGTTAATATTTTTTTCCTCGTTTCTCTTTTCTGTATATAGCAACAGATTGACTGGGAATTATGAATGAATATATGCTAATTAAGACAATAAAGCAGTTTAAAGATACACAAATGTTAATAGGATTTGAAATAAGAGGTAGCTTGAGGCCACTGCTGTAACTAACAGGCCATTTAAAAATTATTAGCATCAGGCCCAGTGGACCAGTAGTAAAGTACAGCTGCCTTTTTAGTAGAGTATCAGAGCTAGAGGCCCCTAGACCCTGAGCTTTACTCCAGTGATCACAGCTGTTAAATGTGCTGAACAAATTTTGCTTATTCCTGCAAATCCTAGCATAGAAGCTACTTGCCTTGCCTTACATAATGCTTAAAGTATATTTATTGTTCTTAAAGCAGTCTTTACAGAAAATTAATTTCAATACATCAACGACACGTTACTGCATATCAAGCTGTTAAATATTTTATTACATTTCAGTGGTCTCCTTTCATGTATAAAAGAACAGAGTGTATTGCTCATTTGGTCAACCAAACAGTTCAGTGAAGTGATGGAGTCTACTTTGGTTAGCCTAAAGTCAAAAACTAAATTAAAAAACCCATAGGTTACAATTGAGAAGGGTGCAGTTGGACAGCAAAAGAAGTTTACGTAAGGTGACATCTATTTTAAATCTCTTGTGATAAACATGATTTAAAAAAATTATAAATTTGTAATGGCAAAGCCTGTTTGACCATGTGCCTCCTTTTCCCCCAGATCTTACAGTACACCCTCCTTAGGTCCATTCACAGAGATAGCAGGGTGCCAGCCAAACAATCTCAGCTCCCTTCTCATCTGTCTTATTTTCTAAAACTACCACCAACACATTTGCTAGCTCTGTAGAAATCCCAATTATAGATAGCCTATTTCAAAATGCCTTATATATGAAGCCCCATTCCTGCCAAAGATATGAGAGAACAGAATGAGAGGTCTCATGCTCCTCTTTTAAATTAGTGAAATTGTGGAAATACTTAAGATGGTGCCTGAAAACCAGACATAGAGAAGAAAGAATTAGCTGAAAACTCAGGAAGAAATTGAGAGAACTGAAAGCATTTTTGTCACTGCTTTCTTGGGTTGTTTTTTGTTTGTTTGTTTGTTTTGTTTGTTTGTTTGTTTGTTTTTGTTGGGATTTTTTGTGGTTTTGTTTGTTTGTTTGGTTGGTTGGTTGGTTAAGCATTTTCCAGCTACAAAAGTCATGAGCTCTGCCTTCAGAAGGTATATTTTTTGTGAAATGAAGAAAACTCATTGCACGTAGAAAGATGTGAATTGGTGCATAAAACTGAGTATTGACAGCTGCTTTAGGCTTGGACCAGCAATGCCCTCTCACTTAAATGGTTTTGAATACATTTTGCCATTTTTTTTTTATGCTTTACAGATTATTTTTCTCATTTATAACCTCACAACCTGACAATGTCATAGGAAGAGAGGTGGAAACAGCATTTTTGATTGTTGTGCCAAAATCAGGATGGGAGATGAAATATCTGCATCACAGTGTGACTAAGGAGAGCAAGGAGGAGAAAGTTTTTGAGAAGCAGTTTGATTTCTTTGGGTTTATGATTTTAAATCAGTAGGTTGTACTGACATCTTTTTGTGCGTTTGCAAGAAGGATTCTGGTATTACTGTAGTCAAGAGTGTAATAATTAAATTTAGTAACATCAATTGATTTTAATGCAAGTTAGCAGTTTTGCTCTTAGAGGAGGATACAAGGTATGCTAAGCAATTTCTGCCTCTGAAAGGTGGTGTTGGGTTTCAGAATGGCTGCTTGGGTCCAGGGGAGACAGGTCATGCCAAGCATTCAAAACCTTTACTTCTATTCTACAGTCTGCTTTTAGTTTGGAAGCCCTTAAGAGCTTTGGTTTTGGGTAAAGACACCATTTTGTTTAATGTTTTACAAGGACAGAGTTACAAAAGAGGTGTTCATTCATAACAGAAGTTAATTATTTAGTGTCGAATTTAATTATTTCATGTGAAAAATTGTTTTGTGTGTGGTAACAATTCTTTATGAGACAACATAAACATTGTCCTCTCATCAACTGCTAGGTCCTCAGACAATAGCACATTCATTTCCATAAGTATCTCCTGCCCCAGAATTGAAATTAAATAAACTCCTTGTTGAACTAAACATGGAGAAATATGTAAGAAAGACAAATATGTTTGACACAAAGTGATGTACTTTATTAGGCTTATCTGCATAATTCTTTTAGAGACATCTAAGCTAACATCTATCTTTTGATAGTAGAGGTTTATATGTTTGAAACTAGCAGATGTGCAGAATGGAAAAAATGGTGATACACAGAAACAGAGAACATGCATACATATTATCATATGTAAACAGGTATGCTTAGGCATCTATTAAACTACTTAAGCCTTATTTTGGGTTAAAAGAATTATTTAGAAAGCATAGCCCCTTCAAGGCATTTGACACTGAAAACTGCCTTTCATGTCAAACAGCTGGAGCTTGAAGTCATTAAACACAGGGCATGGCCAGAATATATTTTGCTCTTGGGTCTGATGAGGCTGGTCTTCCATTTAGTAGGTGAATGGCTTTCACTGTAAATAACCTTAGTCAAATGGTTCATCCATATTTTATTTTTAGAAAAGTAATTCCTTCTTTTTATTGCTTTAGTTATTATGTGAGACCTATAGCTATTGAAAAATGTCTTTTATACATAAAAGAAGTTGAAAGATTCATTTTTAGAGAAAGAAAAAACAGCCTGGTGGCAAAAATGGAAGGCAGGGGAACATGCATTTCCAATCATCCTTGCCAAGCATTTGATTTTAAAATCATCCGTTTGTACTGTGGCTGATTTCCACTGGCATAATCATGAGAAGCTAAGAAGAAGCCCTCATAAAATGAGTGGAGGAGAAGCTGCAAGGCAGACTAGGAGAAGATGGGCAGAAAGTAGGGAGTTAGCCTTGGGTTTCTTAAATTTTGGACTTCTGGCTCTCCACACACTGTAATTTCCTAATGTCATTTGGATCAGACATGTCCACAGTAGACAGAGTCTACATCTGAAAAAATTCCTTAGCTATGATTACTGCATTATCTGAGGAAAACAGGCAAGCTACAAGATGCCGGAAAAAACTATGCTGAGATAGTTGAAACAACAAGGCAACATAAAAGTCCAAGTACAAATACAGAAAACACAATCTGTATGTGTTCATCATGAGATGTCTGAAGTAACCATGATTCCCACAAGTATATAGCCACCCAAGCAGGCTAAGATCCAAATTTCTGGAGGTCAAATCTCTTGGTTTGGTTTTAGTTTTGTGAATTTAAGAGTAATAATGCCTAGGATTTTTGAGGGGGGGCTGCAGTATGAAGTACAGAATGATGAAAGAAATCTTGGAGAATTCTTGCTGAACAGGAGAGTGATGGCTAATAAGGGTATCTACAGTCATCTTACTGATTCTTTGAAAATATTTTATTATTTACTCCAATTATATGAAAAAGTGTTAGCAATTTGGTTTTCAGAAGACTGTTTTGTTTTGTTTTGTTTTGTTTTGTTTTGTTTTGTTTTGTTTTGTTTTTCAAAACCCAGAAGAGCTAATTGACGTCTGTTGGAAATTAAAATAGGAGTTTGTGTGAAAGTTTAAACTCATTGGCTTTCACTTCTCTATCCTTCCAGGTACCATTAAGGCAGTTCATTAGATCAAGGCTAGGAAAAATAGTACCATTTATGAGGTAATTCTGGGCTGTTGGAAGCACCTAAGTTCTGAAAAAGCCATCATTACCAATCCTCATGTGGAAGAAGAAACAATCCAAATAATCATGAGGTACATTTTTGATGTACATGGCAAAGTAAATTTCACATTATTTTAAAAATTCATTTACTCTTCAGAACACACTTGCACTATCACAGAATAAAACTCATGGGAGCCTGGAAATCTCTTATCCACTGTAAGTAAGAGGCCCTCAGATGTTGGGTAGACTAAAAGAACAATTGGCACTTGACATATCTTCATCCCTGAGACGACAGCTCAGAAGATCCTCCTTGATTGGGGAATAGCTTCAGAAGAGCCTTATTCACTTTGTCAACAACTGCTGTCCTGCCAATACGTAGTCACAGGCTGCAGAAAGCAGCAGCAGAATTTTTCTAGGTGCTCTGAAATTCTGTCTCTGATCAAGTTGTACACAATCTCAAGAAGTGATAGCATGTTCCATTTATCCAACAGGAACACTGGTTCCAAGCTGTGCTTCCTACCACCAAGAGAAAGGAAGTAAGGGAAAGACAAACAGATTTTTTCAAAAGTATTCAGAAACTTTTTGTATGTAAATCCCAGTTACGGGGGTTAAAAAAATTACTGAAAATGCTTTTTTTTTTTTTTTTTTTAAGTTAAAGTATGCGTAATTGAATAATAGTGGTTATTAACCCATGGGAAATTGGGAAAAAAATGTGAGATTTTCATCACACATATCCTCTTAACATGAAAATTGTTTTAGAAATTAGAAACCATGTTTTCTGGATCTTTAAAAGATACTCCGGTCTAAAAGTGGCCAAGAAATCAGTGTTTTATTTAATATTATTTAATCAACATCATGTGTGGAATGTCTATTAATTTTATTGAGGCCAAAAGGAATCCACAGCAAAGTGTGAGAAATTATTGAAGATGATGTCCTTCCACAATAGCATGAATCCAAGTCAGCAATGATTTAAGTTGCTAGTGAGGGAGCTCCTGATGATGTGAAATCAGTCACTAAGGAGAGAGCCCGACCTGGGCCAACATTCAAAAGCCTGGACTGGACAGAGATCTTTGCACTTCAGGGGACAACCTGTGTTGGCTGGAAGATTAAGGTGGAGGAATAAGAATTTGAGAAACAGAATCACCAACAAATGAACAATGGAGTCCCAGTGATGGATCAAACGACATTGCTCTCCTAAGAACAGACTTCAATTCTAAATATAAAACTACAAACAGACAGAAAAATAACATCTTTGGTCAAGTTTGAATGAAAACCACTCTGGAATGAATCTTCATGCTGGACCAAGTTAGTTACATATTTCATGAATATCTGCCTTTTACATCTTCCTTTGCCAAGTTTTTCAGTGATCTGGGGAAATATTTCCTAAGTCAGAGGGAACAGTTAATTGTCTAGTCCCCTTTTTAAGTCACATGGAAGTGACAAGCTTCTCCAATACTTAAAAAAATTCTATACTTGAGCTTCCTCAGAGCAGTGTTCATTTTTTTTTCAATTCAGTAAAATTAGAACAAAATGTTTGACATAGAGAAGCAACATTGCTTCAAAATGTAAGAGAATCACAGAATCATTAAAGCTGGAAAAGACCTCTACGACCAGAAGTCTGACCTTCTCTGAAGAGATATGAAAGCCAGTACATTAGGAAAATGTGCTTTCAAGAGAAAATGCAGGCTATGATATAGGATGCTCTGGCATTTGCTCTCATTAGAAGATGATGGATAACACTGGAGCACCTACCACCCCCATGCCCCCCCAGTTTAACAGAATTATAAAGTCATATAGGTTGGAAAAAGACCTGTAAGATCATTGAGTCCAGATGTAAACATAACATGCCACGTCCACCACCACTAAACCATGTCCCAAAAGTGCCACAACTGCATGTTTTCTGAAAGCTTTCAGATATGGTGATTTAACCACTTTGTGGGCAGCCTGTTCCAATGCTTGACCCTTTTTTAGTGAAGAAATTTTTCTAATTTCTCGTCTAAACCTCCCCTGGCACAACTTTCCATTTCCTCTTGTCCTGTCACTTGTTACCTGACAGGAGAACTGACCCCCACCTGGCTGCACCCTCCCTTCAGGCACTTACAGAGAGTGATGAGGTCCCCCCAAGCCTCCTTTTCTCCAGGATAAACACCCCCAGCTCCCTCAGCTGCTCCTCACAGCACTTGTGCTCCAGACCCTTCCCCAGCTCCATTGCCCTTCTCTGGACACTCTCCAGCCCCTCAATGTCTCTCTTGTAATGGGGCCCAAACTGAAAACAGAATTTGAGGTACAGATTATGGTAAAGCCTTCATCAAAACAATTTATATTAGGAGCTATATTGTATGGCTTCTCCTCACATCTCAAATGAAATTCAGTTAATTCCTATCAATTAGGACAGTTTTGCTGGCAGGAGAACTACAAAATTACTGTATATTTTTCCAAAATGAAGAAAAAATGTTGTCACTCTTTCTGTTAACTGCAAATAGTTCTTCTTATGTGTAAGAAAAATTTGTGATTACATAGCTCTGTGTAAAAAGCTATTTTTACATAATTAACTGCACACTTCATACCCTCCTATTTAAACCTGATTAAACAGATTCTTTTTTTTAATCTCTTTTTCTTCTGGAAAGAAAAGCTTCTTTTTAAATGTGCCTATTTTTTCCCTTTTCAAGATTAAAAAAAAAAAAA